>OZ024906.1:87008655-87191608 GCA_964017125.1 Flabesymbios commensalis
ACGAACGAACGAACGAACGAACGAACGAACGAACGAACGAACGAACGAACGAACGAACGAATGAATGAATGAATGAATGAATGAATGAATGAAATGAGCATGAATGAATGAATGAATGAATGAATGAATGAATGAATGAATGAATGAATGAATGAATGAACGAACGAACGAGCGAACGAACGAACGAACAGACGGACGGACGGACGGACGGACGGACGGACGGACGGACGGACGGACGGACGAACGAACGAATGAATGAATGAATGAATGAATGAATGAATGAATGAATGAATTAATGAAATGAGCATAAATGAATGAATGAATGAATGAATGAATGAATGAATGAATGAATGAATAATGAATGAATAATGAATGAACGAATGAATGAATGAATGAATGAATGAATGAAATGAGCATGAATGAATGAATGAATGAATGAATGAATGAATGAATGAATGAATGAAAAAATGAATAAATGAATGAATGAATGAATGAAGGAATGAATAAATGAATGAATGAATGAATGAATGAATGAATGAATGAATGAATGAATGGGACTGCAGGCCACCTATGTATCATTACCTGGAATATGAGATGAATGAATGAATGAATTGAATGAATGAATGAATGAATGAATGAATGAATGAATTTATGAATAAATGAATGAATGAATGAATGAATGAATGAATGAATAAATGAATGAATGAATGAATGAATGAATGAATGAAATGAGCATGAATGAATGAATGAATGAATGAATGAATGAATGAATGAATGAACGAACGAACGAACGAACGAACGAACGAACGAACGAACGAACGAACGAACGAACGAATGAATGAATGAATGAATGAATGAACGAACGAACGAACGAACGAACGAACGAACGAACGAACGAACGAACGAACGAATGAATGAAATGAGCATGAATGAATGAATGAATGAATGAATGAATGAATGAATGAACGAACGAACGAACGAACGAACGAACGAACGAACGAACGAACGAACGAATGAATGAATGAATGAATGAATGAACGAACGAACGAACGAACGAACGAACGAACGAACGAACGAACGAACGAACGAACGAACGAACGAACGAATGAATGAAATGAGCATGAATGAATGAATGAATGAATGAATGAATGAACGAACGAACGAACGAACGAACGAACGAACGAACGAACGAACGAACGAACGAATGAATGAATGAATGAATGAATGAATGAAATGAGCATGAATGAATGAATGAATGAATGAATGAATGAATGAATGAATGAATGAACGAACGAACGAGCGAACGAACGAACGAACAGACGGACGGACGGACGGACGGACGGACGGACGGACGAACGAACGAATGAATGAATGAATGAATGAATGAATGAATGAATGAATGAAATGAGCATAAATGAATGAATGAATGAATGAATGAATGAATGAATGAATGAATGAATAATGAATGAATAATGAATGAACGAATGAATGAATGAATGAATGAATGAATGAAATGAGCATGAATGAATGAATGAATGAATGAATGAATGAATGAATGAATGAATGAATGAATGAATGAAAAAATGAATAAATGAATGAATGAATGAAGGAATGAATAAATGAATGAATGAATGAATGAATGAATGAATGAATGAATGAATGGGACTGCAGGCCACCTATGTATCATTACCTGGAATATGAGATGAATGAATGAATGAATTGAATGAATGAATGAATGAATGAATGAATGAATGAATTTATGAATGAATGAATGAATGAATGAATGAATGAATGAATGAATGAATGAATGAAATGAGCATGAATGAATGAATGAATGAATGAATGAATGAATGAATGAATGAATGAATGAATGAATGAATGAATGAATGAATGAATGAATGAATGAATGAATGAATGAATGAATGGGACTGCAGGCCACCTATGTACATATATACAGGCTAAACAGTACCAGGAGGTGATATGAATTAGGAAACACTCCGAACGCAACATACGAAATTTATAAAAAAAATACATCTCCGAAATGTTCAGGTACAAATAATACATTAGTATACCACATAAGATTGAATCATCATTGTTAAAATGTGCCCATTCAAAGATGAGCTGACTAATTGGACAATGAACACTGTCGTACTCAGTAGCCTAATAGGAGTTCTGAGGTCTGATTTTAAAGGAAGGATGGGCCCTGTCGTTATATAATGTATCTTAGTAAAGGGTGATAGCGGCATGGTAGGGTTGCACGCATCAGGTGGGGTGGGGGTGAATGTAGCGAACATAAGTTAAATGAACAGGCAGTTGATTCAGAAGAAGTCTCCCACTTGAGAGGTTGGAGACGGTTGTTTTCTAGGCATCACTCTCCTCCTAACTACTACTAACTGGCTCATTTATACGTTGATCTTAGTGCTCTGTCTACACTCAGCACAGTACCGGTAAATCATCTGCTTGCTGGTGGTGTCATAAGCAAACATGGAATCTTCACTGTGGTTCACACTGATCAGCTTGATGGTAATCTGCCATACTTTAATCTCAGTCATTTCTCCAGTGACCGGTGATTCAACAGAGACCACTAAATATAGCACTAAGCTTCCAGAGACCACTGAATATAGCATTGAGCTTCCAGAGACCACTGAATATAGTGAATATAGCACTGAGCTTCCAGACACCACAAAGACGGTAGAGATCCCTGATCTGTTCTATCCTTTCGGACCAGACCATGGTGACGCTGAACTTCCTACGGCGCTGGATGACTCAGAATACGTTCCTATCAGCGCAACTTTACCTTTCTTCACCAGTAACTACAATAAACTCTATGTAAGTTATATTAATTCTGAAAGAACTGAAATATTTCTATGCCAACCAAAAACACAATTGGTTTGGCTACTTACAATTTGAAATCACCATAAATGTCTTAGTTAGCTATTTCGGCTTCATTCGAATACTTATGTTATGGGTCTACGGTCATTATATTTTACTCTTGCATTGCGGGGATCGACAGGTGAGAGCCACTATCGGGGCCAATAAATCAGATTTTGATTTTCCCAAAAATATATATCTTGTAACACACCCCTCCAAAATATATATATATATATATATATATATATATATATATATATATATATATATATATATTAAAAATTGAAATCTGTTTTGAGTAGCATGTCAAGATTGACACCATTTTACACATTTGGGTCACTTTTTTTATCATTGAAATATCAATATATAATAGATTTAGGAATGCGGGTATAAACTCTCACAAATACATTTTTTAGACTTCACTGTAAATTGGTCTTTTTTTCCACAAGATGAAAAAGAATTAAGATAGTAAAAAGTTCCGATATCAATTCCAAATAATATCAGTGTAGTCAACGACGACTTTGCACATTTTTTAAATTTACATATTATTTATAAATTAACCTATTAGATACAAGATGTTGAAATGGAGAAGTGGCGGCCAGAATTTGTAGTGTTGTTTCGGCATACCAGCAGCGCTTGTCCGACTTTCGTGTTGACTGGGGCGAAAGTTTGAAGATGGGTTGTAACGTTACATCAACATCTACGCATTTACTAAAACCAATCATACAAAATTTTCCGACCTCAGAAAAAAAACATCTTCCGAAATGCTTATCAGCAGTAAAATTATTGTTTATTTATTGATCTTTATACAACTGAACGTCCCATCCGTGACTTATCTACATGTAATACTATTTCAACTCCATCACCAAAAAAATAATAAAAAAGTGATTTTAAATATTTCATGATCAGATGGGGAAGGATCAGTCATGAGGTGGGTCGTCACGATTCAGAGGTTGTAGGCATAGAAGTGAATGATCAGTGAAGCAAAACGACTCTCCCGTTTTAATCTGCTCAGATGACAATGGCAGAATGATATATGAATATACTTTTTTTATGTATTTCCAATTTTATGAGAATATAAATTTTACGCTTTATAATAATAATAATAATAATAATAATAATAATGATAATAATAATAATAATAATAATAATAATAATAATAATAATGATAATAATAATAATAATAATAATAATAATAATAATAAAATAATAATAATAATAATAATAATAATAATAATAATAATAATAATAATAATAATAATAATAATAATAATAATAATAATAATAATAATAATAATAATAATAATAATAATAATAATAATAATAATAATAATAATAATAACAATAATAATAATAATAATAATAATAATAATAACAAGACTACATAAGTCCAGGAGCTCCCGCTCCGAATTAGAATTTGATTGAGGCAATTTTGTATAGGGTTTTTAATGTAGTCCTAGGCTAAGTCAAAAATCAAGACGCAAGACAACTAGGTCTAAGAAGCCCAGTCTAAGAGTAAGATAAGAACTAGACAGTCTGTCATAGATTGCAAACCTCCATTGAAATTAATGATCCTAATCAGTATCCCAGTAATGGTCTACCTATCTGGCACGGTTTACCCAATATCATGCCAATCGAGGTAACTAATAGCTGATTTACGGTCATTTTGAATTCGATATAAATTAGTTAAAAACTTAGGGTGCATCCTCCCCCGAAACCTCAAATTTTGTTTTATAGTAATGGACTAACATCTAACACAGTTTGCAAAATATTGGGCATGTGAAAGTAAATAATGGCCGATAGGGGGCCGTTTTGAATTCGATCGAGTCAGAATTTTTCAAGATGCATCCTCAGCTGAAATCTCACATTTCATTCTATAGTAATCGTCTAGCTATCTAGCACGGTTTACCAAATATCGGCCATGTGAAAGTGAATAATGGCCTAAAGGCGACCATTTTGAATTTGATCAAGTCGAAATTTTCCAAGATGCATCCTCAGCTGAAATCTCACATTTCATTCTATAGTAATGGTCTAGCCATCTAGCACGGTTTACCAAATATCGCCCATGTGAAAGTGAATAATGGCCGATAGGAGGACATTTTGAATTTGATCAAGTCGAAATTTTCCTCTCTTGAAATCTCACATTTTGTTTTATAGTAATGGTCTAGCCATCTAGTAGGGTTACCAAAAACCGGCTATGTGAAAGTGAATAATGGCCGATAGGCGGCCATTTTGAATTTGATCGAGTCAATTTTTTTCAAGATGCATCCTCTCTTGTAATCTCACATTTTGTTTTATAGTAATGGTCCAGCTATCTAACACGGTTTACCAAATATCAGCAATGTGAAAGTAAATAGTGGCCGATAGGCGGCCATTTTGAATTCGATTGAGTCGAAAGTTTTTAAAAGGCATCCTCTCTCGAAACGTCACATCTTGTTTTATAGTAATGGTCTAGCTATCTAGCACGGTTTACCTGATATCAGGCCTATCGAGGTAAGTAATGCTGATTTTCGGCCATTTTAAATTCGTAAGTTAAAAATTTTCAGGGTGCATCCTCCCCCGAAAACCCACACTTTGTTTTATAGTAATCAGGTAATGGTCTAGCCATCTAGAACGGTTTACCAAATATCAGCTATCTGAAAATGAATAATGGCCGAAAAGGCGGCCATTTTAAATTTGATCAAGTCAATTTTTTTCAGGATGCATCCCCATCTGAAATCTCACATTTCGTTTTATAGTAATGGTCTAGCCATCTAGCACGGTTGACCAAATATCGGCCATGTGAAAGTGAATAATGGCCGATAAGCGGCCATTTTCAATTTTATTGAGTCAATTTTTTTCAAGATGCATCCTCTCCTGAAATCACACATTTTGTTTTATAGTAATGGTCTAGCCATCTAGCACGGTTTACCAAATAACGGCCATGTGAAAGTGAATAATGGCCGATTGGCGGCCATTTTGAACTTGGACGAGTTGAATTTTTTCAAAATGCATCCTCTCCTGAAACCTTACAGTTTGTTTTATAGTAATGGTGTAGATATCTTGAGCGGTTTTCATAATATTCCACAATATCAGGCCTGTCGAGGTGAATAATGGCCGATAGGCGGCCATTTTGAATTTTATTAACTTGAAATTTTTCAAGATGCATCCTCTCCTGAAACCTTACAATTTATTTTATATTAATGGTGTAGCTATCTTGAGCGGTTTTCATGATATTCCGCAATATCAGGCCTGTCGAGGTGAATAATGGCCGATAGGCGGCCATTTTTAAGTTTATCGACTTGAAATTTTTCAAGATGTATCCTCTCCTGAAACCGCACAATTTGTTTTATAGTAATGGTGTAGCTATCTTGAGCGGTTTTCATGTTATTCCGCAAAATCTTTCAGTCGGATTTACCGATGTTATAAATTAGGTCAAAGTGCTGGGTCAACTTCAAGGTCAAGGTCCAAAAACCAGAAAAGGCACAACTAGGGACCTTTGAGAACATGTATGTGCAATATGACTGTTATCGGCCCAGTACTTTTTGAGATCTGCTCCGGAAACGAAGTGCGCGTCAAAACGTCTAAATAGGTCATAGTTCTGAGCCAAAAGTAGGTCAAAGTTCAAGTACTCCAAAAGGCACAACTAGACCCCCTAGGGGTCTTGTGTGTAAAATTTGAAGACAATCGGACAAGTACTTTCAGATATATGCTCCGGAAACGAATTGTTAGTATTGAATTCAGATTAAAAATATTTTAACCTGTCCATTATACACCTAGAAGTAACCCACATACCAAAAATTGTTATCCTAGCTTATTTTCTTACAAAGTTATAGGTAAAAGAAGAGGCAAAAAAAACGGAGGTAGAATCCATAGGTGACGGCGGGAGCTAATAATATATATATAAATTTTCACTTTATATGGTCGTTTATATTTTGAAGTGGAGTTAGGGAGTATACGTCACATTACATTATCTCAAAGAGTAAACTGAAAGAGTCAAGTTCTAAACTCGCATGCTTGTAAGCCTTCAGCATAACAGTACAGTGTGGTTGATGAAGTAACCTGATTATAAGACTGGACACTACTCCAACGAACACTCACCCAACGTTGTTTTAATGTTATGCCAACGTCTGCGACGCTGGCCCAACATTGAACCAACATTGCAGAAATGTACGATAGGCGGCCATTTTGAATTTTATTAACTTGAAATTTTTCAAGATGCATCCTCTCCTGAAACCTTACAATTTATTTTATATTAATGGTGTAGCTATCTTGAGCGGTTTTCATGATATTCCGCAATATCAGGCCTGTCGAGGTGAATAATGGCCGATAGGCGGCCATTTTTAAGTTTATCGACTTGAAATTTTTCAAGATGTATCCTCTCCTGAAACCTCACAATTTGTTTTATAGTAATGGTGTAGCTATCTTGAGCGGTTTTCATGTTATTCCGCAAAATCTTTCAGTCGGATTTACCGATGTTATAAATTAGGTCAAAGTGCTGGGTCAACTTCAAGGTCAAGGTCCAAAAACCAGAAAAGGCACAACTAGGGACCTTTGAGAACATGTATGTGCAATATGACTGTTATCGGCCCAGTACTTTTTGAGATCTGCTCCGGAAACGAAGTGCGCGTCAAAACGTCTAAATAGGTCATAGTTCTGAACCAAAAGTAGGTCAAAGTTCAAGTACTCCAAAAGGCACAACTAGACCCCCTAGGGGTCTTGTGTGTAAAATTTGAAGACAATCGGACAAGTACTTTCAGATATATGCTCCGGAAACGAATTGTTTGTATTGAATTCAGATTAAAAATATTTTAACCTGTCCATTATACACCTAGAAGTAACCCACATACCAAAAATTGTTATCCTAGCTTATTTTTTTACAAAGTTATAGGTAAAAGAAGAGGCAAAAAAAACGGAGGTAGAATCCATAGGTGACGGCGGGAGCTAATAATATATATATAAATTTTCACTTTATATGGTCGTTTATATTTTGAAGTGGAGTTAGGGAGTATACGTCACATTACATTATCTCAAAGAGTAAACTGAAAGAGTCAAGTTCTAAACTCGCATGCTTGTAAGCCTTCAGCATAACAGTACAGTGTGGTTGATGAAGTAACCTGATTATAAGACTGGACACTACTCCAACGAACACTCACCCAACGTTGTTTTAATGTTATGCCAACGTCTGCGACGCTGGCCCAACATTGAACCAACATTGCAGAAATGTACAAAGTTTGAGAGAAAGTCCTCCTTCCCAGCAAACACAAAACATTTGTATAACATTTATACAACGTTGGCCCAACGTTGTATAAATGTTATACAAATGTTTTGTGTTTGCTGGGATCATTGTATAAAGTCATACAAATGTGCTGTGTTCACTGTCGGTACACGAGTGGGGTCAACCTGTTTCGAAATACCCACAGTAATACAGTCAGTTTGTTTGCAAAGCAAGGCCCAGCTAAGATCCAGGACGAAGGGCTTTGAGATTCGATGGAATTGTTACTCATAGATGTCGCTCAAGTATATATGAACTTGCTGTGATTTGAGAACTTGCTCTTGATGAGGTTTGGGTATTAAACGCATATTTAGTATTATTATGGAATAGGGCCTTGGCCTACCCACGGACACTATTGCATTCTGGGGGACCCTTGTCCCGCGAATTTTGAGAGTTGACCATACCTTTAATGTAACATTTGTTGCCAAATATTTTTCAATATGGCTGTGATTTTTTCTATATTTACTACAATTTTAAATCATTTTCAATGTCACGAAATATTAATTTTTATACGTGGACTAATAATAACGGCGATGTCGATGGATTAAATTTTTGATTCGACAAACACTGCAAATGAGACGGCCATATTGGCTCACTGTAAACATTGTGTTCATGTGGGATGTCTGTGATCAACGACGCTAAGCAATCTGAGTCTACTCCGGATCCAACTAGAAAACGTTCCAGAGAGATAACCCCATCAAATGTCAGTCCTCCATGTAAAAAACAGAAGACACTTGATTCAGAAGACATTGACAGTATTAATCTAGAATTTTCCGAGACAACAGACATGACCGACACAGGTGAACAAGGAACCATTGAGGGCCAACGGCGCCCACATTCCATTGACGTGGCAGAGCTCCAACAGGTATTTTCCAGTCTGGCTATGGTGGCAATTTTTGAATCGCTTATTGATAAAAGCATTGACAAACATATCAACCTATCCACGAGGCATTATCAGAACATAAATGCAAGATCACCGAGCTGGAAGGTAAGGTAGACGACTTAACATCCAGTCTCACCTCAGCCAACCAACGCATAGACGAACTGGAACAATACAGCAGACGAAATAACTTGAGAATTTCGTGCTTAGTCAAAGAACATTCTAATGAAGACTCTGATAATATTGTGACAGATATAATTGCTAAGGACTTGGGGGTGAACATTGACATTAACGAGATTGATAGATCCCATAGAGTTGGCAAGCCAAGCTGAAATGGAAAACCAAGAACGCTCCTGGTGAAATTTATATCATACAGAGCCCGTGATAAACTATACAGTGCTAGGAAAAAGTCTAAGTCTGAAATTTTCGTTTCCGAAGATCTGACTCGTCGACGACAGGGCTTATTTTTTAAAGCAAGACAGCATTATAAATTAAAATCATTCAGCCACACCTGGACCAAGGACGGGAAGATTTTAGTTCGCCTTCCAAGCGGCGATGTGAATTTGATCACAGATCCAACAGATATTGAGGCAGCATTGAATCAAGTGAACGATGAAGACCGCCAAAAAATACTAGGAGCTAGACATGGACCCAGGAACCAGAAGGGTGGACTCTGGCCGGCCAGAGCCCACCCGCCTGTCTCCATGACAGCCCATGACTGTTAGCCAGTGATCACCAGTGCAAGTTCACCAGTATACCGCTGGTCCATCTTTAAAGCAATGTTGTATTTTGTGTTAAATTTTGGCCCACCGTCTACGATATCGGGCCGACATTGAGCCAGCAATGGTTCAGCGTCTTTTTTTTATTTGTATTACTGTTAAATATGCAGTTTAATAGTTAATTTCAGCTATCATTACTATGTATTATATTGGAAGTTTTTTTTCATTCATTAGCACCATATTAGCCACGATTTGATGACAGTTTTCATGAAGTCACTGTCGGGTTATTTTTCCCTTCATTACTTAATATATTTGAGGGTGATGTTTTATTCATTTCACTGCGTGGTGGAGCGTTTCATCGGCGACAGACAGTCACAGACCGGTATCGAGCCAAATTTAATGATCAGCTAAATCTAATGATACAAATATGACGGCGGGGTGGGGGCAGGCAGGGGGTGTACTGGGCATGCGTTGGAGCCATGACTAAGCGTGGAGGGGTGATTAGAGGAAGTGTAAGGTGTCTCAACCTGTATAAATGATTGCGGTTATTTTTTGCATACGGATAATTACAAATGATTGTAGTTTAAGTGTAAAAGATAATGTACAGGATCATTATTCCAGGTCATCTAATTTTGCCAGTCAGCTATGTAAATGCATAGCGCTGGTCAGTGTTCATCTAATTTCGCCAGTCAGCTAACTATATGTACAGCGCTGGTCATTGTTCATCTAATGTCGCCAGAATACATGTATAATTATCTGACTGTCTCCATTCATCAAATTAATAATATTAAAAGCTTATGCATTCTATATGTGACACAGTACTGATAACCTCTGACGAAATCCCGCGAGATCTGCTCCGAGACCGGAAGATCATTAGATTTCGCGTGGTCATTAGATTTGGCTTGACACCGGTACGATCTACAACGATGTGGCGACATAGAAGTTAATACTGGCCCGACAGCTTCATTGTGGCATTGTAATATACGTGGTCCCAACTTCGAAACTCATGCAGCCTTATTATCTGATGTGGCCCATAATTTTGACATTTTAGCGTTGACCAAAACTTTTTTAAATAATAATTGTTGTTTTGACCTAAATATAAATGGATATTTACCGATTTTCCGTAATAGTCAGTTGGCCAGAGGTGGCCAAGGAGGGTTTCGTCACCACGTGAGCGTGAATACCTAAAACCTTTTTTAGTATGTTAAGGGGACCTCTGGGCATAACTAGCACCCGGTTGTCGGCTTGCAGGTGTGTGCATGAATTTTTGAGGGGCAAAATACGATTTATTACGAAACCGCAAAAAAAATATTTCCGTGAGAATAAAATAATTTATTACAATTAAGCAAAACGTTATAAAAATGACACAGAATGGACCAGATATATGCACAGTATCATTTAAAATGTAGCTTATAATGAAATAAATCACATTTGTAAACGAAATTTGTAAACGGTAAACTGTTAAACCGGGTACTTTCCCTATACAAGTGAAATCTTTGCAATTGATCAAGGATCAATAAGGACCAGATAAGTATACAAAATTATCATAAATATAGATACTGTGGCATCAGTTTTTAAAAGCAAATGCATTATCAAAGCCGATTGTGCATAACAAACCAATAAAATATGATAAACTAGTGGCTCATAGTTTGTCACTTCAAGTATGAAACACGATACTGTGCTCTTGATATGTAACATACACAAAAATAACATATTAGAATGTAAAACATTGAACTTCCTTGTTTGAATCAACCATATTTTCCTATTTGCAATCAGGCACAACTCATCTGACATCTGGCACAACTACACCGCGAATTAATACATTTACTTACAATACACATACAAATAGACATAGCTCTGGGCATAAAGTAGGCATTAGCTGACATCTCATTGGGATGGGCAGTGGTGGATTCAGCAATTGAAGCCAATTTGTTTACTATAATTTCTAATACACACCACAGCTGGCACAGTCATTCTCTTATGTGCTTTGAAGCGGTCAGGGGTCATGCTCCCCCAGACAAATGTCAAAATCTAAGGCTTGAAATGGTTCTTTCTGGAGCATACAAAAGCCCAAATTAGAAGTTTTTGGGGGGAGATACTGCATGGAGGGCGCCGCTCCCTCTGGATCAACTACTGATGGGTTGTGGAGGGCGCCGCTCCCTCTGGATCAACTACTGATGGGCTGTGGAGGGCGCCGCTCCCTCTGGATCAACTACTGTTGGGTTGTGGAGGGCGCCGCTCCCTCTGGATCAACTACTGATGGGTTGTGGAGGGCGCCGCTCCCCCTGGATCAACTACTGTTGGGTTGTGGAGGGCGCCGCTCCCTCTGGATCAACTACTGATGGGTTGTGGAGGGCGCCGCTCCCTCTGGATTAACTACTGATGGGTTGTGGAGGGCGCCGCTCCCTCTGGATCAACTACTGATGGGTTGCATAATTTGATTGGGCTAATAATCATATTCTTCTGGAGATGATATACCAAGGAGAGCAATATGGGCACAGCACAGACCCTAATAAACTGTTTCGGGTAAATCGTCCTTTGTGGGTGTTTTTTAAGATCTGTTGGCTCGTGGCTTTAATGTGGCATAGATATAAGATGACACCAAGGTCATTTAGGTCATTTTAAGGTCAAGGGAAATAAACTTATTCTTCTTGGGTGGCCACCGAGGATTAGTATTGTTACGAACTTGGGCAAAATAATGGTTAAAAAAAAAGACTTTTTAAATTTTCTCCAAATTAAAGGTTTCCACCTTTAAAAATCATGTTCAGGTATGGATTGTTAGAGTATTCCAATCGTTTCAAGTGTTTTTTGGGCTCAATAGGTGATGCCGAAGACGATGTATGGAAATAAAAAGATTTTTATTCTTAAATTATTGAGTGTTTTCTGTTCAGAATAATGTTGATTGCCTGTTAAATTGACAATTTAAGGGAGAATTTTGCGGCCATTTTGAAAATACTCTGTAGCTCTAGTGCACACACATGAAAGCCGACAACCGGTCGGGGTTTCAATAAAAGGGGTCTGAGAATACATCTAGCAAGGTTTTAGGTATGCACAGAAAAGTCGACACGAAAACCTTAAATAAGCTCTTTTCTGATTCCTGGCCAACTGACTATAAAGACCGCACACTCAGACCTGGTGGGGCTGTGGCCTTATATGTTCGTGACAGTCTATTTGGTGTAAGACGTAGTGAATTTGAGATCCTCAAATTATAAGCCGTATGGGTTGAGATAAAAAGTTCCAAACTAAATTTCATGTTATGTGTTTGCTACAGACCTCCCAATACTGGCCAAGTATTTTGGGATCATTTTCACGACTCTTTAGACCGTGTCAAGCACAGCGGTAATGCTAACGTCATTATCATCGGCGACCTCAATGCAGATCCTGGCTATGCCAATGGACCTAAACTTAAATATTCCTCAGAAAGTAATAATCTAAATATTAATATTACCAGTCCCACTCGAATAACCGCTGTTGGTGCCGCTATATTGGACCAAATTTTAAAGTCTACGTCTGTTAATGTCACGAATTGCGAAGTAGGTGATCCTTTCCATAAAAGCGATCATTACTGTATTTACTGTAACACATCTCTTTCATGTAATCACCACGATTTTTTTAACCGGAATATTTGGGATTTTAAGAAAGCTGATTGGGCTGGCTTTAAAGAATACATACATTTTTACGATTGGGACACCTGTTTCTTGTCCGAAGACGTGAACGTGTGGACTGAGCAGTGGACACACGCCCACTTAGAAATATGTAAAAAAAATTATGCCCTTTAGGTCTGTCACCATCGCATCGCTAAAAAGGAAACGCGATCGTCTATTTCGGAAATTCAAAATAACGAAACTTGAAATTGACTGGGGCGCATAGACTCAGACTCAGACTCAGATTCATTTATTTGATCATATTTGATCATATTATGATTGATAGTATAGATCAGGAGACCTCCACTAAAACCGTAGGTCGCTATCGTGGAGGCCACCTTAGAAAAAAAACAATAATTGAATATGTATGAATAATAATAATAATAATAAGATGGATAATAATAATAATAAAAGCAATAGAGAATTATACATTTTTACACATACCCAGCGAATACGAGGCGCCGACACAACGTTGGATAGATGTTAGGCCGATATCGTAGACGGCGGGCCAACACTGAACCAACATCGGGCCAAATAAAAAACTATAACATTATACGTCTTGTACACATACATAGCAATCAGGGATATTACATTCTAAATTATAAAAAGTTAATAAAAAGTTTTTGGCGTACATTGACATACCTTCGATACTACGGGTGGTCAATTTTTCTTTGATATTTAATGCACAGTTGTTTATGGTTTCTGGTATAGAAAAAAAGTAATGACTGTTTTGCAAACTCGTGTTTAATGCGACATTTGTATAGATCTTGATTCCTGGTGTTATGTGTGTGGTTATTTGTTTTAATAGGAAGATTTGGAAAGTACAGAGGTAGGTTATTTTTTACATATTTGTAATAGAATTTCAGCTGTTTTATTTTGAATATGTCTTCAGCTTTTAAGAGGCGCAAGTTTTTAAAAATTGGATCACAGTGTGCAAATATTTTGCTAAACGTTATGATTCGCAGACATTTTTTTTGGAGTTTTGTGATTCGAAATGGATTATGTCGCCAAACTAGCAAAGAATAATTTATATGTGGCAATATAAGGGAGTTGTAGAGTAAAAGTAGAACATCTATTGGTACAGTGTGTCTTAGTCTTGTCAATATCCCAATTACTCTTGATATTTTTAATGATATGTGATCTATATGGTTGTTCGAATTTAAATGTTTATTGATTATTAATCCGAGAAAATTGAAATTATTGACACAATCGATTTTGTTTCCATCTATTATTATTTCTGGTTCTATATTTTTTTCTGTGGCTGATGAAATAATATGCATTTTGATTTAGGTACATTTAGAGATAATTTGTTAACTTTGAACCAGATACATATTTTACATAATTCTCTGTTTATTAAAATATTATTTATGCCTTTCTTTGTTAATAAAGTTGTATCATCGGCAAAGAGAATAAACTGGAACAATTTACTTGAATTGTGGAGATCGTTCACATATATCAGAAACAATAATGGACCGAGTATTGAACCCTGTGGTACACCAGTAGAAATTTTTTGATGGTCTGAATTAACATTATCAAAGTTTACATATTGCGTTCTATTTTCTATAATCCGTAGTGTTTTAATTTATGTATTAAAATATTGTGGTTCAGAGTGTCAAAAGCTTTTGATAGGTCCAAGAATATGCCAATAGGAGTATCACCGTTATCCATAAAGGATAAAATTCTGTCTACAAGTTCTAAAGATGCCAATTCAGTGGAATGGCCTTTACGGAAGCCATATTGACCCTTAAAGAACAGGTTTGAGTTTTCAAAATAAGCATATAATTGATGGTATATAACTTTTTCAAATATCTTTGAAAGAGATGGGAGAAGAGAAATAGGTCTATAATTAGTCAATAGGGTGGGATCTCCTTTTTTAAATAAAGGAATAACTTTCGCAACTTTAAGTTTATCTGGGAAAACACCAGTTTCCAACATTTGATTAATAATAATGGTTATTGGTTTAATCAAAATATTGATTATGGATTTCATAATAATGTTAGATATTCCGTCTATTCCACAACTTTTTTTATTGTCCAATTTATCAGCTATTTTTCTAATATCATTTTCATCAACAGCTGTGAAATTAAAATTTTCATCTCGTTTGTCCGACAAAAAGTGACTAAATTTTTTATCGGAGGGTACATTTATTTCTCTTTCTAATTTTGATCCAATATTGACAAAAAAATTATTTATGTTATTAGCTATACTTTTTTTACCTGTGATAATATTACCATCTATTTTGAAGAAATCAGGAATGCTTGTTTTTTTACCCTTTTTGCATAATAATTGGTTAATAGTTGACCAGCTCTGTTTTATGTCTCCTTTACATTTTTGTAAATTGGAAAAGTAATAATGCTTTTTAGCTAGCCTTATTGACGATTTTAATATTTTATTGTAATTTTGAAGATTTGTTTTGAGGGTAGTATAATGTAGTGAATTTGTAGGAGTTACTCTCAACAACTTATATAGCCTGTTTTTAAAATTAATAGAAATATAAAAAATTACGTAACAAATATGCGCATGAATTATCTAAAGCAGTCTCTGACTACAATCAAAAACGCTTTGATTCCTTGAATATCTGTAGTGTTTCAGAAAAAGGCTAGTGGCGAGCAATTCGCGTGTTTTTTAGTTGGTCTAAGCAGAAAGTTCCAACTTTGCAATATGCTGATGGCTCTATCTGCACCGATACCAAGGATGAGGCTAATCTGCTCAACAAGATGTTTTCGTCTTATAGCGAAATTAACGATAGTGATAGGCGTCCACCCGACTTGCTCAATTAGAGCAAATTTACCTATCCGAATCCGATGTATTATATTTCCTTCAATCTTTAAAAATAAACAAAGTTACTGGTCCCGATGACATAAGTCAAACGTTGCTGAAAAATACAGCAGAAGTAATTTACAAACCTCTATATCGCTTGTTTACCAAATCTCTTTCATCAAATACTTTTCCGGATTTTTGGAAACTTGCTAATGTTGTTCTAATATTTAAAAAAGGGGATAGTCACCTATGTGACAATTATCGCCCAGTGTCTTTACTGAGCGTTCCAGGGAAATTTTTTGAAAAAATGCATTTTCAAATACTTGTTCAATTACCTCCGTGACAATAATTTGATACATAAAATGCAGTCTGGTTTTATGCCTAAAGACAATACGACAAACCAATTGGTATTTTTATATCATACTTTTACTGAAGCTTTAGATAAAAATAAAAAAGTTTGTGTTGTCTTTGGAGACATAAGCAAAGCTTTTGATAGGGTATGGCACGCTGGTCTTTTGGCCAAATTAAATTCCACTGGTGTAACCGGTGATTTAAAGTGGTTTCAAGTTATTTAGCTGGAAGAAAGCAGCGGGTAGTTTTAGATAATATAAATTCAGATTTTCTTTCCATTAAGGCCGGGGTTCCCCAAGGATCTGTTCTAGGCCCGCTTCTTTTTTTACTTTATATAAACGATATAGCTGATAACCTGCAATGTGGGATCAGTCTTTTTGCAGACGATAACATTATTTTCACGTCTGCAGACAGAATGGAAGACTGTACAAATGCTTTAAACAAAGACCTAATTGAAATTGAAAATGGGCAGCCGTTTGGCGTGTGACATTCAGTGCTAAAAAAACTCTCGATATGGTGCTTCCATTTCATCCCAAACCAGTGGTACCTACCCCGCTGCGTTTTATGAATGTTGACATTAAAAACGTTGTTGAGCATAGCCATCTTAGTTTGACTTTACCTCCAATCTTAAATATATCTTAAATATATCTATTTAAGCTAACAAAAGATTGACGATTTTGAACAAATTATTTAAAATTTATTATTTAAAATTACTAGGAAAGTTCTAGAACAATTATATTTTGCCTATATCAGATCTTTGTTGGAATATGGTGATGTAGTATTTGCAAATGCATCCCAAAACGATTTAAATAAACTGGATAAAATTCATAAAAAGGTGCTAAAATCGTGGCGGGTGGCATAAGGGGCGTATCGTCAGCTGTTCTATTTGATGAACCGTCCTGAGATACGTTACCAGAGCGACGAAACAATCGCAAATTATTCAAGTTTTCAGACATTGTACATCACCATAAACCAACATATCTACATGAACTGTTGCCCAATAGTGTCCACACAAGAAGTGGAAATAGATATAATCTTAGGAGCGCTGACCGTTTGGACAACATTTCATGTAGAACAGAATCTTTTAAATCTTTTTTTTTCCCGACCTCAACTGTTTTTGGCAACAATTTGGATGAAAATTTCAAATCAATTGAAGATAGATCAAGCTTTAAAAACAGTATTGTTAGGAAGAAACCCACCAAAAATAAATATTACTTTCTCGGTCCCAGGACCACTAACATTATAATGGCTCGTCTGCGAATGAGATGCAGCGAGCTCAACGACCACCTTTACAGTCTACATGTTTCATGTACTAATATATGTAGCTGCGGCGAAGTTGAGACCACAGAACATTACTTCATTTCGTGTCCTTTACACACGGAGGCTAGGAATGATCTAATAGTATCAGTACTCCAATTAGGTTTGGTATTTAATTGTAAAACTTTGTTTGACGGCAGTGATGTACAAACCCCTTTTATCAATGAAAATCTAATGGAAGGTACTGTTATCTTTTTAAGATCAAGTGGTAGATTTTCCCTCTTATAATGAGGTTGACTGCTCAATTTTATTAGCTTAATTGTATAATTACAATACTTTTCCCCTTGCTGCCTATTTTGAACTCTGTTACTACCACCTCCACCCACCTCCGCCTTATAAAGATCTGTGGCGGTAATAGCTTGTCTGTGTCTGCCTGCCGCTTGTTGAATCGTGCCACTACCCTTGATTGAGAACATTGCCTCTTCGAAAGGAGCCTTGGATTACATTTATATATATTGTTCCAATCGAAAAATAAATATGTTTAAACCAAGCACAAATTTAAAAAGTGGAAAGTCACGTGCACAAATGATTTACTGTGATTGGAAGGGACTTCAGAAAAATTAGTAACATAAATCAGACAATTTGATCAAATATCTGATACACTTTATCTGGTTGGGGTGTTCACATGTATATTCTTTTAATCACAGCACATATTTCAAATACTCATTTGTAGAATATTCATTCTAAATGGTTAAAAGCCACTGTTGAGAAGAAAAGGAGACGCTGTAGAAACACAAGTACATCTCTCATAGACCATCTGAGCTCTGTTGAAAACATTTTTAAATTATCAAAAAACATGTAATTGACATGTAATTACTAAAATAATTTTTTTTTCTCAGAAACAATAACTTTATTTGAGCAAAGAAATAGTTGAATTTTAACACTTATACGTGATACAAAGTTTCATGTTTTAAAATATGAGCTGCATTTTACAATAGGCCTATATGGGAGCACAACATGTGTAAGTCTTTGAAAATTGATCTCAAATAGTAATGTATATCTTGAGTTAGGTAACTACAACCAGGAGACGCAGAAGCTCAATGTTATATAATTAAATACCTCATTCGTATTTAACCCTTAAAGCGCTGAATATATTTATGAAAACCTTGGAGACGATTTAAAAAATGTATGAATTTTAAATTTTAAAATGATGAATTTTAAATCAATTTAAAATCAACATAAATGTCCTAGTTAGCTCTTTCTGATTCATTTGAGTACCTATGTTATAGGTCTACGACCATTACATTTTTTTGTACTCTTACTGCCCGGGGTCGACTTTAGACGTCACAATCTAACGTCTGCAGACGTCAGATTCTGACGACTTAAGTCGATCCCCGCGCTGTAAGGGTTAATTACTCATCGCAGTTGTGCATCACATAAATATAAATCATTCTAATCAAGATAATTTTTCAGGTTAGCACTAATGGAATAATTACGTTTGAATATGACGAAGATTATATATACCTAAACCTTTTCCACTCTATAACCGATCGTAATTATGTATCACATAAATAGAAAATAGTTTTAATTGGGATATTTTTTCAGGTGAGCACAAATGGGATAATAACGTTTAAAGAAGACCAGGATTTTACACCAGAACATTTCCCGCTCTATGGCCGACCTATGGTTGCTTCGTTTTGGGCGGATATGGACATAAGGGATGGTGGATGTGTATTCTACAGAGAGACAATAGGTATGTTATCATTACAAGCAGAGCATAATAATAAATATACAATATGTAGAGCCCGCCAAGCCAATGCTGTCTACTGGACACAAAACGTTTAGTCAGGGAAAGTTAGGAAAAAATCTAAAACAAATACCTTACCAAAATATTTTTGTACCATGGTCTTGCATAAGGTCTGGACTAACCGCACAAAATTTGTTTACTCTGGATATTCATAGAAGGAATTTTAAGAGGGTAAAATCCAACATGGCCGACTATCTCACAGAAATAACATAGGGAGTTATAGTTAATCATCAATTTGTTTGCAAATGTGCTACTTAAAGGATTGGAAGTTTTACAATAAATAAACGACATAAAAAAACCACAAAGGCCGCCAAATGTTCCATTTATGGAACATTTTTTTGCGCCTGTCTGTATGTAGTCTTTGTCTCAAATTAAATTTCATTTCACTTTCCATTTTGTGTTTCTCGATTTTTTTTTGTTTCGCATTATTTTTGCTATTATTTGAAATTATTTTTATAACCTTTGGATGTGGCTTTGATAAGCTTATTAGTCTAGTCGAAAAATAAGGTTCCCGTGCTCCCTCGGTAATATACTTCTACGGAAAAAAACCCGTAGAAAAAGATTAGCTATGTTCACAAGCTGAAAAAATGTCCCACGTGCCATTTTTATGCCAATTTGTGCCGCCATTACCGACAAATGTATATTGAATTATAGCTCAAGTCAATATCACAGATAATTTACTGATCATTTAAGAAGTGATCACATCCTCCTTAATAATAATCTCAGACACTGCAAAAGTGATCTTGGCCACTAACAAACTGATGTCAGCCACTGAAGCCACTTTAAAAGTGATCTGAGCCATTTCAAAAATGATCTTGTCCACCGAAAAAGACACAACCACTTTAAAAGTTATCACAGCCACTATAAAAATGATCTTGGCCACTGGAAAAACGTGATCACAGCCACTTTATATTATACTTTAAACGTTGTCTCATCCCCTACAAAAGTGATCGTGGCCACTGAAGAAGTGACTACAACTACTTTCAAAGTTATCTTAGCCACCACATAAGTGATCTTAGCCACTGAAGAAGTGACCACATGCTCCTTAATAATTATCCAAGATCACTATAGGGGTGATCTTGGCTACAAACAAATTGATGTCAGCCACTGAAGCTACTTCAAAAATTATCTCATCAACTACAAAAGTTATCTAGGCCACGGAAGAAGTGACCACAGCCACTTTACAAATGATCTCAGCCACTATAAAAGTGATCTTACACAAATAAGAATGATCACATCCTCCTTAATAATTATCTCAGCCACTACAAACTGATGTCAGCCACTGAAGCCACTTTAAAAGTTATCTGAGCCACTACAAAGGTGCCCTTGCTCACAAACGAGCTGATCTTGGACACCGAAGAATGAACATCTCAGCCATATTAAAATTTATCTCAGCCAACACAAAGGTGATCCTTGACGCAAACAAACTGAGCTTGGCCTTAAAGAAGTCATCACAGCCACTTTAAAAGTTATCTCACCCACTACATAAATGATCTTGGCCACTGAAGAAATAATCACAGCCTCTCTAAAAAGTATCTCAGTCACAACAAAAGTGATCTTGGTCACTGAGAAACTGATGTCAGCCAACCAAAAAATGATATCGGTCACTACAAAAATTATATATACCACTGAAGAAGTGATCACAGCAACTTTAAAGGTTGTCTTATTCACTACAAAAGTGATCTTGGCCACTAAAGGAGTGACCACAGCCACAGCCACAGCCACTCAACCACTATATAAGTGATCTTAGCCACTGAAGAAGTGATCACATCCTTCTTGAAAATTATATCAACCACTACAAAGGTGATATTAACCACTCACACACTGATGTCAGCCACTTAAAAAGTGATCTCGGTCTCTACCAAAGTGATCTTAACCACTGAAGACGTGATCACAGGCACTTTAAAAGTGATCTCAGTCACAAAAATGATCTTGGCCACTGAGGAAGTCATCACAGCCACTTTAAAAGCTATATCAGCCACTACAAAAGCTAATGCTTCACTAGTGTTGTCATTAGAAGCTAATTCAAAATATCTATTGAACATACAAACCATAACATTGGGCTTGGTGGCGCTTAGACCTTCATGACAATTTGTTCGATGTAAAGTTTTTTGTTTTCTATCTACAATATAAGACCAAACTCGTCTAGGGTTTTCCTTTAGTGTTTCAGGCAAATCAGCAATTAACTGGTTGTGCTTGAGCTGCACTAATTTATGTAATTAATTTCTTACTTTTCTAAATTTATTCCAATGATGACCTTTATTAAACTTTTTAGCTTTTGTCCAAGCTTGCTTCTTTTTCGAACGTCTCACTTCAGAGTCAAACCAAGGTGGTAAATTCCTGGGGGTACATTTGATCTTGTTACATCATCGTAGCACTAGAGCCAACATTCCCAGACCAGGTCAACATCTATGTTATTAGTATGTTATTCGACTGTCTGGAGCATTTCACCACTCAACAAAGCTCCTAACTTATTCCAATCTACGTTTCTACATGCACTACACATACACTATATTTATTACACATACATCTAATAGAGACAAAATAAAATGTTGTTCATAATTACAAAAAGCCGACCTGTTCACATTTAACAAGAGTAATATCGATAACATAAGATTCGCATGTTGCACTTCTCAAACCAAAACGTCAAGCGTGATCATTATCTAAAAAATCGCTTAACTCTCCCTGACTAGTTATTAAAACACATCATTACATTATTTTCATTATCCGACCACGACATTATAAGCCGGGAATGGAAAGTTATTCTTGATCAAGTACAGACCATACGGTCCTATAATCAGTCAGGTGTGATCAAGCTGTTGATGATGAGAGATCCTCATTATGGTCAGATGTGTTTCAAGTCAGATAAAACCCTCAGATTTCTCAGCTGCGAAGAAGGTCCAGGCCTCGACCTTTTTCACAGCTAAAAATGCAGAACTCCTCGGGCTTTATCCTATATGCAGTGCCTTAAAGTTAGATATGCTGGACCAGCATCGGATAATTGTTTTTGTGTCACAATGTAGCTGCTGTGTGAATTAGTAAATTACATTCCGCCTCATTGCGTCCAATGTTCCTCTTTCTTGGAGGCCCAACTTTGTATGGCCTAACTTGGTACCTTACAAATCGTGCAAGAAAAGAGCAGACGGTAAATAGTTTTTTTCTAATAGATGCACATAACCTTGTTTACTGGTAATGTTCTGACATTGTCAAATCTTATATACCGAATCCAAGACTTCTCTGTCAACAAAGAGGTCTCCTTTTGAAGCCTAATCTGTTGAGAACAGAAATATATAAGGGGTTTATTCCAATAGGATTGTTTGTTTGTGAAACCAATTGCTACCAGCAGGGCGTGTAGATAATTTGTTTAATATTTTTGTTGATCAGTTAAGGTGATTTCTATTATAACAAGTTCAAATACATATAAAAAAATATTTTATTAAACATATTATTGTATTTAATGTACCTTAATGCTTTTCAATTAATTTATAACTTACTTGTATGGGTAATTGCGTTTTACAACATACTTTTATTTCCTCACCAGGATTATTTTTTGGTCTTGTTGTATAGTTATGTCACCCTGTCTGTCAGTTCTATGATTATCTAAAAAATAAAGATTACGAGCCAGATACACGATCTGGTTTACGATTTGGATCATATGGATTGGTGGTAAAGTACATTTGAACCACATGTGATTGCATGAAGGACATGTATGACGTCATCATCTAAAGCTGCTGTGCACTGGTAGGCCTACTAGACCTATCCACCTTTGAACTAAACAAAAAAAAAATTGTGTCCCAATCACAATGTTTTAACCCGCATGGAATTTAATTTAAATGGTTTAGAATATAGCAGAATTTAATTAGCATAAATTAACATAATTATTGATTTTTTTTTCAAAAAGGTAGAATTCTTGGTGAAATTTGTTCAAGGTAATCTTGAAGAACTCAGAAAATTATCAAATTATAAACTGATAACTATTATTACACACAGGCTGTTTTTTCCAGAAAAAAAGTAATTATAACTATCACCAGAGAATCTTTGCTGTTACAGAAGCGGGCATTCTATCGAGGGCGACAAATGATGTTCGTGGTGCATTTCCTTCCCTTGTTAACTACACTGCGACCTGGGTGCTGATAGCCACGTGGTACGAAGTAGCTGAATATGATGATTTCGACTATTATTATTATAACTATAACCTCAATGAATCCGATGTGGACATGGTGAGCTGTTTTTTTATATTATATTTTTTTCTCCCATTCACATAATGTATTATCAAACACGGGACACGTACCACCCTGTACAGTCACAAATTGTGAGAGGACCCTCTAAGTGGATCAGCTACAATACAAAAATCTCTCTTTTTTTTGATCGCCATCAATTACAGTCTAATATAGAAAGTAGCTGGGAATCACCAAGGGAATCAGCTTGACATATTGGTATTAAAGGGGCGTATCTGCCACTTTGTAAAGTGGAGATACCATCCTTTTATCATCTGTGACTAGATCCGACATTGTTTACTCGTTTTTTGTCATTACCTTTGCATGTTAGCTAGATCATTACTATAAAATAAAATGTATTCTGCTATACGAGGGTAACACATCTAAAATCTCGTATGCAAAATAAAAATGGTTGACTGGTAGTCATTTTTTCTTCATTTTGTTTACATTTCGGTATGCTACATGATCGGTACAGTATTGTAATAATAGGATAAACTCTCCCGACCCACATATCGTGTGTTGCACATTGAAAACCCATATTCCAAATTGAATAGTAATTATTGTTTTATGATCGATTATTCTAAATTGAGGTAACGTTTTACAAAGTATATCCTGTTATTTCAGAGGAATACACACCAGGCTGTATTAATAACAGATGAAGTATCTTCGTTCTGTATACTTAACTACGGTGATATGATGTGGACAACCGGCTCAGTCAGTGGTGGTCAAGGCGGACTGGGTGGAACAGAGGCTCAGGTATGACGAGAATCATTCTCATTCATAAGATCCACTATCCTTCCACTAGCGTCAGCTAGTGCTAGTCTTGCTTGAGAAAGAGGCTGGACGAGAATGTGATATGCAAGATCTGTTAATTAACCCTTAAAGCGCGGGGATCGAATTTCTGCCGTCTAAAGTGGATCACACAATGAAAGAGTGAAATATTTATAACGGCCGCATAGTCATACCATAGGTATTCAAATAAAACAGAAAGAGCTAAACTGCTATGGTGATTTCTGATTGAAAACAACCCTTTGGTCTCTTGGTTTATATAAAAATATTTCAGCGCTTCAAGGGTTAAAATATAATTCATCATTATATACAAAGCGAATAGCCATATTACTCATTGAGACCCAGCTGTATTTACAATACCGCACAAAAATAACAACGTGAAAATTTGTTAAAATTATTAACAAAAATTTACTAATGCTAATACATGCAATATGCTACTATTTATTAAGTAATATATACAAGTTTGAAAAAAACATTTTTCTTATAGAACTGTCACTCATTTTGCTTTAGCTTTAGGCTGCTGCTCGAAATCAGTGTTACCGACCCTGATATATTGAGAATAGGGTTTGCTACTAATATAAGATGTGTTTAATTTAAAATTTTTTTTTTATAGCAGGGAACATAGCATCATGATATATTTACACGACAGTGACACATCCAACACGATACACTGACACAATGTTGGTTCAATGTTGGACCATCGTCTGCGATGCTGGCCCAATATTGGGTCGGTGTATCGTGTATACTGGGATATATCGATCGACACATTCTGAGTTTGTTATGTCATTATTCCAGGCCGGTGTTAATCATTGATATGTCTTACATTGTATTATTCAAGGCAGGTGTTAATGATTGCTACGTCTTACATTTCATTATTGCAGGTCGGTGTTGATGATTTCTATGTTTTATATTGCTTTTTTCCAGGCGGGTGTTAATGCTGGGGATGGAGTTACTTTCTTTACTGTAGATGGAGCAATGACTGAAGATATCCTTGACGTCGCCTCCACCACCAACGTGGGAATTGTAGGAAGATGGATGTTTGGACTTAATAATTTAACCATACAGTGTTTTGAAGGCAGTAAGTAGTATGGTTATTTAATATTCGAATTATCTTATTTGTTCTGTTACTTCTTTTGTGGGATTTATTTTTCTTACATAATCACTGAAATCACTTTTCCAGTGGCAGATAACATTTTTTCGGTGAGGAAAATGAAATGAAAAAACTTCTAACGCGCCTAAGTCATCGTTGTCCCGAGCTCAGAGGCGCTGCAAATCCAAATCGGGTTCATTAACATTGTCCGTTCGCCGTTCTAATTCGTCGATCCAGATTGCCAGAACAGCTTGGCCGAAGTATAAAGTCTTCATTTTTTCTGAAATGCCTGTGAAGATTTTTTATCTCAAGAGGGATATAATTCCAGAGCTGGGGGGGGGGGGGGGGGGTAACCGAAAAAAGCCTTTTCATCCATCTTAAAACTCACTCTGGGAACAACCAGTTGATCATCATCTGAGGAGCAGAGATTACGGGTTCTCTTTAAAGCCTTATGCAGATTATGGAGATAAACTGGTTGACATGAATGTATAACTTTATATGTGAGGGTGCATAATTTGTAGTCTATTCTGAATTGAACAGGGAGCCACATTTTCAATGACAAAGATCACTTTTTCAGTGGGCGATATCCTTTTTACTGATCCAGATCGCTTTTTAGTGGACATGATCACTTCAGTGGTGGATACCACTTTTTCAGGGGCCGTGATTTCCTTTTTGTGATTAAAGGGACTAACTCAGACTAAAATCATAAAAAATCGGTGATTTTATTTTGGCTTAATAATATGACCATAATATTATGTAAAGATGTCCATAGACTAGAACTGCAAAAGTTTTTTTTAATTTTTGTGCTGCACATTTCCTAGTTAGGCTAGATATAGAGACGAAATTCCCGTATTTCTTAATTTTGACATGGTTGTCCAAAATAAGAAAGCAGAGGCCAAGATAACTTTTCAATGTTGCCGTTGCCAAGATCACATCACATTTTCAGTGACCAAGACAACCTTGCAATGGCTAAGATCACTTTTCAGTTGCCAATAATATTTTTATTGCCAGGTACTGCATTATTACGAACTGTTCTCCCATTCAAACAAAAGACACCGTGGTAATATGAGCTACTTCTTAAATTCAAGCAGTATCAAGCCAGTTTAATCAGCCGTTCTAAAATTGAAGCAAGACACGTTATTACAACTGATCAAACTAAATGAATATGGTTGTTAGATACAAAGCAGTTGTCTCACGAAGAAGTCCAAGCCTTATTTTGGAGATATAACAGTACCCAATCGAAGAGGGATATTGTTTATATGAGGATATTAGATTACCTTGTCTTACACGTCTAACCTTTATTGTAGATATAGCCATCTCCTCGAGAAGAGGGTCGTTTATGGGAGGATATGAGATCACCCTGTCAAATATCTGTCTGGATTCAGCTGATAGCATCACATGTACATTTGACAAAACACAGGTAAAGTTGTTTATTAAGTACGAACAAATGAGTAGTTAATACAGTATAGAACCAATAGAACAAATTCTGCGCAATACAGACAACGTGAGTTACCAAGTTATCTTTCTGTGATTATAACTAAATTTATATGCAGCTGAAAGATATATTAATTCCAGTTTAATTAGGTTTTAGACTACAATAAAACGTTGACCATGTAAAATAACAGTGTTTTATTTCAGGTGACAGGTCGTGTGGTAGACAGTGACACTGCTGCTTGTGTGGTTCCGTTCATGTTCCGTCTTGGAAGAATACCCTTAGAATTAGAAGTGAATGGAGTATTCCGCTATGCCATCATCTTTACATTGAGTAAGTCACATAGAGCGTAATCTCACGTACATAGGCCTATATCATAGTGGCTATTATGAGGTGCAAATTATAAAATGTATAAGTAGGCAAGTTATATTATAAATTCAACTTGAAAGTGAAATTTATATCAGTTTGTTTCTATTTTAAGCTGACGAATCAGGAATATCTATACAGATGAACACACAGTATACGCCTGGAGATTCCCCTGCGAACTTCACCTGGGACAGTAGTGCCATAGACAGTCAAGTGGTTGACATTGAACTCCTGGCGTTTCAGTAAATACAATTGCTACTTTTTTGTTGTAATATTTTCATAAACTAAATAAAGCAGCTGCCATAGAATCGAAAACTGTGGCAGCATTCAAGAGTCAGCTGGTCGACTAGATCTGCCAGCCTTCCCCCCCCTCCCTCCGGCCTGATACTCCACAATGGAGGGCTGCTTGAGTATTTACTCAAAGTCAAAGTATGACTCGCTCAAGCACTTACTATTATGCTAATTAGTAGCTTAACCACCCCACCATTAAATACAGAGGGCATTTGTTGGTATTGTATTGTTTTCCGTTTGTTTTTCTCCAGGATGAATGGTGATGAATTGATTGTACAGTTTATCCCCCTTGAGCTGTCTACGGCTAATGATGGATCTACACAGATACCTGGTCGATTGCTGCAAACAAACCCCGTCTACTGGGTGGAAACGGCCGCCGTGCGAATCAGATCCAATACATCCAACTCTATGCTGTGAGTTACACAATCAAACCAAATACAACTCATAAAGTAGGCCTACAGTTGTTTGGTGAAGTATAGTGTACAGAGGGGCGGACTTAAACTGGGCTCAAACGGTTCCCGAACCTTGTCAGCGTTTCAAAATTGATCCAAAACAAAACGCTAGCTGGGTGAATATACAGTTTAAGGGGTCTTTCAATCTGTATTTTTGAAAAAAATAAGTCGCTTCAAATTATATATACTAGGGTCAGATATTGAGGGTAGGGTCTATGTGATACACAACTAAAATATCAGAGCTTAATCTCAAACAAATAATAAAAAAAATATGTGTTCTTGTGAAGGACCGTAAAAATATAATGTCAACTCAGCAACGAATTATATATATATATTTGATCATTTTCAAATTTTAAAGATCATAAATTGCTTTGTATGATAGTTTAGTGATATGTTAGTAGTTATAACGCTTTTTGAAATAAAAATTGCTAAGACAGAACAGTGATTTTATTGTGAAATTATATAGTTGCTGAGTTGACATTATCGTTTCTGAGTTGACAAAGCACGATAATTGCACGTAAAAGTCATGTTTTAAGTGCATCTAAGAGATCTCTGAACACTTGAGCCCCATTTTCTGAAAAAATAATTGGTTCATCATTATAAAGACAATAAAGAAATGGGATCATAACAAGCCTAATTTGAAAATGTATTTCGGAGGCCATTGTACAATACATACATGCCAATATAATGAGGGTAAATTTGATTTAGAAATTTAACTAAGTGTTATTTGTAGTTTTATTTATGTAAACAACTTCTAAAATACTCTCTCACTCTAATTCAATCAAAAGCAGCTTCTTTTCAACTGCATTTCACATTGACGGAGTTTTAATTACAAAAAGGGGGACAGAAAGCAGAATTCAGTAAACTCAGCAACGTTTTTGTTTTCAACTCAGAAACGTTTTTTCATTGTTGCAAAAATGTC
The DNA here is from genome assembly GCA_964017125.1 of Flabesymbios commensalis. NCBI lineage: Eukaryota > Metazoa > Annelida > Polychaeta > Terebellida > Flabelligeridae > Flabesymbios > Flabesymbios commensalis. The sequence continues at coordinate 87,037,758 of OZ024906.1, forward strand.
TACATAAGCGAATACTCTCTCAGTCTAATTTAATTAAAAACATATTTTTAAATTGCATTTTACATTTATTGAGTTACGTTTTTAGTCTTAATTACATTAGTGAGACAGAAAGCTAAATTTGGTCAACTCAGCAACGTTTCTGAGTTGAGTGATCAACTCATAAAAGTTGCTGAGTTGATCGAAATAATATTGTTGCCGAGTTGAATACGGACAACATAAAACGATCTTTAATGTATTTAAAATAGATGTATCATTGCCCACTGATGCCGTAGGGGGATGGCCATCATTATCAAGCACTTTGTTCAGTTTAACATGTTTAACATGTTTTCAATGATTTTTTGCTAAATTATGAGCGTTTCTGAGTTGACACAGAAATTGAATACGCTTCAGGGGTGATTGTTTTGGTTATAAAATAGCAGTTCAGATTGAATGTTTACAAATATTTCACCTACCTCAAAATAATGGGACTTTGCAGCTGTCTCTGCATATATCAAAGTGATTGAATGGTATCACACCACAATTTGAGGAGTTTAGATAACACTGGCGTTGCTGAGTTGACCGGTTTGCGTGAGACAGCTGAAAAGCCTCAGTAACTGTATCCTTGACAACTTTTGATATTGAGTTCATGTCTGTATATGAATGAATTCCGTTGAACATATTGCGCTACAAAATAACTCGGGGTTAAGTTATTTCCAAGAGATCTCCCATGTTAAAACAGTCTATGTTTCAGGTGTTAGATATTGGGAGACATTGCATTTGTGTACAAATTCGTGTATTTTAGCACATTGCATGTTGAATAAAAAAATATTCCTCAGAGATATTGAATTTTTTTTTCTCAGTTTATCGTATTGCCCATAGGACAATATTAAAAACATTCGGACTCACACAATGCACAAATTCGCTCAGAATAGCCAAAAGACACTAAATGACCCTTAAATTGTATATTCACCCTGCTATACTAGGGCAACCCGTACATTTAGTTCTTATGTGTATATAAAAAGGTAAACATCTACGCGAGTCAAATACTTTTATTTACCTGAACATGTACCACAAAAAAAATACAACTAGTTTCTGAGAAGGAACCATCACGCTAGATATGAATTCATTCCACATAGCTGTAGAAAAACACTGTATGCCTACCAACACGCTTTTATTCTTTGTTATTTATTAGCCCATTGTGATGGTTTTGTTAAATTTTATATAAACAAATGTATTTTTAATCTGTTGAGATTGAACATAAATACATTTATATATTACTTCAAAACATAAATGGTGTATCACTTGAAAAGACAAAAGATTTATTTAAAATGGCATAAGTGTGCACAATGCTAAAAACTTTTGATAAAAAAAATATATCATTTATATAAATCAAAAATACGAGAAAACCTATAATTGATCGCTGTGGTCATTCACAATTCTCTTTCTCATAGATAATATATACAAGGGTGCCTAGCTACAACACAATCTCAATGCTTTATATATCATATCAGCTATTTACTTTGCTGTGCATTTTATTCTGCCTTTTATCTATTCAGTTACGTAGCATTCACTTGTGAGCTGTGAGTTTCTGTTGTAAGTTCCTGCACTTCAAGTAATTGACAATTATTTCATAAACAAAATACTGTAGTATTTCAAGGTGGTATTTTAATGTTTGTTTTAAGCCCTTACTCGTGTGATAACAATAACATATTATACAGTATTAAATCAACACAATCAGGCCTAAAATCATCTAGAACCAAAATTGTTTATTATGGCTCTTTGATATGGCCATAATTTGTGAACATGTCCATTAACTAGAAATTCTTAAGTCTTTCAATTTTGGGTTGCTGTGGTAATGTAACAAGTGTATCGAAACCACAGACCATCAGTTATTCCTCTATTTTTTATTTCGGCCATGCATGTCTTAAATTAAATCTCGTCCTTATTTCTCTTTCAACTGGTGGATGTGCAACACAAAATTTTAAAACTTACGCAGTTATAGTCTATGAACATTATCCGCACAATTATTTAATAGGGGATTTTCACCCATTTGAACTTGCTAACGCGATCCACAACTTCAAGTGAGTGAAAATCATTAAGACAATATGTCTTATGGTCAGAATACACGTTTCTATCTGTTTCAGTGACGGTATTAGCTTATGGTCAGACATACATGTTTCTATCTGTTTGTTTCAGTGACGGTATTAGCTTATGGTCAGACATACATGTTTCTATCTGTTTGTTTCAGTGACGTTATTAGCTTATAGTCAGACATACATGTTTCTATCTGTTTGTTTCAGTGACGTTATTAGCTTATGGTCAGACATACATGTTTCTATCTGTTTGTTTCAGTGATGTTATTAGCTTATGGTCAGACATACATGAATGCGACTGGTATATAGACTTGTGTATTTATGAATATTTACTGGAGGCATCTCAAATCTCTGGACGTAGAAAAAGAGACATTTCTCCACTTGATAGAACAAAGAGGAGTCTTATGGACTTCTTTAATGTAATTTGGTCCAAAGGAGCTCAGATTTTGGAAGATGTGACAGCCAATTTGAGTACACCATCAATTATTATAGAGGTTAGCTAAATTTATTTAGTGAGACATCAGGTCAATTGTTACCAATGGCTAGTTGATGGATGGATGGATGGATGGATGGATGGGTGAATGGGTGGGTGGATGGGTGGGTGGGTGTTTGGGTGAGTGGATGGGTGGGTGGATGGGTGGATGGGTGGATGATTGATTGATTGATTGATTGATTGATTGATTGATTGATTGATTGATTGATTGATTGATTGATTGATTGATTGATTGATTGATTGATTGATTGATTGATTGATTGATTGATTAATCGCTTGATTGATTGATCGATCAGAATCTATTTTTTTCTCACATTCTCTTTTTTTTAGGATCTATTCGTACTAGTAAAGGATAAAGTCTTTGAAGACACATGTTTGGCATGGTCTGCTGGAGAAGTGGCTGATCCAGCCCTTATAGACACCACACCCTGTCCTTGTGATACAGTTCAGATGTCTGTACTTCTCGGTGGGGAGTTTGAGAGTGAGCCTAGATGTCACACTAGCCGACCAACAGGATGTGCTTCTTTTCACCCAGGAGCTCACGAATGCTTCATAACAACATGGCCAAGGTAAAGAAACAGATAGAGCAGATCATGAGGCAGATTGGTATATATGTACATTGAATCTATGACCATGGCCGAATGTTCCAGTAATACTTAGTTTATGACTCTCTTTCACCTCTTTTGGTGTCCCAAATTCAAAGCTGAAGTTAAATAATCATTGGGTCTAAGAACATACAGCGCTTTGTTCCTGTACTAATAATCAATAATGTTTTCTGGATTTTGTTTGGAAAGCAAGGATTCATTTTTGATTGAGTTTTTATTTACAAGTGACAATTGTACAGAGGTTGCAGCATATTCGAAATTGTCTGGCATGGGTAATCTGTAAGGCTTCTTGTTTCAGCAGGGCAAGGCCTAAGATCATTTCATTGGCTGCCAATAGTTCCATCAATTATAAAACATATCTTTATCATCAAACTACATATCTATTCAATTTATTAGTACAACTGAAAGACTATATTTTTTGCTAGAATAATTATTTCAAGATTTCCAACAAAATGCAGTTGCAGCCCCTGCTATCTGGACTTATCAATCTGTTGGACAGAAACTTTTCAGCACAGTCGACTCATTGGAGAAAGGTGAAATGAAAAGCCTTTCCGCCATAATTCCTAGAGAGTCGGAGCCCACAATTGATTGTCTTGGCTCAGGACATCGATATTGATTCTGCTTCCTGTATGCCTACCTCTGATTTCAACTCTCTGAGGGTTCAGGCCATATAGAAGTGCATTTATTGATGATTGATTAGGACATTATGAGATTAATATAAGTATGAAAATATCGTGCAACCACTCAAACAATCCTCGGCTGATGCAGTGGCCCAAAATGGCCACAAATGTGACACAACTGCTGTCAATACGTTATGCCAATAATCGATGCCGTCACAGCCTCGTTTTGGGTCGGACATGAAAAAGGACAATGCCAATAGACTCGTAGATTCCGCAGAACCCATATATACCGTGTACAAAGACACTACTGTGAAGAACCCATATATACCGTGTACAAAGACACTACTGTGAAGAACCCATATATACCGTGTACAAAGACACTACTGTGAAGAACCCATATATACCGTGTACAAAGACACTACTGTAAAGACCCCATATATACCGTGTCCATATATACCGTGTACAAAGACACTACTGTGAAGAACCCATATATACCGTGTACAAAGACACTACTGTGAAGAACCCATATATACCGTGTACAAAGACACTACTGTGAAGAACCCATATATACCGTGTACAAAGACACTACTGTGAAGAACCCATATATACCGTGTACAAAGACACTACTGTGAAGAACCCATATATACCGTGTACAAAGACACTACTGTGAAGAACCCATATATACCGTGTACAAAGACACTACTGTGAAAAACCCATATATACCGTGTACAAAGACACTACTGTGAAGAACCCATATATACCGTGTACAAAGACACTACTGTGAATTCCAAAAAAAGGGGCGGAATGTTTGTATGAATTATGAATTCAATCTGTTGCACCATGTTGCACAGTAGCCAAAGCTGGCGCGATGCACGAATGAGACGATAATACCCATTCTGGCCCAGCGGACCAAAGGGTAAAAGGAATTTTAAATAGATTTGCAATGGAACCGAATTCCTTCGTTATTTCATACAGAATTATAAAACCTTATTGTTTTTATTTCAACTTAGCCCAAAATGGCCAGGTGCACAAATGTGGGCATCGCCAGGACAGCGCATCCATATAATGAGCCAGTAGTTCAGCAAATGATCAGCGACGTGCGCGAGTAATCGCCATGCTTCACCACGGCATCGGGACATCGATAATTTTGATGCATGCATTGGGATTGTCTCACGATGTTTCATCGCCAAGAACCATCGCTGATGCTTGTCGAAGTTCCCGAACTGCTATGTGAAGCATCGCCGATTCCAAGCCAATGGTTTTGCCGGCGTGCTCTATTTTTTCTCTTCACCCAGTAATACGCCAAAATAATAAACTTATCTGCTCTTCATCCATGATCTCATTCGGCAACCACAACCCAGCGCGTAAAATATCTCCACCTTTTATTTGCTCTCCACAAGGCACTATGATATCGCCATGACGTCGTCAATACATCATCACGACATCGTCAATACATCACCATTACGCCTCCGACGCAACCCCCGATATTAATCTGTCGCGCGTTGAAGGATTATCGGCCATCGTTTATACTCAAAATACATTTAACTGTTAGGCGATGTAGCGCTAATTAATCCCCGTATCTTTTTCACTATTCATCACCGAATATTCGGCAAAATTTCGACGATACTTCCCCGAATATTGCTCGAAGGTTTGCGTGTGTGTTTTCTCGTGGGACGACACGTTCGATATCGGCACTGATCGCCACCTGAACACAGTCGTTTTCATCACCAATACATCGCCAAACATTTGACTATGGTATTAGTGGGACTATAGCATTAGCCTACTAGTTAGTTGGCCAGATGACTGTCGTGAACGCTTTAATTTCTTATCCTACTATAGATATTTTCTCATCAGGCAATTTAATACAGACATCAGTTGTTCCGAACAGAAGATATCTACTTACTAGGTAGTTTTTAAATGATATTATATTTATGTATTTACAGTCCGTCTGGCGCAGGTCAACAATGTTGTTATGACAGTGATGGTAAAATATTACCATTTAGCTTAGGAGGTGGCACCCATGATAGAGCTCATCATAAGGGAGCTTACACAAGTGGCAGTGTATCAGCTGGTCTCACTGTGAATGCTACAGGAATCAGTGGAACTGGGCAGGTCAACATTGGCGTGACAATTATTAAATTTCCAAAGATCAGTCATGTTATACAGGATGTATCGCCATTTATTTTCTGTTGCCAGTCTACAACATATTGTGATAAGTATTCTGATGCTCGGCCGACCGACAACTGCAAAAAATACATCGCACCCAGACCAGGTGAGTGTACAGTTTAGTCCGTGAAAATGTACGTGGTGTACAATTTAGGGCGTGTGTCTACATCTGGTGGTGTGTACCACTAGGTGTACATTTTTTATGTAAACAGGCTAGGGGGAACACATTAGTTTTCAGGGGGGGGGGGGTGAAAATAAAAATCACATGAGTGAATAGTGAATAAACACACGCAAACTGTCATGGTGATGAACGAATCTATTCACTCAATTGAATATTTACTCATTGGTCCGAAAGCATTATTTTTTACAATAAAAGTTCATTTTTATCAATTATTCAATTCGGGTGTTTTCAACCTTTAGCAGATTGAGTCCATCCCCGCTTGCATAATATAGCAGAACAGCACTTGTCCCCGATTAATGGTATGGCTGGAAAAGAGAAAAAATCATCTTTATTGACATCTGTTTATTTGTTGACATCTGTCCCCCCCCCCACACCCCCGTGTTTGTCATGCGCGCACATGTGAGTTTCTATTTGCGGATGGTGACAAAATCGCAAGACTAAAATACGCATGGTGCCGACCTTTTCCACGTCACAAGTGTGATTTCTATGTGTCACTAATTTGCTGTTGTAAACAATTGGACTGTTGTTTCTCACGATATCGTACATGTATTAGGCCTACATCTCACATCTCATCATTAACCGGCCGCCGTAGTCTAGTGGTTAGAGCTGCGGGCACAAAGTCGGGAGGTCGTGGGTTCGAATCCCACATCGGACATGATGGGGATTTTTCTGCCCCAACCCAGGGTGAGTTCGACACAGGCTCAATGGGTAGGTCAAGCCACTGACCGAGATTCATGCACTAAGAGGATGCGACATCGGAGGGCGTCTCGGAGCTATGACCCATCAGGGGATGATTAGCTACCATGGGGCTTGTGATGGCCGGGCCCAGGTAACTCTGGGATATAGGTCCGGTGGTCAGTCGGATTGAGGTCAGACTGATTACATCCGGACCAAGTGACAGGAAGTTGGTCTCGCAGACCTGTCAATTAATCCCACGACCAATATGGACCTGCTGTGCCAACCCACATATATACAGACTGCACATGTACAGCACTTGTCCAAAAAAAATACTTGTATAAAAAAAAATGAGCCACGGTTGGGCACGCAAAAATATTTTAAAAAAAAAGGCCTACATCTCACATCTTCAAAAGTAAATAAAACAGTTTTTTTGAAAAAATAACGTTTTTTAGTATTTAAACCACAAGTAAATATTCAGGGGGGGGGGGGGGGATGGCGAATAAATCTCTGTTCCACCATTATTAATTACCTGTGTAATTTCTTTAACCCCCCTCCTGAAAAAAAAGGTACAAAGAAAGGTAATATAAAAGATATGAAAAGGTGTATTGAGATGTATTAAGGTGTATTGAGGTGTATAAGATGAGTATAATGAGTCCGATACGGTACACGTTCAGCTGGGAGAGAGTGAAACATTAGATGTCCTGATTAACAGAATACAAGAAAACATTGTAAATGGTGAAGAAGAAACATTTGAGTTAGAAAAAGGGAACACTAATTCATACCTATCATAGTACACCGATATTTTGGAGCAGTAATTGGATGTCCTAGACACCATTATCTCGAAATCGCCTAAATTTATTTTATCATATCTTTCTTACAGACAACAGCGTGTTCGTGTTGTCGAAAAGTGCAGTTCATGGCCAACCACCAGTAAAGGAGTTCCACAAGGATCTGTTATCGGTCCTATGTTTATCAATATCAAGTTCTACAGATGATAAAACTTTTCCTCATGCAAATTTTGTTTTTCAAATTGTCAAATTATACCTGGAAAAGGAAGCAGAAAAATGTATTTGGTGGTTTGTTATGAGCTGCATGAAAGCCAATCTGGACAAATTAAGGGCTATTTCATGAAGTTGCGAGAGTGAGGGCAGTTATTGCCTAAACATTCAGACAAAGAAGTACTACTGCTGGCAGTGAGGCTGGACTATGTGCTTTAAATCACTATACTAATGAATTATGTACGGAAACAGGCAGACAAGCGAATGCTCCGAACCAACTATGTCATCACATCAGTCAAGATGTGTGGATGACCGTCTTCAGAGCTTTTATCTTGAGCAATTGCCAGTACTGCAGCAATATGGCACCATGGCTCATTATCGAGCACTCAAAAATCAGAAAAAAGTCAAGGTTCGGCTCTGTGGTATGTTACAAACGACTATAAATCCGACTACGGATATTTGTTGTATCAGACCAGCTTGCCTTCTCTGGAAGAGGGAGGACGGCAACAAATAGCTATTAAGACCTTCAAAGTTGTGAATAACCTTTCGTCACCATATTTTCAGGATCTAATACACCTCAAAAAGTACAAATTCTTAGACATTTTATGAAAACCCTGGAAAAACCTCTTTACAACAGAGTAAGACACGGGACAAATTCATTTACATTTTCGCCACCAAAGATCTGGAACAATCTATCGGAGCCAATTCATACACTATCTTCCTTCTTTCAGGAAAGTCATAGCTTTAACTTTTCAAAGTGGCAATCAACACTTCCGTTTGTCCATTCTCCCACTCTGTGATTTTCTGGTGTCGTTCTCATGTACATGCACATATTTTAACTAATTTTATATATTAATTATGTCTATTGTTGTATCACTTTATAACTTTGCATATTTTTTATATTACCTTTTTTGTACTGATTTTATATAATTTTACATAGCTCCCGGTACCTGTAGAACCTAGTCAGCCAAACTGCATAGTATTGCTTTATCATGTTTTGATCACAAGTCGCCGAAATAGATATTGTTAGCTAATGTTTTTCATTGTATAAACTAGCGAATATGAATATGTTTTGTTTATCTTTGACACCTAAACAATCGGCGTCACGAAATGAGGGGGATATCTGAGCTAAATAAAAAATATTATAATTTGTGCTTTGAGTATGAGGAATATTTTGCATATGTGATATTGTCATTCTTGCTTTTAGTCGGCTACCTATGGCTTATATTAGTAAAACAGATTATATAAGGGCCTTTTATTTCCGCGTGATTGTCATTTTCAGGATGGACAAATGGAGATCCACATCTAACAACTCTAGACGGACTCCGGTACACATTTAACGGGAAAGGAGAATTTATCATTTTGGAGGTCCCTGATGTGTTTACACTTCAAGGCCGAGCAGAGCCTCTGGTGGATAGTGAAGGTAACAACGTAGTGGAAAGATCTGAATGTTTTGTATTGTTCAGTGTTATTTACAAGTATTCTTATAAATGGCCTTGGAATACAGACCCTGGAAAGTGACTGACTTATGTAGTTATCTAACATAGTCATCTAACATTTTCCTCTAACATTTCTCCCTAACATATTCACAGGTGACTCAGTGCAGGCGACTGTTTGGACAGCTTTTGTTGCCAAGTCTAATGCGTCAGATACGGTGCAAGTTCAGCTGGGAGAGAGTGAAACATTAGATGTCCTGATTAACACAATACAAGAATACATTGTAAATGGCGAGGAAGAAACATTTGATAGTGAGTTAGAAAAAGAGAACACTAATTTATACCTATCATAGTACACCGATATTTTGGAGCAGTAATTAGATTTCCAAATGGCTATGCTATCTTGGTATGTCTTAATACAAATCCCTTAGGCATGCCCAGAACCCCTTATTAGATGAGTGAGGGAAAACACTCACTCTCAATGAACCATCATTTCCTATCACCTCACCCTTCACGTCACCATCTGAAGTTACATCATTCATTTTTTATCTACATACTGTTTTTAAGGTTTGTCGTTAAGCAACAACTTTACTTTGACTCAGGAAACATAAATATGTTTTTTTTAAATTGGTGATCAACTAAATTTGCATAGCGGAATTACGTCATGCAAAAGCAATATAATATGACTTTTAAAACTTGTGTTATCAATTTACAGGGATTGAATATTCTTTTTTTGTAACTTCGAGGCCAAATTTGTATAAGAATTGACCTTAATTTACATAAGTATAATATAAATGATGTCATTTGTTGCATATATAGTCACAAATTCAATGGACGCTTCGATACTGAAGTTATTCAGATATTAATCAGGTGCTATTTGGTTTAACTACAAAAATGTTGATTTCTACCAGATTACCAGCCAACTGTTTGGCGAGGTTATGTTTGACAAGTGTCGGAGTAAAGATTCCAGGTGATAGATTAGGTGGCATTTTTATTTACAGGTGTCGGTGTTAAGATGTCAGATGATGGGTCAGGTGCAACTGTAACTTTCGAAAATGGCATCAACTTACAAGTCACCTCCACAGATAACGACGTCATGAATATTATAATTGTTGTTCCACATAAATTCAGAGGTGAAATATTTCTAATTAACTGTACTAATATTATGTTTAATATGCAGTTGAGGGGTCCTTGTCGTAGTCAAGATTAATTATAAGATTTGAAACATCGCCTCTCATAGTAGAATAGACTACATAAGATACATAAAAATACAGCTGTGTAAAAATATATTTGCCAAAGACTGATTTCCGCATAGTAAAAACAAATACTAAGACCATCTTTTATGTTATTGTTTCCTATTAATTCCAGCGTCTTTTTCTTTTAGACAAAATTCCAGCGAGAAAATTCCTTTTCGAAGTGATAACATAGGATCACTCAATACTAGGGGGAGGGGCCTCAATTTGTTTTAGTCTTCCTGAATCGCTATTGTTTGCGATACCTGGTTATAGATATTATGTATTGACACTTTATTGTCATACCTTCACATTATAATGCCACGTCATTCTAATATCGCAATACTATAGCTCGATATTTAGAAGTCATAGCCCTTCGCTATGACATATACTGTCAACTAGTGACAGTGTGGTGTCATATACAAGCATCTCAATGTAATATATTTCCAATCAGTATCATGATTATTGTGTCCCATCCCTAATCAGTATATTATTATTTTTATTGCCATATCATCATCCATATCATGATGCAATAATATAATCTCATACAATGAAATTTCAAAGATTTTCACGACATTGTATAATGACATTATAATGCCTTTTGAATTAGAGTGTATTATTATTATGGTATTACACAATTACATACTTATCATTATAGTACCATATAACATGTATACTGACAACACAGTCATAATGTTTCATCCCAACCTAGTCATGACATAGATCTCTTAATTTTACTCATAACCTTTTTGAATGGCTAGATGAACCAGACATCAGTTCGCACACCATTTATATATCAACAACTTTGTTAGCTAGCTTAGTTGATATGAGCATGACGAGAAAGAGCATGCACTTGTGGCCAGAGTCCTTGATTGACCACTATTTATTCATGCGACAGTGTCGAGATAGTGCTATTTAATGCCAGGGTGTAATATTATAAATGGTGGAATAATGAATACAACTATAATTTTGATATAATACATGAAGCCAGATCTATCTACTTCAGTATGAGTATGAAGCAAAAGAAATACGTCTAGTACCGTCCAGTTCCAATAATTTAGTAAGTGGCTTATTTAAGGTGGTGACATTACAACCTATTTGTGTGGCCATATTTTAAATTGTCTTTTTATTGCTCAGAGCTGTAGAAATATATGAGAATAAATTCTAAGGGAAATAAAAACCACCAGTTATCTTTTTAGTGAGAACTAAATTTATTTGCGATATGGCCGTGACAGAGTCAGTGGAAGAATGGTAAACACTATAAGTTTATGATAATAAATTAATAATCGCTGCTGATTGGCCCGCTTGTGCATTATATTTAAGTACTACGTTTATGTTACAGGGGTGACAGTGGGTCTACTCGGTAACTATGACGACATTGAGACCAATGACTTCCAGACGCCTGGGGGTGACATCATCTCCCATGATGCATCATTACAGGATATTTATTACATGTTTGGGATACATTGTAAGTCAACCTTGCATATATTTCCCATGTACTTTCAACTAGAAATCAGAATCTGGAAATACATACAATTCTAAATCATATTAATAATAACATCATATGATATCCAAAATATTTACATATCCACCTCCCCTAAAATATAATTTGAGGGACACATAATATTTGGAAATAGTTTAATGGTACTTATGTATCTGCCATTTCTTTGTGGATTTAAACATATTACAAAATTAAAAAGTTAAATATTACTCAATTGTTGTCTCTGAATCTTTCTAAGGTGAACCTTGAACATGGAGTATTACAATTAAAATAATTGTGCTGTGCTAATTGGAAATAAAATATGCTTACAACTTATGACGTTTCGATTTTTTCCGGCAAGCATTGATCCTACTGATGTCCTGGCAGTGAAATGGCTCTTGGAACCACGAATAACATATTTTCAAATTGTTTTTAAATTTCGTTTCTGACCTATTGCCATACATCCGCCGAGGCCTTCATAACTAATTGTATTGGTGCATTGGTATTTCACGGTGTATTGTGGCCTATAGATAAAGATACATGTATATGCATGTACATTGCCTCCATCAGACCAGACTCCGTTTGCAGGAGTTCTACTTCAAATTCAAGATTCCGATTTAGACATTGCTCTCACTTGTCAAAACACAGGTCTGGAGACAAAGTTGACATATAAGGACAATGGCACGTCTCTCTCAACATGCTCAACTGGTCATGAAATTCTGACAAAAAACTTTTTTCTATTTTTTCAATATCACATACATTTGATATGATATCCATCAAAATGAATTTAAATAATGTATGCTTAGGTTATTGTTTATAAAGTTTCATTTTTTAAATAACTCAATAAATTTCAATGTGATAATTGTTCTATAAATTAGCATTTATTTATGATTAGGGCTACGTTTTATTGATAATTGATAGACCCGTTCTTCTTACGTCAGGGATGGTGTCAGAAGAAGATAGTATATTTAATTATACAGATGGGCAATCTTACTCAACATTTAAAGACACAAACTTCACTCCTATCTTTGAGCTAACACCTTCTGAAGACCAACAACAAGAAGCAGAACAGATATGTGGTGAGTTGATCGTGAAGACGCTCTGTGGTTCTGAATAATTTGGGGCGAGCTGATCATATTGCTCTGAAAGGCTGTTTGTCCTGTTGCTCTTATTGTAGTGATAGTAGTAAATCTTCGCTTTACGTCACTTTTTGGCACAAATGGTCTTTTACGTGACATTATAATATGATAATAACGTTGTAGTCAATTGATGAGATGAATGATGTACAGATGATGATGTGAGGGGTGATAGGGCATGATGGGTTATTGAGAGCGTTTTCCTTTGCTAGCCCAATGAGGGGTTCTTGGCATGTCTAGGGGATCTACCCCCAGACATGCCCAGACGTCGGAGACTTGGGTTTTGCTGTGCAATTTAATGTTGAAATTCCGTGGCATTTCGTGCAGCTCCGTTATCCTCGGGTCGGATAGTCCCCTGAGTAACAATAGGAAGGGTCTGTCCATTCATTCCCCGTGAGAGACCTAATGTCATCAACATGCTATTGCTGGTTATTGAAGGCTACCACGGCCTACACCAGCGCCAGCACTGATGCGAGAGCTGCATTGGCACCGCAGTTGAGCGGAGGAACCAGGGTATGCCACTGGCAATCCGCCCAAAGGTTATGGCCAGATACGAGGAGGCTGCAGGCTGCCTTGGATGATTGCTGTAGACTAGTGCTTCCGCACAATGCCGTACAGCATGCAACTGACGAAATAGATCCCCAATGACCCTCCTCGGATGGGGGCGAAAAGTACTACTTCTAGCAATCATCCCAGTACCCCGTTGTGGGTGAGAAACGGTTGACATTTCTGTACACCAGTCCTTATGAAAATGTCGAATATAACGTTTGAGGTCCCTAGGTTAAGTAGTTTCGTTTTCAAAAAGTCCCCAGAAAAAAATATTCACCATTATATTCGTGGTTAAGAGCTCTAAGAGTTTTGGTTGGAATAATTTTGGCCCAACATCACAGATGGTGGCCCCACCTTATTTCACAATTGGGCCAATGTATCGTGTCATCTGGGTAGTGGCCTTTTGGGGAATAAAGCGTTACCCGCATGGCAGTCCGAACAATCACGGGACAATTAAACAAATGCTGTTTTAATGTTGGGCCAGCGTGGAAGACTGTTGGTCAATATTGAAACAGCATCAATTGGGTGAATGCCATGTATTTACATATGCTAGCGTCGTAGACGATTGACCGGCATTAAACCAGCAATGGGCTGCGAAGTTGGCCTAACATTGAACAGTATTGGGTGGGTAGGCTGTACGTAAGTAAATAAGTAAAATGTCTTCTTTACTTCACTTTCCGGCCAGCATGGCCATTTAAGTGAAAATTCCAAGTATTACAATATCCTATATTGTATATTAAAAGTGGTAAAGAGAAGATCAAACTAATAACTGCATGTTCGTACTAAAATATTCATTTAAAAAGCTTGATATGATAATATGATTATGCTTCTGGCACCTATATGTAAGTAAGTAAGTAAAATATCTTTTTTACGTCATTTTTCGGCCAGTATGGCCATTTAAATGACAATTCAAACTAAAATAATAATATGATATCTTGAACAGTAAAAGTGATAAAGTAAGAAGACCAAACTGATAATAGTATGTCTGCACTAAGGCATTAAGATAAAAACGATTGATGATAACATGATAGTGCCTATATGGCACTTATATGTAGCGAGTTTTGCATTGAGTATATATACATTCTAAAAACCTGACACAGCGCCAGCGCCGATGCACAATATAAATTAACACAAAAAGATGACAAAAATAATTATAATTGAAAGTCACAAAACAGTGTCTTCGACAAAACAAATATATATATATCTAATAAGAGAAATAAATCAAGCTTAATATATTTTTGTGTAAAAATATTTTGAGAATAGGACCAATGCCGTTTCAAAGCCAATCATATCTGGAGTGTGAGAGTAAAATTATTGTGGTTCAACATAATCTGAGGCCATTGAAGCTGCCATCGAATACTTAATCCGGATGATGATCAACATCAAACCAGCACTGTACCCACTCAGTACTGTATGTATATACTGTATGTATATAAATTGACATTAATATGAATATATATATATGAAGCAATGAACAGAGAAACCATTAAACAACAAAAGAACAAAGACTTACAGTGCCCCCACAGTTGGTAGTCAGGTCTGTGATATTGAAGAGCACCACTGAGCGATCACAAACCGTGAGAACACCGTAAGTCACCACAGGCTAATTGTATGGCTATGGCTTCTCTCTGACATGCTGCATTATCCGCCAGGATGCCACAGAGAAACCATTAAAACAACTAATTATATGGCAATGGTTTCTTTCGGACATCCCGTCCCTCACCAGGATGCCAAAGAGACACCACTGCACGATTTCAACCAGTGACCACTATATTTTCGACAACAATGCAGAAAACTATTGGAAAAAAACATAATAACCTTGATAAAAAAACACCGAACTATTGGGAAGTAAACATAACAAACACACAAAAAAGAAACTTTGCGACACAAATTGATCATTAGAAAGTGAAGCAGAACAACATAAACAAAAACAGTCCACACATGAGAAAAATTTACAAATAGAATAATGCAGAAATCCATAAATCCATAAAATACGTCTGTCTGGGTGTACTTGGCCTTCTAAGAAGTTGCCCAGGGGGGACCACGCGGAGGTGACACCCATCCCCCCCCGGGTAGGCTATACATTGTGTGTACGAGGTACATCGTAGAGACGCGTACACTGATGCGTACACTGGCTTAGCATTGCATGGATGCTGGCCAGTACCCGCAATGGTGGTGGAAATAATAGATCTACACGTTTAATAATATTGCTTTACGTCGCTTTCTGCACAATCATGGCAATATCGCGACAGAAAAAAGCCCGAAGCCGGGACTATGCCCTAATCTAATTTTTAATGATTTCAAGGGTTCTTTTTAGTGCACAGTACCATACACAGCACTGCACACTCCATGCCTTTGAACAGTTTGGAGCACTGTATATGCACAACCACGATGACAAATATCCGGCCCGACCGGGATTTGAACCTGATACCTCCAGATTACAAGCCCAAGTCGATACGAATGAGCCATCGGGTCCGGCCGTCTACACGTTGAGGATACACTTGGTTCTTTCCCTAATTATATCCTGAACATTTAGGATTCTGACCCATGAGGAAGACCAATACAATTATGTTCACAAAATATTAAGCCATTTTTTTATTGTCTAAATCACCCAAACGTACTAAATCTGGGCCGCGGAGTTCGGGAACTCTTTTTCTAGTTTTTTTTATTGCATTTAATGTTGAAGGCATAATAATAATTTACTTGTAGGCTCTTCACATTACTCAACCATTTAAAAAAAAGAGGTTTATTTATCTGCTGAGCACATCAATAATAACCAGAGGGGAATTGTGATTTTTCAAGTACCCATATTGTTTGAACTACGTTTTGTGCGTTTTTTGGCAACCATTTTAAATCTTGTTGGGTTGTTTTTATTATGAGAGATTGATTGGAATTTTGCTTATGGGTTTTTCACAGCCATTTTGAATTGAAATTTTAGACTACAGACAATAAATTTGAGAGATCATAAGTCCCCTACTGAGCTTTTGAACTTTCAACTATATATATATTTATTTTTCAGAGTACACAGTACACATTGACTTGACTTGTCTCCCTGAGTTGTATTACTGTCAGAGACATTGACATTATTTTAAAATTATTGTCAAATGTAGCATTTCAAAAGTTTCTACTGTGCATACCAAACACGCAATATTGGTTCAATACTGGGCCACTGTCTGCGACGCTGGTCCGGTATTGAAACATCATTGTATATTTTTATGAAATGCAGAGACTAAAGTGTGGAGCCGGCCTTCACATAGGGAAACCCTGCTTATCATCCTGTTTTCATTTAAGCAATGAATGGTGAATTCCCCGACAAGTACATTATTGAACCAACATTGGTCCCTATTATAGGCTTATTGCCTAATTAGGTCATAAGTTAATTAATAATTAAAAAAATCCTAAAATCCGCGAGGTAGTTCTATGCAAAGGCACGAGCTATTTCAAACAAACCAAACAAAATTGAAATCAGATAAGAATTGAGGGAGTAGAAGCATTTCTTGAGAATTGAGGGCAGAGTGCGCTAATTGAGCCTTAATTAGGTCCGAAGTTATTTACTAATTAAAAATTCTGAAATTCGTCGGACAGTTCTATGTACAGGCCCAAGCTCTTTCAAACAAACCAAACAGAATTGAAATCGGATAAGAATTGAAGGAGGAGGAGCATTTCTTGTGAGTTGTGGACAGAGCGCCCTAATTGGGCCTAATTAGGTCATAAGTTAATTAATAATTAAAATTTCTGAATCCGTGAGGAAATTTAATGCACAGGCCCCAGCTCTTGCAAACTGACCAAACAGAATTGAAATCGGATAAGAATTGGGGGAGGAGAAACATTTCTTGTGAATTGTGGACAGACGACAGACAACAGACGACAGACGCAACACGATGGCATAAGCTCATCTTAGGCCTAAAGACCAGATGAGCTAATAATTGAGTAAAACTAGGGCAATAAAATGCGAAAAATCGCAGTAAACTGCCCATTTTGCAGGGTTTTTTTGGCATTATTGAATTTGCCCGAGAACTGGTTATTAGTAACATGCATAAAAAATGAGAAGAATACATAACAAACTTGTTAAGTTATCGCAAGGTAAAATTTGAGATATAATCGCGATAGTTGGTTATTAGCACCAGAGTGTCAATGACACAAAAGCTCATCCTTAATTAGGGCAAGTTGATTACGAGTTAATATTATTGAAATACATGAGGCAGTTCTGTGCACATGCACTAGCTCTTTTAAATAAACTAAACAAAATTGAAATCGGATAAGAATTGAGGGAGGCAAAGCATTTCTTGTGAATTGTGGACAGAGTGCCCTAATTGGGTCTTGATTAGGTCATATGTTAATTATTAATTAAACATTTCGCAAATCTGTGGGGAAGTTTAATGCATAGGCCCAAGCTCTTTCAAGCAAACCAAACAGAATTAAAATCGGATAAGAATTGAGGGAGGAGAAGCATTTCTTGTGAATGGTGGACAGAGTGCCCTAATTAGGGCTTAATTAGGTCATAAGTTAATTGATAATTAAAATTTCTCAAATCCTAACAGGCTCAAACTCTTTGTAACAAACCAAACAGAATTGAAATTGGATAAGAATTGAGGGAGAACATGGACAAGAAGCATTTCTTGTGAATGATGGTTAGAGTGCCCCAATTAAGTCTTAATTAGGTCATAAGTTTATTAGTAATTGAAATTTCTCAAATCCACGAGGACATTTAATGCACAGGCCCAAGCTCTTTCAAACAAACCAAACAGAATTGAAATCGGATAAGAATTGCGGGAGGAGAAGCATTTCTTGTGAATTGTGGTCAGACGACAGACAACAGACGACAGACGCAACACAATGGTATAGGCTCATCTAGGCCTAAAGGCCGGATGAGCTAATAAATCTGGAAGTACAACTGGAAATTCTTTAAAAAGTCAAAGAAATAATCCCCAATAGGGCCTACCTAAGAAACAAGGTTTGAAGTCGATTGGGTAAAAACTCAATAAAAATAGGAAAATTAGAAACATCGAATAATAAACGTGTCGAGATCCATTGCTAAAGCAATATATTTGGGCATAGCCCAAACATAATAATATGTACTTATACGAAGTACCACAATTACCAGAGCTTTGGAATTAAACATGAGCACACAACCAGACCAATCCGTGGTGATAACTGTGAACAGAGTGTCGAGACGACTTAACTTGTAGGTCTGCATTTTTGCATTGGTGTGTATGTGTGCCACAGTAATACTGCTCTGCAAAGACAAAAGGCAGTATCTGCTAGTCAAGTGGGCAGATACTGCCTTTCGGCATTGCACCGCAAATTATCAGTGATATATGTTACTATTCTGTTATTTAGGAGACAGCATGCCAGAATGTATCTATGACTATCTGACGACTGGTAGAGAATCTGTAGCGATCGCCACCAAGAACTCCATAGAGCTGTATGAAGCCATCCTAAACAACACACAACCAGGTGAGAAAATAGAGAACATGTAGAATAACGGAAAAAACCACCACAGAGCTATATGATTGATAAATGAAGTATAAGAAATAATACACAACCAGGGGCCGTATGCACCAACCGCAGAGGTTTGGACAAACTCCAGAGGTATCGTGGGGGTAAATTATAAAAACGAAATACCCCGTATGCACCACGACGGGGGAAATGTGGCATGGGGGTAAATTTGACCAATTGCGAGATTAATTTTACCCCTACCAGGGGCGGATCCAAGATTTGAAAAAGGAGGGGGCGCAGGGGGTTCGGGGGCTCGCCTACACAAGCTTTTTTGACAAATTTAGTTCAATTTAGGGGACTTTTTAAAGAATTTGGCCCAAAAAGGGGTGGGCGTGCGACCCCTGCGCCCCCCTTCTGGATCGGCACCCGCCTACTAGGGACCAGGGTTAAATGAGCAGAGCAAGGGGTAAACGACGACGTTATGATCAAGATCGCATGTAAATGAGCAGAGCAAGGGGTAAACGACGACGTTATGATCAAGATCGCATGTAAATGAGCAGAGCAAGGGGTAAACGACGACGTTATGATCAAGATCGCATGTAAATGCATAACAGATACATATTATTGATGAATAAATCATTGTAATTATATCAGAAAATCGCAAGTAATATTTTCAATCATTGTATTTGTAAGTGTTGCGTATTTTGTGCATGATCACCTAAGTGCTGAGAAGACGTATTTGTTATAGGTTCACTCTTGTAAAATTTAAAAGTGTTATTAAGTACAGATAAGGCGTGTTTTGCATAATGATATGTAAAAAATCAATTAAACCTAATGCATTTATTAAAAACACAGAATTCCAACCACTACTATGACAAATGATGTCTGCGGTCGTTCAAGTTTTGAAAGTGTTTCTATAATATGTTATGATATCAATTAACAGCTCATCATCCTAAATGTGCATGTGTTCAAGGTTTTAATAATTGAGATTTTCTAGTATGCAAAACACGCTACTCAATTCAGTAATAATCAATTAACGTTAAAATTACCATCTGTAGCACTGTGTGTGTCGATGAAAGGGTTGTATCAGACATTTACAGTGCTAAATGGGAAGATAGGTGCTGTAGCTATTTACAGTGCTAAATGGGAAGATAGGTGCTGTAGCTATTTACAGTGCTAAATGGGAAGATAGGTGCTGTAGCTATTTACAGTGCTAAATGGGAAGATAGGTGCTGTAGCTATTAAATTTTGACATCCCGATATGCCTGCACATATAAAAAATAAAGCAAATGTCGGATATTAATGAACGCATATAGAACAAACCGGGACAGCTTTTTCGTAGTTACTAAACGTAGTTAGCAAAACGTTTGTAATTACATTTCATAGGCCCACATTTATAATATACAAAATGAAAAGTTTATATTTGATTGATTTCCATTTTTTTTCATTGCAATGGCTACATTTTTTCTGACTTTTCTCGTGGAAAAACATATTAAAGATCGAGGTCGAGAGTGATGCGTATTATAAACGTCATTTTGATGGAAAAATGTATATTTTTTAATAAATAATTAAAACAAACATTTAAAGGCATACAAATAGCAGACATATAATCATCTCTCCAGTGAAAAATTATTGCTTTGAATGCTTATATTTAAATAATTAAATCACTGTTAAATAAATAATGAAATGCATGGTTATAGATTAAATATAATTAATTTTAGTTATCAATATTTACAATGTCATATTAGCTGTTATGTCATATTGCCGTCACAATGTTTGCACATTGTTGTTATTCGCATTAATTATTACATAATTGCTGTATTTTCGAGTTCGTGATCAATTTATGGCGGGAAAAGGCCTACAATTACATATTCTTATGCATCATTAAGATTTTTTTATCAGCTTTAGTCGTGTCTATTTCTAATATTTCGTTAACCATAATCATGCTAACGTTGTGGTATGAGGCACAAATGATGCTGACCATTTACTGAAGTAGTAGTTCTTGCTGGACAGCAAAACATTGAGAATTCCCCCATCGAATAGTCAATAGAGCGAATAGCCACGGGGGTAAATTATATAACCATAGGGGTTTGTACACCCGTGTTTTCACGAGATGTGCATACGAGGTAAATTGACCCCGGAGGTTGAAACCTCTAGGGTTTCAGGAAACCTCAGAGGTCTATACCTCTGTAGTATCATTTACCCCCACTGGGGTAAAAGTGAAGTTGGTGCATACGGCCCCTGATGGTTAGGTAGAGTACATATCCTGATGGTTAGGTAGAGTACATAGATACAAGACACACAGAGCTATTATGATTGATAAATAAAGTATAATAAATAATACGTACGTACGCTAGGTAGAGTAGGGCCTACATAGATAAAAAAACACAAAGCTATGTGAACAAAGTTGGGCAAATCAGGTGGGCATTATTATATGCATACGGCGTCGTTGAGAAGGTGCGATGGGATAAATCGCAGCACACTTCACCTCAGACTCGGACCTCTTTTATTTTATTCATTCAGCAAAAATATGATACATATTAATATAATATAACAAAATGATAGAAAATGAATGAATCGGGAGATCCGCACTAAGACAAGTGTCGCTAACGTACAGACCACCTCAAGCTCGAGCCCTTGGGCGAGGACTAATGTGGTGACGAGTGCTGAGATCTCGCCAGACCCAACGATCCAGTATGCATTTTCTCGTACGAATATCTGTCTGAAACGGCAAAATCAAACTGAGCAGCTCTGTAGTATTGTAGCTCATAGGAGCGAGTACATGTAGAATAAAATTTAAGCTGAACAAAAAAGAGCTGTGAATGAAGCCATTATAAACAATACACAACAGGTAAGTAAATAAACGTAATGGATAATAAATTAAAAACAACCTCTGAATCTGTAATCCTGGAAACTGTATTACCAGGTGGACTACTATACACTGATTTTTCTCAGAAATGTCCCGTACACCCACTGATATCATTGACAGGCTTTTGTGCATGGTATTTTTTCATCAATGCAGTGTTACCGACCGGGCTCGTATTTCATTTTCTGACTTAACATTATTGTAGTAGCCTTTGGCTATTTTTGAGAACTTTTATTTACCTAGAACTATTTTTTCTCCACAAACGTTGTTTTTACTGTGGTAATTACCGATAATTTGGCACTGTGCCATTTCCAAGATGGCGCCCTACTTTTATTGTTTAGGCTCTTATGCTAAACCATTCAAATGATATGCGAGATGTTTGAAGCAAATGAAAGACCTTATCATGACTGAGACCTGATTTGATTTTGAAATAAATCCGTAGACCAGATTAGCCCACATGTTCACAAAGGTGGCTTAAAAAAAACATTCATTCATTTCCATAGACCGAAACCCAAATGCTGAATTATTTACAAAAGGAGGTGTCATTTCTTTCAGAAAAGCTAAAAATGTTTGTGTTACACCCCCACCCCCAGCAATACACTGTGATGATATTGTATTGACATCGGATCCAAACGAAAGTGGATACATGTAAATTTGCGCTTTGTGGATCTAGTTGTTTCACAGTGATTAGTTTTGGCTCCCTCAATGAATAGTCATTACGTTTTATTTTATTATACATGGTTCAATCAATACATTTGTATTATGTTTTATGATTTGCAGTTGTCACATGTGGTTTCCTGAACACCCCTTCACATGGTCAACAACACTTCAATAATTCTTTAGTTGGCGCGATTTTGTCATTTACTTGTGATGACGGCTACAAATTAGAAGGTTCTTCAGAAAGAACGTGTGAGGGTAACGGAGAATGGAGTGGAAATGATACTAAATGTGTCCGTACGTATTCTACAACTCTGTCCCTAGTAAACTTAGCCACATTCACACGTTGTTGTGCTAATGTTGTGCCGACACGTAGAAGATGGGCCAACATTAACCTGACATCGTGTCAAAGTCTTATTTTTACTGGGGCAGTTACAGAGGTTCCCTGCCATACTGAATCTTTAAAAGTTGGTTGTGAAGAAACCTTTTTGAAACGTGAATACCAGACTGAAGCCCACAAGCTCTGGCGTGACAGGCATATTTGTCAGATAGAGTTGGATTTCTGCCAATTGGATGCCTATATCTATCGGCTTTTAAGCAAATACTGATTGAAACGTCTAACGTTACAGGTAACTCGACCTGTGGCCACAAACCCACCAGCAGAATTGTATTTTTCATGATCTTGATCCAAAAATAGCTTTAGGCTTATAATGGCTTTTGCGGTTCCAAGCATTTCTCATCCTAAAGTAATTAATATTATTGTATCAGCTAGTTACAAACACTGCGCTAACTGTTTGATTTCGCGTCATATGGCTTGAGTGTTGTACACAAGTCAACTGCATAGCGTCCACCTATTTTAAATAGCGAGATACCTTGAATGTCGCCCGTCTCAAGACCGGCCAATCAGATAGCGCTTCACCATGTTTATAGCTGCCTGACAGCAAAGCTTGCTTGTTTCCGTTGGTATGATAGATCAGATAGATATATAAGCTCGGAATCTCACACTGATGTCATTGTGTTCCCAGCTCCCTGAATGCCGGCCACTATATAATTACTGGCGGCTATGACGAAATTCGGTACACCTCACTGTCCAAAATGAGGGATTCCCAACTTGTCTATATAAACAATCTAGCAACGGAAACAGGTAACTGTGCATGACAGATGAACAATAGGTCAATTCTTCGTGACCTTTTATGACCTATTTATAAATCTGAAACATCCAGTGAGGTTTGAATCTCAGACACAGCCCCAAGATGACGACATAGACAGAATAACTGATTGTAGTACTCGATACGGCCAGGCTACTGCGGTAGCACTTGCGTGAGACTGGCCAAGGGAAGATTTGTAACGAGGGCATACAACAGTTTTGTTATCAGTAAACGTTCGATAATCAAGAATCGTCACTAAAAATAAATGTATTGGCAAATATTCCAATCAGATGTGTTCAGAATTTACAATATATTTTTTCGCTGCTTCATCCACTATATATATGATGGCGGAAAACACGATATGTTTAGCCAATGTTGGCTAAATGATGGCTAAACGTCTGTCCCAACAATAAGCCAACATTGGCTAAGCGTCTGTGTTTACTGGGATTCAATACATATAATTGCTTGTGTTTGTCTTATTTGTACAGAAAATATTTTCAATATGCTATGGTTTCTTTTTACTGGGATACTAATGAATTCAATAAATGTGTTTTCCTTTTCATGATTTAGAGAAACGTAAGAATACTACATGTATGGGATGCAATGACAACGTAGCAAGTGTGCCGAAAGCCCCATTTATCAGTTATTCCCGTATTTCTTATTTTGGACATGCATGTCACTACGTTTTACACTTATTAAAATGGCTTAATCAATAAATTTGTATTATGTTATATTATTTGCAGTTGTCACATGTGGTTTCCTGAACACCCCTTCACATGGTCAACAACACTTCGATAATTCTTTTGTGGGCGCGATTGCGTCATTTACTTGTAAAGAAGGCTACAAATTGAAAGGTTCTTCAGAAAGAACGTGTCAGAGTAACGGAGAATGGAGTGGAAAAGATACTAAATGTGTCCGTACGTATTATATAGCTCTTAGATACATTCACACGTTGTTGTGCTAATAGACGATGGGCCAACATCGTGTCTCAAGATCATCTTACTGGGGCAGTCACAGAGGTTCCCTTCGATAGGGAATCTTTAAAAGTCGGTGGTGACGAAACATTTTTGAAACGTGAATACCAGATTGGGGGACGAACCCACAAGCTCTAGCACGACAGGCACGTGGCGTATCCACTACACCAGGGCTTCCAAAATAATAAAGAAACATAAGCCATATCCGACTTCTATCAAATTTCGACATATTTGTCGGATAGAGTTAGATTTCTGACAATCAGATGCTGGTCGCAATTTTTATTACACCCAAATGGCAGGTAACTCGATCTGTGGCCACAAAATCACCTATTTTCCATAAGCGTGATCTAAAATGAAAATAGCTTTACAATAGTTTTTGTGGTTTCAAACATATCACTACCTCCGACCTAAAGTATAATTGATATGTTTGTCTTGGCTGGTTACAAACAGTGTGTTAACTATGTGATTGCGCATCCTATGTTTAAAGTGGTGTACACACGTTAACTGTGTCAGCAAATAAAAGCTACATGTATTACGTATTGTAACGAAGTGAGACAAATGTGTTTTATCAGTAAACGTTCTATACTATAGATAAGAACCAACATTGGCAACGTGTGTTGTGTTTACTCGAATACTAATCAAGACAATAAATATGTTTACCTGATTTTCATTTAGAAACAAGTAGGATTTTGTTTGTTTTTGATTCAGAGACAAGTAAGAATACTAGATGTATCAAGAGCTGTACCCGTCTTGCTGATGGTGATTACCAGTCGTGCAAAGGATGTCACGTGTATGCCTCGTGTGTGGCTGGAAAGAAAGTGGACAAGAGAAAATGTCCTGATGGACTAGTCTGGGATGACGTCACGAAAAACTGTGACGTGGAGTCTTCTACTTGTCCTTGTAAGTTTGTAAGATTACCTTCACCTAGCAGTGGACGAGCCCACATCGTAAAGGTGTGGGCTTTCACCCGGAAACAATCGACATTTTTCAACATGGCGGTGACCGAGAGCGATGTCGACCCAAAAGTCCGAAAAATGCCCATATTTTTTTAAGACTGTGTGACAAATGAGCTGAGCATATTACTGATTCTAGTAAAACTCTTGGCGACCTCATTAACCTGATTAAGTCTTATCAATGACCGTCCAAAGAAATGTCCCACGATTATTGGTGAACCATAAGAAAATGTTCTTCCATTTGTGACCTAGGTGTTTTGTTGACTGCTTCTTGACGAATAATGTACATATAAAAAACGCTGTTAATAAATGTGATAAAGTAAATTACATAATAAGGTGCGCAGTTGGTTATAAATCACTAGCGTCAGTCACTTTAAAGCTATACATTAAATTAAATAAATCCAATTATCAACCTGTGAGTATTTTACCGGTTTTGGCAAAAGTTTTTGAAAAAGTTCTTGCCCACCAGATCCCTTCCTTTTCAAACACCGTCTTCTCTTGTCACCTGTCAGCCTTCAGACAGGGTTTTGGCTGCCAGGACACGCTGCTCACCCTTTTTGAAAACTGGCGTGAAGATCTTTCAAAGAATAACAAAATTGGTGCATTATCAATGGACCTTAGCAAAGCTTTCGACTGCATGCCACATGAACCTATGATCGCAAAATTTAAAGCTTATGGTGTTCAGAATCAGTCAATCAAAATTATTAAATCATACCTCTCAGATCGTGAGCAACGTGTCCGGATAGGCAACGTGCACAGTTCATGGAAAACCACCATTAAGGGCGTGCCACAAGGTTAAGTTCTTGGTCCAATTTTCTTTAATGTATTCATAAATGACATTTCTACTTTATTAAACGAGCATGCCTCACAAATCATGCAGATGACAACACTCTCTCTATTGCACATCCAAATTTTCAAATTGTAAAATCATGCCTCGAAGCCGAGGCAGCAAAAGCTATACGGTGTTTTTCCATTAATGCAAGCAAATCCTGAGAAATTTCAGCTGATATTTTTTAATTGTAAAGTTGAGTCTTCAGTGATACTAGATGGCTGTATGATTAAACCTGAAAAAGTAGTAAAATTTTTAGGCATTACTATTGATGAAAATTTGAGTTTTTCGATGCACACAGAAGTAATTTGTGAGAAAGCTGGCAGACAGCTGAGCGCTCTGAGAAGATTGTCTTTTTATCTTGACAGCAAGGCTAAATTGGCTCTTTTCAGAGCGTTCATCCTCAGCCACTTTCATTACTGCTAAGTCGTCTAGCATCACTGTAGTGCTCCAAATGTTCGATGTATGGAAAAGATTCAGGAGAGGGCTCTAAAGTGGTGTGTTTATTCCAACCATACCGCCGCATATGAGTCCCTCCTGAATAAAGCTCGCCTGCCATCTCTGGAAGTTGGGAGACAAATCAACATTGCAATTCAGAATTGTAAAATTCTTAATGATTTATCACCGACGTACCTCCTGGAACTGATTGAAAAACGCTGTCGCACCCGCAATTTAAGAAATTCTGAAAATATCCTGAAAATTCCTCTCATGAAGAAGGTGCGACATGGAACAAATTCCTTTTGCTTTTTGGCCCCAATATCCGGAGCTCTTTGCCAGAGGCATTGAGAATTACCAGAGACCTAAAAACTTTCAGAGATGGCCTGCGAGCTTATTTTTCTCTTCACTTGAGAGCACAATAGAGGTAGATCCCTTGACAAAATCATGTGATATATTTATTTAATTATCAATAAATGCGAAATGTTTTACACAACTTTTAATCATATAATTTTCTGATATACAGTTTTTCTTATATAATCTTTTATCTACTTTTATGTGCAAAAATGTATTATGTAATTTTTAGCCAGCTAATTTATATTCTCATACACATTATAAGTATTTTTCTATATAATTCCTACTCATGTTTTTACATTTCATGTTAACTTCCTGCCAGCCAACCTGCTTGTTTTAGTTGTTATCTTTATTTTTTATTTTACATGTCGCTTGACTAGCTGATTAGAGCTAATGTTATATGTTTTACTTTTTTGCGACTTGAAATAAAACCTATCTTACCTTTTTATCTTTTACAAAACTCTAATAACAGTAACACCCTTAGCGGAATACTCCTCTGTAGTCCGGTCACCATTTTATATAGAATTAAATGAGCGCATAAGGATACATCTTACACGCTACGCCATGCATTATCCTCCATCAACTATGAAGAATGTTGTGTAAATATGAACATTTTGTCACACTTTAATTTCGGAGAGAAATGGCAGACATTAAAAAACGTTTATAATCAATGAGTACGACCAATTTTTCTAGTAATATTTTTTAGCTTTATATACCAAATCCAAGACTTAGCTCTCATCAAAAAGGTCTCATTTTGGAATCTAAACTATAAAAAACAGATACATATAAGGGGTTTTATTCTAAAATAAGTTTTAGTTTGTGGAACATATCGCTACCATAATTGCGTGTGGATCATTCTTTTAATATTTTTGTTGATGAGTTAGAGGATATCTATTATGACAAGCTCGAACAGTAAATGATTTCTTTACGTCACTTTTCAGCACAAAAGGTCTTTTAAGTGACATTGTAATACGATGAAAACGTTGTAGTCAATTGATGAGATGAAATGATGTACATATGATGATGTGAGGGTGGGGGTGACGAGTTCGAAGAAACATTTTTTTGTAATGATATATGCTCGTGGACAAGTACTTGTTGATGGCAGGCTTGTGCGTGTTTTCATGCATATACTTATGATTTCAACTTTATTTTTTACCAAAATACGTTTATTTTAGACATATTTCTCTTCAATGTATTGTTATGCTTTTAAATTAATCTATTGCATATTTTAGGCGTTTCTTACGACCTACTTCTATATAATATATAGAGTTTTTTAAAATCATGGGTGTCAAACCGATTGGGTGCCTAGTCACCTGTGATGACACCCTGTATACACATTTATTATAGCTTTGTTATTTTTTTTAATATTTCTCTATATTGTACATAATGACATTTTATTGTATGCATCAAACCTAATAAATAATTAAGGGAAAAGGTATATGCATTTCAACTTATTTAACGAATTTTCTATAATTTGTGTTGCAGGAACTGCCACTTGGAAAAGCAGCTAAAAAGAATGATTAAAGAACAACGCAAGATGCTACAACATTGCCACACAGCTAACATGCCGCCACGCTGCTTGTTTGTTAGAGGATCATTTGAAACTCTAATATTAATATTCAAGAACAAAAACTGATTACCCAATACATTTTTATTCAAGATGTTCAACCTATAAAATGTGATCGTTTTAAGAGAGGAAATACGTGGAATAGTGTAACGTTATGAAAAAGCTAAATATAAAATAGAACTGAGGAATACATATAACCAGAAGCGGGCATGTAGTGGTCTAAGGATTTAAGACAACCTTCCACCATGATTTAAGACAACCTTCCACCATAAAACAATATCAGTTATCATATACCGTTGTAAAGCTTGAACGGAATCTGCTGGGATAGATAACAGGGACTGTACGATATTCACCCTAGGGTCTATTATATTACGAGACCCATAAATTTGGATCTCATATCTTACAAAACAAACAGAAGATATTTTTGCAACATCTTTTTTAGCTTTTTCACACATTCTCCATCTAGTAGAAGCCCAAAACCATACATTTCCCTACCATTTTTTTCAAAAAGCACAACAATTGTTTACAGTTTAAAATGCCATCAATATATTTACACATTAACTACATGTTCGAAGTGAAAACTACATCTTGATTAATATTAATACCGATACATTTTCTCAACATAGAAATATTTGAATTTAAAAAGTGAAATTAATCCCCTCTATACCACAGCACAATTCTGATAAACTGATTGTATCTGATGCTTTATACACAATAAATGTTTTGGTGTCATTCACGAATCAGTGTTGGCGGGGGATTTTTACATCAATGTTTTCTTCTCTTTCGAAAACTGGCAGATTTTGTCTGATCGTGTAGCTGATAATCACAATTTAAAGTGCGATCTGATGTGTAGTCACATAGATGGCCTAATCTGGATCTACATTAGCACCGTTGTTGAACGGAGGAACCAGATAATAGTTTTTGAATTTTCCAACTAATACGAAAAGTTCATTCAATGTTACTTACTTGTCTAGCACGCTCAGACCCACCACTGAAACTAATTTAGCCCGAAAGCACTAAATTAAATAATTAAATTTTTCACCCACTTGGAAGTTGTGTCCCACTCGCGCGACACACAAGACATTTTCGTCCAAAATATCGACAGTCCCTTCACAATACACCGCCTGTTATATAATGTATTCTGCCAGTGAGTAAAATAACTGATGATTTGTCGGTAAAGTAGTACAACTTATGATGTTTTTTTCGTTTTCTTTAATTTCTGATGTCTTTAGGACTAAAAGAGATAGTAATACGCCACATGACATGTTATAATTCCTTAGCTTTGTTGTAAAAGACGTTTGTTACAACCAATAATGTAATAAACTCCTGATAATGTAATACTTCCCGATAATGTATTAAAAATTAACCGATAATGTAATACTTCCCGATAATGTAATAAATTTAACCGATAATGTAATAAACAACCTCCCCGATAATGTAATAAACTTTTAGCTGATAATGTAATAAACAAACTTCCCGATAATGTAATAAAACTAACCAATAATGTAATGAAGTGTCAAAGTCAAATGAATCTTTTTATTTTAGTTATTTCAAGACGTTGTAGACAGCGCTATTTTCAGATTAATACCTGTATGACTGAATGGAGTTGTATAAGACCGGTGTCAAATATAGGTTAAACTGGGCCAACCTCAAAAGGATGTTGAGATGAATGCTTTGTAATTCAAGACTGTATTAAAGGTAATGAAATAAAATGAAATGAATCGGGCTTTAGGCCACCTCTGTGCACATATAGGCTAAACTGGGCCAGGAAAACCTCCTGATGATGGTGAGATGTATTGAAGGTGGGCTGGACCAGAAGTGTGATGGGTTTGCGTCGAGAAATGACGGCAAACAAAATGTGTCAGTCTTTATGGAGAATTATGGTGTTTTTCACCTTCCCGGAGGTGTTATTGTGTTATATATTCAAAAACGAATTATTATTCGATGACTTTGCAGTTAATTTGGTTTGTTAGGATTTACTATCAGTCAGCTAGGCGGTGTATTGTGAAGGGACTGTCGGTTTTTTTGAACGAAAATGACTGTGGAGTTGATACCCATGTCTCCGAATGTTGCCGATTCACTTCAGCCACGACAAATTACCCGGTGGCCTCTAATCATCGTATAAAATGGAATATTATTTGAAAAGTAACTTTTAGGTGATTATAACTTTAAACAAGTTGACTCCACTGTCTCATGACCATTTATTTTAAATTGGTCATGTTAGACAGATATTTCCAGATACTACACATATTAAAGTCAAAAATGCTCGCTGGCCGCATGTTGGCCTTTTTAATTTGATCGAGCTGAATCTTTTTAATGCATATCTATCCCTGAAGGCGCACATTTTATTTTAAATAATGATCCAGCTATCTGGCACCGTTTTCATTATTATGTTTAATTGAAGTTAATGGACGCCCCAATTCTGTTACTTCGAATTTTATTTCGTTGAAATTTTTGTGGACCCTTCTGAAGCCGCACATTCTGTTTTATGGTAAAGGTCTAGATATCTGGCGGTTTTCGAGATATTACACATATCAAAGTCAATAATGGCCGCACATTTTGCTTCACAATAATGTAGTAGTAGTAAATCATTGCTTTACGTCATTTTTCGGCACAAATGGTCTTTTTAGTGCCATTGTAATACGATAAAAACGTTGTAGTCAATGGATGAGATGAATGATGTACAGATGATGATGTGAGGGTGGGGGTGATAGGGCATGGTGTGTTATTGAGCGTTTCCCTTCGCTCGCCCGATAAGGGGTTCTAGGCAATAATGGTGCTGCTTTCTGGCACGGTTTTCCAGATGTTATGCATATATAAGTTAATAATGACCGTAAATCTACCATTTTTAATTTTATCAAGTTGAAATTTTTGAGGGAATATCCCTCGCTGAATCCGCACATTATGTTTTGTAGTAAAGGTCTAGCTATCTGGCACTGTTTTCCAGATATTACGCATATGAAAGTCAATAATAGGCACCAGTCGGCCAAGCATATCCCTCATTGAAGCTGCACGTTTTTCTTTATAATAATCGATTAGCTATCTGGCATGGTTTACCAGATATTAAGCATATTAAAATCAATAATGGCCTCAAGTCGGAAATTTTGAATTAATGGTGCAGCTATATTTTCCGAATATTTCCCTCCCAAAGCCGCACATCCTGATTTATAGTAATGGGATAGCTAACTGGCACGTTTTCCGGATATTACACATATTAAAGGAAATAATGGCCGCAAGTCGGTCATTTTGAATTTTAACAGGTCAAGTTTTTAAAAGCATATCCTTTCCTGAAACCGCACATTTTGTTTTACGATAATGCTCCAGCCATCTGCAGATATTATGCAGATTGAAGTTTTTAATGTCTGCAAATCTGCCATTTGGAATTTAATCAAGTTGAAATTTTTGAGGGCATATCCCTCCCTAAAGCTATACATTCGGTTTTATAGTAAAGTCTAGCTATCTGGCACAGTTTTCCAGATATTACACACAGCAAAGTCAATAATTGCTGCAATCAGTCTTTTTGAATTTTATCGAGTTGAATCTTTTTGGGGCATATATCCCTGCCTGAAGCCGCACATATTGTTTTAAAATTATGGTCTAGCTATCTGGCAAAGATTTTTCAGACATTACACATATTTTAGTCAATAGTAAGTAAGTGAGTAAAATGTCTGCTTTACTTCACTTTTCGACCAGTATGGCCATTTAAGTGAAAATTCCAAGTATTACAATATCCTATATTGTATAATAAAAGTGATAAAGAGTAGATCAAACTAATAACTGCATGTTCGTAGTAAAATATTCATTTTAAAAGGCTTGATATGATAATATGATGTATATGTAACAAGTTTGATGACATGTTGTAGCGCCTGCACTACAACACAGTTTACTGAGTATAAAAAATGTCAGCATAAATAATGTAAAATATGAAGTGATTATAAAATGAACGACTTATCAAGTCACTATATCTCCATGAAATTGGAGTGATTGTGTAAAAACTACAAGTCTAAGTCTAATAATTAAAACATATAATATAGGTTACATTCCCGAAGGAACTGAATAATAAAACCTGCAGGGGTGTCCCTAAATAGCTCAAATAGGGAATTAAATGCAAAATACTTCCTTCTGATGTGCGCATATTTCGCACAACTGAGAAAGACATGTCTTACAGTGAGACGAGTATTGCAGCACATAGGTCGCAATTCTCCTCTCAATAAATACCCGTTTGTGAAAAAGGCATGGCCAATTCTGGCCCTGCATAAGACAACGTCATCTCTTCGGCGTTCCATTGGTGTGAAAGATCGCTTAATGATTGGTTGTACCTCGAACAATTTGCTGGTGACATTGATGTTCCATTCACCTTGCAAAATGTCATCAAGGTAGACAGAGATGTTGTTCTTGAAATCAGTATATGGTATTTAATAAAACTGTTTTGTCTTATCCAGGGCAGCCTTGGCCAAAACATCAGCCCGTTCATTGTCCTGTATTCCGATATGGCTGGGTACCCAGCAAAAAACAATGTCCTTCTGCCCAGACAAGTAGTGACACATATGCAAACTATTGGAAACAATTGGGTTGTTGAGTTTTTGACTCATAAGAGCCTGCAATGAAGATAGCGAGTCTGTGATGATCATGAATTCGTCACTACTCTCACAGATGTATTCAGTGGCAGCTTCAATAGCTAACAGCTCTGCTGTGCAAATTGAAGCCTCATCGTTGATACGACAGCTAAATTCATGATCATCACAGACAAAGGACATATCTGTCCTCTTGTCTTCCTTTGATCCGTCAGTATACACCTTGCGGTGCCTCGGGAATCTACAAAATAGCTCCAGCAACATCCTCTAGAAGACAAGGGGACAGGTGTCTCCCTTCCTGAGATCTGAGAGGTTAAAACGTATATTAGGCTGTTGAAGAAGCCAAGGTGGACACTCTAGTGGGCGCACAACGCTAATTGCGTCGAGATCCACCTCCATGTCCTCCAGTCAATAATGTATTTTAGTCAATAATAGCCGCAATAATCTCTCATTTTGAAGTTTATCGAGTTGAATTGAGTTTTCCAGATATTATGCATATTTAGGTCAGTAATGACTGCAAGTCGGCCATTTTCTAATTTATCCAGTTGACATCAGGGTATATCTCTCCCTGAAGCTGCACATTTTGTGTTACAGTAATCGTCTATTTTCCTAATATTATGTATAATAAAGTCAATAATGCCTGCAAGTCGGCCATTTTGAATTTTATCTATTTGAAAATTTCCAGGGTATATCTCTCCCCGAAGGTGTATATTTTGTTTTATGGTAATGATCTAGCTATCTGACACGGTATTCCAGATATTACGATGCTGCATATTGTTTTGTAAGGTAATCGTGTAGGTATATGGCACAGTTTTCCACATAAGCCCTATTACACATATTAAAGTCAATAATAGCCCCAAGTCGGTTATTCACAATTTGGCCAATTTGTATTTCATCGAGTTAAAAAATTTCAGAGCATATCCCGAGTACAGATGATGATGTGAGAGTGGGGGTGATAGGGCGAGAGCTGCATTGGCACCGCAGTTAAGCAGAGGTCTCAGGGTATGCCACTGGCAATCCGCCCGAAGATTATGGCCAGATACGAAGAGGCTGCAGCTGACGAAACAGATCTCTAATGCTCTAATGACCCTCCCGGATGGGGGGTGATAAGTACTACTACTAGCAATCATCCCAGTACCCCGCGAACACTGTAAGTCACCGCAAGCTAATTGTATGGCAATGGCTTCTCTCTTGACATGCTGCATTATCCACCAGGATGTCACAGAGTACTATTAAAACAATGAAATGTATGACAGAAATAATAGAGAATACAACGAATTTGAACGTAAATTGATACTAGAGAGTGAAAAAGAACATCAATACCGAGAGAACCACAAGCTAATTATATGGCAGTGGTTTCTTTCGGACATCCCGAACATCACTAGGATGCCAAAGAGAAATCACTGCACTATTTTAACCAATAAACTACTATAATTTTGAAAACAATGCAGAACACAAAGAAACAATATACAAAACTTCATAAATCTCTACAATACAATAAAACAAATCCCACATAATTCAAAAAACACGAAAAATACTGATAATACGTTTGTCGCAATGACTGGGTGTTCTTGGCCTTCTATGAAGTTGCCCGGGGGGTGGGGGGGGGGGTGGAGGGGGGTTGACCACGAGAAGGTGACACCCATCCCCCCTAAGTCTCTTTTAATTGCCGTGCATATCATCACGTAAGTAAGTAAGTAAAATATCCTTTTTACGTCATTTTTCGGCCAGTATGGCCATTTAAATAACAATTTAGACTAAAATAATAATATGATATTTTGAACAGTAAAAGTGATAAAGTAAAAGGACCAAACTGATAATAGTATGTCCGCACTAAGGCATTGCGATAAAAACGATTGATGATAACATGATAGTGCCTATATGGCACCTATATGTAGCGAGTTTTGTATTAAGTATATATATACATTCTAAAAACCTGACACAGCGCCGATACACAATATAAATTAACGAAAAAGATGACAAAAATAATTATAATTGAAAGTCACAAAACAGTGTCCTCGTTAAAACAAATATACTATAATAAGAGAAATAAATCAAGCTTAATATATTTTTGTGTAAAAATATTTTGAGAATAGGACCAATGCCGGTTCAGTGCCAATCATATCCGGAGTGTGAGAGTAAAATTGTGGTTC
Organism: Flabesymbios commensalis; assembly: GCA_964017125.1. Lineage (NCBI taxonomy): Eukaryota > Metazoa > Annelida > Polychaeta > Terebellida > Flabelligeridae > Flabesymbios > Flabesymbios commensalis. Next base: position 87,073,353 of record OZ024906.1, read on the forward strand.
AACATAATTTGAGGCCATTGAAGCTGCCATTGAATACATAATCCGGATGACAATCAACACCAAACCAGCACTGTATCCACTCAAAATAAATGTATCTATGTATGTATACATATCTATGTATGTACTGTATGTATGTATATACACAATATAATTAACAAGAGCAGAATAATTATTAAACCACAAAAATCGACACTTGTTAATGTTGTATTTGTTAAAATATACTTTTAGTTGCGCCGATTCACGCTACCACCCGTAATAAAATAAAACATTAAGCGCAAAACATACCAGCGCGCAAAATGATTAAACTCACTAATTTATCGTTATCGAAGGCGAAGGCGAGCACGAAGCGTAACGTGAAGGGCAACGCGAATTTTATTAAAACAGTTAAACAATTTTTGCGCGCGCTTGTTTTCGTATGGGTAAACCAGCGCGGTGGAAGCCCAAGCAAATGAAGTCTCTACAATCTGGCCTTGGATCAGGGAAAATGCCTCACATTTTGCGTTGCTTTTCGCATTGGTCTGTTTTGTAGACAGTCATGCGAATTTGGCGTCTGAATAACAATAGCGACTATCTATTTTTCACAGTGCTTCACTTAGTATATTCTGGATAACATTGGTTCAAAAACAAATGACACCACCAATTAAAATCCGTTACATCAATTCCAATTTGATATCAAGTAAATTTAATCAAAATGTGTATTCAAGTAAATAAATAAATGAAGTCCAGTAATTTCCATTTACTGTCGGTTGAAGTTTGTCGCAGCAACTCACAACTTACAGTGGATGAGAATAATATGATGTTTTTTCTGGTAAATACAGGATTGAACATGCAGTTATTCAATATAAAATAAATTTAATAAGTAGAGCACACACAGATATGTCCATGTTTTATGAAGTCACAATATTTTTATTATACCATACCGCTATGACTATACCTATAATGTCCAGTGGATAATGCTTAATTTGTATAGAATATTTTAAACAGTTTAAACAATTTTAAAAATTTACCATTGGCTTAAGGATGGTTCCTATCGCATTATGAGACAGTACTCAGCCCTGTGTAATTGTGTTTTGATGACATCATGTCGACGAAATAAATTTATTATGAAAAATATATGCGTTTATTCCGAGCGAAACAAAATTTCATTTTTTATAAAGCATGCCTCCAGCATTATATCGTGGGCACATATTTTGGTTATGAAATATTTTACAAATACCGTCATCAGATTACTTTATTTTAGTGATAAAACAAAGGTGACCCTAACGATCCTAACAACTACAGAGGAATTGCACTGCTGGGTTGTTTTGGTAAACTTTTCACAAGCTGTTTAAATAGAAGATCAACCATTTTTATTGAAAATAACAATATTGTAAAAGCAGAAAAAGCAGTTTTCAAATCAAATTTTCTCAACAATTGTACCTCAGGAAGCGCAAGAGAATATACTGTTTTTTTCGTCGATTTTAAAAAACACATTTGACATTATAAATAGATCAACGTTGTGGTCAAAGGTGCTAGCCGCTGGAATGTCAGGAAAAACATTTGATGGGATAAAAAACATGTGAAAGAGCAAAATCTAGCGTAGCTTTAACAGCAGAGAAGCAGTCACATTTTTTCACCTGTAACATCGGTGTACGACAGGGAGAAAATCTGTCTCCTCTTCTGCTCTCCATATATCGACACGACCTCAAGTCGTTCACATCGCAAAAAAACAGCGGATTAAAAGACATAGAAAACTTGCAACAAGAGCATCTCCATGAGGAAATTGTAGCATATTTTAAACTTTATATACTCTTGTACGCTAATAAGACATTAATACTTGCTGAAAATCTTAGCGACCTACAAGCATCATTGAATGAAATTTTAAAAAAATGTACTACTCATTATCAAGGCTCAAGCCCGTCCTTTTCAGGGAACAGTAGCGGGATCGGCCGTCTTTTTGAGGGGTTTTCAGACTTTGACCGTCCTGTCCAAAATTGCCTAGCTTAAAAAAACGGCCGTCCAAGAGGACGGCTGGCTAGTAAGGTGGCTATGAAAAAACTTAATTCCACAATTAGGTCAGCTCGCTATTATTCAAGAACTTTTATTATTCCAAATTAATCCAGACAGATCCAATTTAAGATCTGTACAAATCATTTCATGGCTTCTTGGTTTTCATTGTTTAATGTGGTCTGTGCTACACACAGACCACATTTGAAATGCCGTGCTGCAAATCAGTCAGGGTTCCTATGTAGATTTAACTGATCCATGCACATAGCTCAATTCAAAATTCATTTTTTAATAGAAGACGACCAATCGAAAAGTGGTTCAGCCTGTCACATGACGAGATCGGTCAATCACCACTGACATTCAGTTGATATTTAAATTAGGGGTAGAATACGAGACTTGGGCCAAAAATGGGCCTAGGTTGGGCTTGCCGAAAATATATTTGAAAAATGATAACAAAATAGGTTGAGAAGACAATAAACACCAATACCTTTATTGTGTATAAAGCATTTGATACAATTAGTTTTTTTGTGGCGCCATTAGAAAAACACTTCGTGAAAATAACAAAACGAGTAGTTAAGTGATAATAGGAGGCTTAGATATAAACATATTTCTGACCTTTCTCCAAATAGAGATAGCTCGATTATTTTTTTTTTTCAGGATACTCCAATAGCAATTTGATTTGTTTGCAAAAAAACAAATTTCACTTTTTTTTAGAATATTTCTTTAACGAGATATAGAACCTCAAACGTCTACATTTACATTATTTACAATTGAAGTGTGTAGATTACAAAATGTTTTTTTAATGCTTATGTATATTTAAATATGATCTTCTCATTATAGAAATAATAAGTAACAATTAATAACATAATCACTGCAGCTTCAAAGCACTCTGGTGTCGGCTACATCACAATATACATCATCATGCAGATGAAGAAGAAGATAAACATATATTTGATGTGGTATAGAAAGGGTTAATCACACTTTTTAACTTCAAATATTTGTATGTTGAAAAAAACTGTAACGTATCTGTATTAATATTAATCGAGATATGGTTGTCTCGCTTTAACATGTAGTTAATTAACTAATTAACTTTTTTTGAACCATAAATTACCCAAGAGACTAAAGGTTATTTTGAATTCAAAATCCCCACAATGTCTCAGGTAGCTCTTTCCCTGCATATTTATGGGTCTACGGCCATTATAAATCTTTTACTCTTTCAGTGCGTGGATCGATTTAGTTCAGAATCTGACGTCTGACGTCTATGTAAATATTTGTTGTGCTTTTGAAAATTAATGGTCGATAAATGTCGTCGATTGACTTGTATTCTACTTGTTTGTATGCTTTTATATGTTTACTTAAACTTAGAACAGGTACCGAACACATAACACTCACCGAACAGAATTATCTCAAAACGAGTTTGTTTACAAAATATGTTATATTCAGTCATTGATTTATTGAGTTTGTTTCTGGACAATTTTCCGAATTTCAATATGTAATCTGCACTGTTCACCAGTATTTAACCTGTCAAATCAAAAGTGAAATAAAGTTACAAAGTTCATCAAGTTCTTGCTGTCAGTGTCAAATACGTGAAATAGACAATAAATGTGTTGAACTAGAAATCTGAAGAGACCATCTTGATTCTTGACGTCTTGTTCACATGCTTTTTGTCCAACACTGGACCAACTCCGGTCCGTCGGAAATTGTCGCCACAATTACCAGTGATTAAAGTTTAATTTAAACATCGCTTTTTTATCGTCCTTGATCTGATTATCTCCAATTTGTCCCCATCGCGGACAAAAAGTTAAATACTGTCCGTGTAATCTCAAATCTGTTGAACTCTGAACTGTTAACTTAAACTTAAATTATGTTTTTTGTTAACGAACTGTAGGCCTAGTCTAGACACATGTCAGGCCGGTGAAACGCTGTTCCCGCTGACGCTGTCCGGCGCTGATCATGCCGCTGTCACTCACTCACCAGTCACTGCCAGTGCCATTGTGTCACTGGCACCGACACCATCTACTGTCACAGTTTGAAGCCGTCTGGGCCCAGACTGAATCGTGTTTGTGACGCACATTGACATTTATTTAATGCTCAAATGTCTATCAAATCTGCCAACGCTGATGACCGATCTAAGCCTGCTCCTAGGCTGTCTAGTGTCACTCGACCTGAACCAAGTCTGAGGCCTACCGTTAGGCCTACCGGTTCTCGCTCTGTAAGGTCCACCAGGGGCCTGTTGCCTGCCAGGTTGAGAAATACTACATACGAAGACAATATTCACAATCCTCTCCAGCGCCAGCGCTCTGATCCTGGCCATGCAGGGCCTATTGCTGCTAGTTCTAGGCATAAAACCCCTTCTAGTCGCTATAGTGGCAGTTTTAAATCGGTGTCGAGTGAGCAAAGAGCACTTAAACTGTCTGCAGCTCAGGCTAGATTGAAGGCCTGGCAGCGAGAACGTCAAGCGGAACAAGAGTCGGCGATGTCAGAGGAGCTAGCTCGAATTGAAATAAAGCAGGCTCAACACAAGCTAAAACAGGCAAAGCAACGGGTGCAAGATGAGGTCGAAATGGCTCGGCTCGAGGCAGATATCATCGAAGAGTTTGCTGATGAGGGTGAACCTGATGCTGTGAGTCAAGCTGATGAGACTCATCGTAAAGAATTCGTGTTACAGTGGCTTGATGATGCTAGTAGGGCTACTTCTCCTACTCCTCCTCCCCTTCAAGCGAATGAATTTAGATCTGATCTACAGCAGCATGGTGAGGATCATCCGCATACCCCAGTGGAGGCTGGCCTGCAGCCTCATGCTGATGATCATCGACATACCCCAGAGGCTGGCCTGCAGCCTCGTGCTGATGATCATCCGCATACTCCAGTGGAGGCTGGCCTGCAGCCTCGTGCTGATGATCATCGACATACCCCCGTGGAGGCTGGCCTGCAGCCTCGTGCTGATGATCATCCGCATACCCCTGTGGAGGCTGGCCTGCAGCCTCGTGCTGATGATCATCTGCATACCCCTGTGGAGGCTGGCCTGCAGCCTCGTGCTGATGATCATCCGCATACCCCTGTGGTGGCTGGCCTGCAGCCTCGTGCCAATGATCATCCGCATACCCTCGTAGAGGCTGGCCTGCAGCCTCGTGCTAATGAACAACGGTGTACTCCTGAGAAGGCTAGCCTGCAGTCTCATACTTGTGATCATCGGTATACTCCCGCGGAGGTTGACCTGCAGCCTCAGCCTCAACATCATTCCCTTATTCGCAGCGACTCGCAGCAGCGTGTTCAACCCCAGTCCTATGACCATGCTGACCTGCAGTCGCTTAGATCTCAACGTTTGGCAACCTCTGGTGCTCGCACACACTCTTCATATCAGGCTGGCCTGCAGTCTCAATTCCAGCATAATCCCTGTGTGCGCGACGACTTGCAGCAGAGTACTCAACCTCAGTCTCATGACTATGCTGACCTGCAGTCTCAACTCCAATATAATCCTTGTGTTCGCGCCGACTTGCAGCACAGTTCTCAACTTCATAATCTATCTCTGCAGCCACCTCATGTACCATCACATTCTGCATTGCCACCTCATATTCACAAAACTATCGATGGGTGGATTGACAATCTTGTGATTGGACAAGAGACCGTGGTGGTACCTGATTTGCATCAGAACTCCAGCTTTGACACATTAACACGGGCCATTATTGGTATCGAAGGTGAGCGGGACTTACCTCATATTACCTTGCCGGTGTTCAATGGTGGGGCGCTGTCATGGCCCAAATTTGTTGAACAATTCCATGCGCAGGTACACTGTCGACCAGGAATTAACGACACACGTAGAATGGACCTTCTGCAATCCCATCTGACAGGTGATGCAAAGAAACTAGTACAAGGTTTGGGTTATAGTGGGCGTCATTATGCTCTGACTCTGAAAGAACTAAAAGCTGCATTCGGTCACCCAGTGACTGTATCTAGAGCGTACATTGAACGCGCCACTTCTGGACCTGTTATTGCATCCTCCGATCCAGCATCCTTGAGGGAATTTTATGTCAGCATAAGGGACTGTGTCACTACCTTGCAAATGTTGAATAACACTTCTGACCTATGTAGCAGTGATGTTTTGCTTCGCACAGCAAAACGCTTACCCAGGGAGAAAATAGGCAAGTGGAATGAGTTTGTAAAATCCATTGCCGTGAAAAGAATGCCAACAATTATTGATTTACAAAATTGGTTGAAAGATCGTGTTGATGCTGAATTCAACCCTTACGCTGTTAAAGTCAGTAATTTCAGAAAATCTAGTGCTAATAACAATGTACCTGGTAATAAATCTGTGACATTAAATGCTACCATATCAAGTGAGTCTCATGTCAAAAGTGTAAAACGTCCAAGTACTGAACATGCTGAACGTAATGATAAGTACAGTTGTCCATTGTGCAATGAAAAACATGATTTGTATAAATGCCCTAAATTCAATGAGAAATCACCGAAAGAGCGTTGGGCGATTGTGAAAAGTAAAGGATATTGTTTCAATTGCCTTCGCCATGGCCATGGTTCCCGTGATTGTAAATCGAAAATTAATTGTCGTAAAGACAACTGTAATAAAAGGCATCACACATCTCTCCACTTCGCTCCCGAAAGAGACGAGGCCAGTAATTTATTGACAGGCTCTGTCGGGAAAGGAAGGAAGGTGTTCTTTCAAATTATTCCTGTTCTTCTAAGTGGACAAAATGGACGTGTTATAAGGACGTATGCCCTTCTAGACACGGCCAGTGAGGTGACCTTAATTCATGATGATCTTGCTCGTGATCTCGGTTTAAAGGGTATGCAAAAGAAACTCACTATAAAAACTATAAGTTCTAAAACTACTGTGTCATCAAATATTGTGAGTGTGACATTAAAGGGTACTGAACATTTAGCTGAACCTGTTCACATTGCTGAGGTGTGGACTACTAAAGACAAATTTCCATGTCCAGGTCAACACATAAATAGGAGTGTAGTATATGAACATTTACATGATTTGAATTTTTGTGATGTCCTTCCTGAGGAGGTGCAGATTCTCATAGGTGCTAATGTTCCCCAGGCACATATTCAAATTGAGGTCCGTCGTGGACTTGATGATCAGCCCATGGCTATACATACTGCTTTGGGTTGGTCGCTGATGGGTACGACATATTTTGAAAAACATACAGACACTGAAGCTAATGTTAATCTGATTTCAACTCAGGATAAGTTGTTAAATGATCAAGTCGAGCAGTTTTGGAAAACAGAATCCTTCGGTGTGAACTATAATAGTAAAATTGATGAGTCTATTGAAGATAGACACGCTATGAGTATTCTGAATGAAACTGCAGTGTTAGTAAATGGCCACTATCAAGTAGGAATGTTGTGGAAAAGAAAATCCAATCAACTCCCTAATAACAAGTATGCAGCACAATGTAGATTCTCTTCACTTGTGAGGCGGTTTAATCGAGATGAATCTCTAAAAACAATGTATGTGTCAACCATGAACGATTATATATCGAAAGGTTATGCATGTAAGATGGCTGATGATGAGATTCAACGTAGCAATCCACGTACTTGGTATCTACCGCATCATGGCGTTTCCAATCCAAATAAGCCTGGAAAGGTTAGAGTGGTTTTTGATGCAGCAGCCACTTACGCCGGAACCAGTTTAAACCAAAATTTAATGACAGGTCCTGATCTTCTGAATAATCTGTTTGGAGTTCTACAACGGTTCAGATTATACCCTGTAGCACTCACAGCAGATGTCCAGGGCATGTTCCACCAAGTTAAAGTACCTGAAATTGATTCTGATTCCCTTCGGTTTTTGTGGAAGGAGGATATGCAAAATTCTGCTCCGCCTGATACTTACCGAATGAATGTTCACATTTTTGGAGCTGCTGATTCGCCATGCTGTGCTAATTATGCCCTGAGACGTACTGCTAATGAGAATAGTGATAAATTTTGTGAAACCACAATTAATACTGTTCTAAACAATTTTTATGTGGATGATATGATGACATCTGTAAACTCTGAAACTGAAGCCATAACTCTTTACAGAGAACTAGTTGAGTTATTGAGTCTTGGTGGCTTTCACTTGTGCAAACTAATGTCAAACAGAAAAGCAGTTCTGACAGCTGTGTCTGAAAGTGAGCGTGCCATACAAGATTTAAATTTAGACCTAAATCAAATTCCTGTGCAACGTGCATTAGGTCTAAGGTGGAATGTACACAAAGACACATTTGTATTTATACCCCAGCCCAAAACAATTATTCCAACAAAAAGGGGTGTTGTAAGTGCTGTTAGCTCTATATTTGACCCATGTGGTTTTTTGGCTCCCTTCTCATTTCGTGCCAAATGCCTTATACAGGAACTATGGCGTAAGGGAATTGGGTGGGATGAGCCTATGTCTGAAGAACTTGAATCAGTTTGGTTTACTTGGAATAAAGCTTTAGAAAATCTATGTGTATTTGAACTGCCAAGGCACCATACAGGTTTGACTGATTCAATAACTTCATTTGAGTGTCATGTATTTTGTGATGCATCAGAGAAAGGATTTGGTGCTGTTTGTTACCTTAGGTATCATCTAAATGGTAATGTTGTTTGTTCATTTCTTGCTGCTAAAACACGTGTGGCTCCGATCAGTACAGCACTGTCCATACCACGTCTCGAACTACAAGGCGCGGTGCTAGCTGTACGTTTGTGGAATCACCTGCAAGCTGAACTTCATATTTGTATGCAAAGTGTTACTTACTGGACTGATTCAACCACTGTCCTTCGCTACATAAAAAATGAAACTAAACGTTTTAAGCCTTTTGTGGCTAATAGAGTAGCTGAAATTTGTGAATTTACTCAGTCTAGTCAGTGGCGCCATGTACCTACCGCTGAAAACCCTGCTGATTTTTGTACACGTGGTTTGTCTGCTAATGCACTTACTATTGATCATCCTTGGTTGGGTGGACCACAGTTTCTCAAATCTGATGAGGAATTTTGGCCTTCTTTAAATCAAGACTTGAAGGAGCTTGAAAACGATGATCCGGAGGTGAAGAGTGGAAAGACAGTATTATTTACTAAAGCAGTTACTCCCGATTCATACCCACTAGGGGAACCTAGTATCTTTCATGGACTAAATTTAGATCCGTTCTTTGATTCTGAAAAATTCTCCAAATGGATACGCCTTAAACGCTGTACTGCTTGGTTCCTACGGGCTATTAAGAACTTCCTTTCCACTCTTTCCCGTTTCAAACTCGAATCTGTTCGTAATAGCTATTTGTCAATATCTGAATTGCAGGAAGCTGAACTGTGCTGGGTCAGGCAAGCGCAACATGATGCCTACTCAGCTGAGGTTGAACATTTATGTGAAAACGGGGAACTGAATATAAAAGATTCTTTGCTAGCATTACGACCATTTTATGATGGTAGACATCTTCATGTTGGGGGGCGTCTTCGTAAGGCGCATGTCCCACTTGAAGCTAAATACCAATTGATATTGCCTACTTCACACCGCATTACATATTTGATTTTTAATGATGCTCATGTGAAACTTAAACACTGTGGACCTGAACAAATAATTTCATATCTGAGGCAGAATTATTGGCCTGTCAATGCCAGGCGTATCGCAAAGGGTGTTATATCCAAATGTTTGTATTGTAAGAAACAGCGTGTAAAGCCTAACATTCCTGTGATGGCTGACTTACCTAAATGCCGTACTGACGTATTTTCTGGTCCATTTTATCACACTGGGGTTGATTATTTTGGACCCATGGTGATTAAGCGTGGTCGTAGCTCAGTGAAACGCTGGGGATGTTTATTTACATGTCTTACTACTAGGGCAGTTCATCTTGAGCTGGCTGACTCTTTGTCTACCGATGATTTTATTTTGGCATTGCGAAGCTTTATAAGTCGCAGAGGGCAACCACATGATCTGTACAGTGATAACGCGACAAATTTTGTGGGTGCTAACAATGAGCTTAAATTGTGCCTTGAAAATCTTGATCAAAAATCTATAGACGGCGCTTTATCACAGTTGGGTATACAATGGCATTTTAATCCTCCACTTGCACCCCATTTTGGTGGTGCTTGGGAGAGACTTGTGAAAACAACTAAAATTGCTTTGAAAGCTGTGTTAAAAGAAATGTATGTATGTGAATCTGTCTTGAGAACTGCGCTCACAGAAGTTGAGGCAGTTATTAACAGTCGACCATTAACTCATAATAGCAGTGAACCTTCTGATTACACGGCCTTGACTCCGAATCATTTTCTTCGTGGTCGTGCATACAATACGACTCTTCCTGATCACTGTAGTCAGAATGAAATTAATAGTCGCAAGCATTGGCGACAAACTCAAGTCATTGCTGATCATGTGAACCGACGTTGGTTACGAGAGTACTTGCCAACATTGACTATACGGAGCAAGTGGCATAAAGATGTGTCACCTGTGAGTCAGGGTGATTTAGTTATTGTTGTTGATTATAACCTTCCACGTGGTCAGTGGGAGCTCGGACGAGTGACTGAAACTATAATGTCTGATGATGGGAAAGTGAGAAGTGTACGTGTTCGTACAGCAAAGAATACTTACATGCGCCCAGTTGCAAAAATTTGTGTTTTAGAAGAGAATGTTAAGTAAAAAAATAAAAGGACATTTTTTGCTGACCATTGTCAGGGGGGCGGGCATGTCGTCGATTGACTTGTATTCTACTTGTTTGTATGCTTTTATATGTTTACTTAAACTTAGAACAGGTACCGAACACATAACACTCACCGAACAGAATTATCTCAAAACGAGTTTGTTTACAAAATATGTTATATTCAGTCATTGATTTATTGAGTTTGTTTCTGGACAATTTTCCGAATTTCAATATGTAATCTGCACTGTTCACCAGTATTTAACCTGTCAAATCAAAAGTGAAATAAAGTTACAAAGTTCATCAAGTTCTTGCTGTCAGTGTCAAATACGTGAAATAGACAATAAATGTGTTGAACTAGAAATCTGAAGAGACCATCTTGATTCTTGACGTCTTGTTCACATGCTTTTTGTCCAACACTGGACCAACTCCGGTCCGTCGGAAATTGTCGCCACAATTACCAGTGATTAAAGTTTAATTTAAACATCGCTTTTTTATCGTCCTTGATCTGATTATCTCCAATTTGTCCCCATCGCGGACAATAAATTAAAAATGTACGTTTGTTGGAATACGTGTAATAAAAGAAAAATAAAGATGTTGCAAAAATATAATCTGTTTGTTTTGTAAGATATGAGAATACATATGTCTAATAATATGCTAGACCCTGATGCACAAAGGGTAAATATTGTCCAGTCCAGTCCCTGCTTATTCCGTTCAAGCTTCAAACAGTACATGATAAGTGATGTTGTTTTATGGTGAAAGGTTGACTTAAATCCTCAGACGACTATATACCCGCTTCTGGATATAGTTATTACCCAGTTATATTGCCGCGCAGTGCTTTCTGGGTACATATTTAGCCTGCTGTTGGGACACAGTGGTTGCTTTGTTGCTGCACTGATTTTCACAAAATTACACTATTTCACGCATGTACTCGCTTAAAACTATCACATTCATAGGTTGAACTTCTTGAATAAAAATGTATTGGGTAATCATTTTTCAATCTTGAATATTAATATTAGAGTTTCAAATGATCCTCTAACAGACAAGCAGCGTGGCGGCATGTTAGCTGTGTGGCAATGTTGTAGCATCTTGCGTTGTTCTTTAATCATTCTTTTTAGCTGCTTTTCCAAGTGGCAGTTCCTGCAACACAAATTATAGAACCTAATTCAATAAATAAGTTGAAATTCATATAATTTATAATTTATTTATTTATTCAATAGGCTTGATGTATACAATCAAATGACATTATGTACAATATAGAACGACATAACAAAAACACATAAATATACAATAAAAGTGTATGCAAAGGATGTCAGGTGACTAGCACCCAATCCGTTTGACATCCATTATAATTAAAAAATACGTCTTAAATAAACGTATGTTGGTAAAATATAAATTTGAAACCATAAATATGCATTAAAACACATCTTCTAACTCATCAAAAATAATATTAAAAGAATAATCCACACGCAATTGTGGTGGCAATTTGTTCCACAGAGTAACAATTATATTAGAATAAAATTATGTGTCAACAAGCAGTCAACAATGACACCCAGGTCACAAAAGGAAGAAACATTTTCTAATGGTTCACCATTAATAGTGTAAACAAACTTTATAGGATCGCTATTCCTAGTAAAAGAAATAACCTCACATTTCAACGAGTTAAAATTTAGCTCCCAATATTTTATTTTGGCTTCTTAATATGACCTATGATGTAAACATGTCCATAGACTAGAACTGCAAAAGTTTTGTAATTTTTGTGCTGCGCATTTACCAGTTAGGTCAGATATAGAGACGAAATTTCCGATTTCTTATTTCGAACATGCATGTCCAAAATAAGAAATACGGGAATTTTTCTTGCTTTCACTTAAGTCATTTAGCAAAGACATACTATCATAATTATCAACAATTCATCGAAAACACTTGGCATCATCTGCAAACATGGCTAATATAGGCATATCGTTGATAAAAAGTAAGAATAACAGTCCAAAGAAATAACTAAATTGTTTCCCTGTGGCACTCCAGATGTCACAGGAATCCATTCAGCCATTTTTTGCAGCACGTTGGTTTCGGTTACGTAGATAATCACTTAAGCAATAGTTTTCCACTAAAACCTATATTCTTCAATTTAAAGCAGCATTGTAAGAATAACCGAATCGAATGCCTCCATTAAATCTAAGAAGCGCATGGCCATCTGCTTGCCTTCATCTAAACATTCACCTACGTTATCGTATAGATACAAGATTAACTATTCATGAAACCATGCTGCAAAGGATTTATTAATGGTTTTGACAAAGTCACGAAAATTGAACTTCAACTGGTTTAGTGCACATGTGACTAAACAATAAAAGTCAAGGCATTATGAAGCTATCACGTTTACAAGCCAATTTTGATTTCTGATATGTATTATATGGGGGAAGGTCAAAGTATAACTAACATAATACATAACTAACAGAGCATGTAGAAGATGGTAACATGTCATAGTAGGGCCTATAATAACATGACATGTAGAAGATGATGAAGTTCTTAGTATTACTAACATGACATATATAAGATGGTGGAATATCATAGTATAACTAACATGACATGTAGAAGATGGTGAAGGTCATAGTATAACTAACATGACATGTGGAAGATGGCGAAGGTCATAGTTTAACTAACATGACATGTAGAAGATGGTGAAGGTCATAGTATAACTAACATGACATGTAGAAGATGGCGAAGGTCATAGTTTAACTAACATGACATGTGGAAGATGGCGAAGGTCATAGTTTAACTAACATGACATGTAGAAGATGGCGAAGGTCATAGTATAACTAACATGACATGTAGAAGATGGTGAAGGTCATAGTATAACTAACATGACATGTAGAAGATGGTGAAGGTCATAGTTTAACTAACATGATATGTAGAAGATGGCGAAGGTCATAGTTTAACTAACATGACATGTAGAAGATGGCGAAGGTCATAGTTTAACTAACATGATATGTAGAAGATGGCGAAGGTCATAGTTTAACTAACATAACATGGTGGTGAAGGTCATAGTATAACTAACATGACATGTAGAAGATGGCGAAGGTCATAGTTTAACTAACATGATATGTAGAAGATGGTGAAGGTCATAGTATAACTAACATGACATGGTGGTGAAGGTCATAGTATAACTAACATGACATGTAGAAGATGGCGAAGGTCATAGTTTAACTAACATGATATGTAGAAGATGGTGGAGGTCATAGTTTAACTAACATGACATGTAGAAGAAGATGAAGGTCATAGTATAACTAGCATGAGATGTTGAAAATAGTGAAGGTCATAGTTTAACTAACATGATATGTAGAAGATGGCGAAGGTCATAGTTTAACTAACATAACATGGTGGTGAAGGTCATAGTATAACTAACATGACATGTAGAAGATGGCGAAGGTCATAGTTTAACTAACATGATATGTAGAAGATGGCGAAGGTCATAGTATAACTAACATGACATGTAGAAGATGGCGAAGGTCATAGTTTAACTAACATGACATGTAGAAGAAGATGAAGGTCATAGTATAACTAGCATGAGATGTAGAAAATAGTGAAGGTCATAGTATAACTAGCATGATATGTTAGTTATACTATGACCTTCGCCATCTTCTACATGTCATGTTAGTTATACTATGACCTTCACCACCATGTCATGTTAGTTATACTATGACCTTCACCATAGGTCATAGTATAACTAACATGACATGTAGAAGATGGCGAAGGTCATAGTATAACTAACATGACATGTAGAAGATGGTGAAGGTCATAGTATAACTAACATGACATGTAGAAGATGGCGAAGGTCATAGTTTAACTAACATGATATGTAGAAGATGGTGAAGGTCATAGTATAACTAACATGACATGTAGAAGATGGCGAAGGTCATAGTTTAACTAACATCACATGTAGAAGAAGATGAAGGTCATAGTATAACTAGCATGAGATGTAGAACATAGTGAAGGTCATAGTATAACTAGCATGACATCTAGAAGATGGTGAAGGTCATAGCATAACGAACATGTCATGTAGAAGATGGTGAAGGGCATAGTATAACTAACATGACATGTAGAAGATGGCGAAGGTCATAGTTTAACTAACATGACATGGTGGTAAAGGTCATAGTATATCTAACATGACATGTGGAAGATGGCGAAGGTCATAGTTTAACTAACATGACATGTAGAAGATGGTGAAGGTCATAGTATAACTAACATGACATGGTGGTAAAGGTCATAGTATATCTAACATGACATGTGGAAGATGGCGAAGGTCATAGTTTAACTAACATGTCATGTAGAAGATAGTGAAGGTCATAGTATAACTAACATGACATGTAGAAGGAGATGAAGGTCATAGTATAACTAGCATGACATGTAGAAGATGGTGAGGGTCATAGTATAACTAACATGACATGGTGGTAAAGGTCATAGTATATCTAACATGACATGTGGAAGATGGCGAAGGTTATAGTATAACTAACATGTCATGTAGAATATCGTGTGGTTGAGTGAGACGATACCGATATCCTGGTAAGTTGATCTGGGGGATTGTCAGTTGACTTCCTTAACTCATTCTTCTGTTTATTATCTCTTTATTATTGTCTAGACATTAAACCGTGCACACAGTCCCAAGTGGAGCGCGATGACCTCTCGCCATGTGGCTCTGGCCCTGTAGTCTAGACGGAACGTCCGCCCAGCTCAGTGCCTGTGATGTGAGTGAGTGCGGTTGGTCGGTTGGCGCGAAGCTAATCAGAGCGAGGCTACCCGGGAAAAGGCCACTCGTCAGTGGTCGTAAACCCCAGTAGTCTCGAGACGGGTGATTCCACAAAAAGATAGTGAAGGTCATAGTATAACTAACATGACATGTAGAATATGGTGAAGGTCATAGTATAACTAACATGACATGGTGGTGAAGGTCATAGTATAACTAACATAACATATAGCAGATGGTGAAGGTCATAGTATAACTAACATGACATGTAGAAGATGGTGGAAGGTCATAGTATAACTAACATGACATGTAGAAGATGGTGGAAGGTCATAGTAGGCCTATAACTAACATGACATGTAGAAGATGGTGGAAGGTCATAGTATAACTAACATGACATGTAGAAGATGGTGGAAGGTCATAGTAGGCCTATAACTAACATGACATGTAGAAGATGGTGGAAGGTCATAGTATAACTAACATGACATGTAGAAGATGGTGGCAGTTCATAGTATAACTAAAATGACATGTAGAAGATGGTGGAAGGTCATAGTATAACTAGGCTAGCATGAAATGTGAAAGATTGTGAAGGTCATCGTATAACTAACAAGACATGTAGAAGATGGTGGAGGTCATAGCTAACATGACATGTAGAAGATGGTGGAAGGTCATAGTATAACTAGGCTAGCATGACATGTAGAAGATTGTGAAGGTCATCGTATAACTAACATGACACGTAGAAGATGGTGGAGGTCATAGTATAACTAACTCTACGATGTAGGCTCACCCACTGCTGAAGGTCATCTTACAAACTTACAAGGACAAGTAGTAGACCCCAAGTCGCAGTATTTCTTGTTGTCATTCCAGAGTAGTCCATCAGGACATGGTCTCTTGTCCACTATCTTTCCAGCCACACACGAGGCATACACGTGACATCCTTTACACGACTGGTAATCACCATCCGGATGACCTGCACAGCTCTTGATACATCTAGTATTCTGTTTTTTTTCTAAATCACAAAAAGGCAAAGATATTTATTGACATCATTAGTATCCCGGTAAAACAAACCATATCATACTGATACACATATTTGTGTACAATCAGAGAGTCCGTCACGAAACAAACCTTATGCACTTTATTTAAAGTCAATAGCATAAAAATCAAGCGAGTTATAGGTATTTTAGTATTTTAAACGATTAAAAACTTTGAACAGCTTTTTCTCAAAACGGCAAAAATTAGTTAACATTTTCTTGCTTGGACACCTTCAATCCATTTCAGTCAACGTGTATACATCACTTTAGTCATAGGACGCGCAATGTTAACGTGATGTTTGTAACCAGCCAAGACAACATACATGTATATATACTTTAGGACGTGAGTAATGAAATATTTTAAACAGCAAAATCCACTGCAAAACAATTTTTAGATCACGATCATGGAAAATGAAAGTCTGCTGGTGATTTATAGACCACACGTCGAGTAACGTTAAACGATCGAGTTGTTATTTGGGTGTAGGGCCCCTGATGAAAATTGCGTTGGCTTCAAAACCGACAAAGATAGACATCAAATTGTCAGAAATCCAACTCTATCCGACAATTATGTCGAAATTTGACAAGGCTAAAAATCCGACCCGCCACAAATATTGCTTTTGTTTCTTCATTATTTTGGAAAATCTCTGGACACATTTTGTGTGTCACTTCCTTTTTGTTATTATGGTTATTAGTTACGATATAAATGTCGAGCCTCTACAGCCTCCATATGTGGGAGCCCTGGTGTAGTGGATACGCCGTGTGGCTGTCACGCCAAAGCTTGTGGGCTCGGCCTCAATCTTGCATTCAAAAAGATTTTTTTCGCTACCGACTTTTAAAGATTCAGTTTCGCGGGGAACCTTTGTGACAGCACCAGTAAAGATGAGACATTGAGACGATGTCGTGCTAATGTTGGCCCATCGTCTACGATATCGGCCCAACAATATCACAACGACTTGTAAATGTTTCTAAATGTACTGGGGCCAGGGCTATAGAATACGTACGGCCACATTTAGTATCTTTTCCACTCCATTCTCCGTTACTCTGACACGTTCTTTCTGGAGAACCTTTTAATTTGTAGCCTTCATCGCAAGTAAATAACACAATCGCGTCCTCAAAAGAATTATTGAAGTGTTGTTGACCATGTGAAGGGGTGTTCAGGAAACCACATGTGACAACTGCAAATCATAAGACATAATACAAATGTATTGATTGAATCATCTATAATGAGTGTAAAACGTAATGGAGATTTATTGAGGAAGCTAAAACTAATCACTGTGAAACAACTAGATCCACAAAGCGCAAATATACATATCTACTTTCGTTTGGAACATATATTAATATCAATGCATTGGTTCTGAAAGGTGATGATCGCAGCGTATTGCTGGGGGAGGGTTAGAACTGTTTTTTAACGTAACCCTCCCATTTTTTATTAATTTAGCATTTGGGACTCGGGGTCTATGGACTTCTCACAAGATCTATCCAAGTCTTGGTTAGTTGAGTGGTTCAGCCTAGGGAATGTGAGAAATAAAAGTAGGGCGCCATCTTGGAAATGGCACAGTGTCAACATTTCGTTAATTACGGCGCACAACCGCAGTAAAAAACAATATGGCAGTGGAGAAATAATAATTCTAGGGGAGATAAGTTTTCAAAAAGTAGCCAAAGGCTACTTCAATAATGTTGAGTTAATGTGACCATACTACCCCCACCCCCCGTCCACTGTACTAATCTTATAAACGAGCCCTATGTGGACCGGTGGGGACATGAAAACAACATAAAGATGTGCTATGTCTACGACCACTATAAATATAAAATACAATGAAGCCATAAAACAATGTGTCTTTTATTATTTATTATACTTTATTTATAAATCTTATAGCTCAATGTGTCTTTTATTATTTATTATACTTCATTTATAA
The DNA here is from genome assembly GCA_964017125.1 of Flabesymbios commensalis. Taxonomy (NCBI): domain Eukaryota; kingdom Metazoa; phylum Annelida; class Polychaeta; order Terebellida; family Flabelligeridae; genus Flabesymbios; species Flabesymbios commensalis. Next base: position 87,091,630 of record OZ024906.1, read on the forward strand.
ATCCTATGGCTCAATATGTCTTTAATTATTTATTATACTTTATTTTTAAATCATATAGGTCTGTGGCTGTTTTTTCGTTAAATCTACACGTTCTCTATTTTCCCACCTGGTTGTGTGTTGTTTAGGATGGCTTCATACAGCTCTATGGAGTTCTTGGTGGCGATCGCTACAGATTCTCTACCAGTCGTCAGATAGTCATAGATACATTCTGGCATGCTGTCTCCTAAATAACAGAATAGTAACATATATCACTGATAACATTTCAGCATGGAACGCCAAAAGGCAGCATCTGCCTTTTGGATTTGCAGAGCCTTATTATCGTCACACGCATACACACACACACCAATACAAACATGCAGACCTACAGCAATAAACTAAACACAAGAATCAGAATCTAACGTTTATATAACGTTTATATTCTAACGCATAAAGACGGTCCCCGCACTGAAAGGGTTAAAATATTTACAATGGTCGTAGACCCATAACACAGGTATCCAAATGAAGTATTTAAATTGGAAAAAAAACTTTAGTCCCCATGCTTTTTACAAAAATATTTCAGCGCTTTAGGGGGTAAATCCAATAAAATGTAAGTATTTACATGTCACACTCACCACACACAGTCATCACATATGATCAATAATACTGTATGGTTCTCACTCAGAACTCTGCCTTGAGAGCAGCGGTTCTTAAATCATAGTGAGTCCTTATACTTGAGTGACACCTATGAGTAAATAATTCCAATAATTCAAACAATGAGTCAGGTATCATGCTATCAGACTGTTAACAAGGCTAATATGGTGGCGTTGGGTTGGAAAACAACAACAATTACTATGGGGGTCTGGAAACAGCTGATGTTCAAGCCATATTGTATTATATGCATGTATTGTCGTTAATATACGAGAGCCCTTTAGCCACAGAGGAGTAGTTGACCGTAGTCCTTGGCCTGTCACCTGCGAATGTGGGTGATTCCACAGTGGACTATGGCTTTAAGGTTTTGAAACGATCTAGCAAAATTTCTTCTTCGTCTGCGAGAAAACAATAAGAACGAAAGTAAAATAGTACACACTCACATTAATTTGAAGATACATAACCCCCCCCCCCTTCCGAGAACAACATGCCAGACAACATGTCAGCGTATATTTTTGCTTATCTGATCATCACAATAATATTACATTAAGAATAAACATATATTGTGCTCACCACAAACTAGCATTTCAGAGCAATATAATCAACTTGCCCCAAATTATTAACCAAATTATTAACCAGGTGTGAAAAATAAAATATGCTTTCAATCTTGAAACACAGTTATATGCTGGGACCTAAATTAAAAAAAACAGAAATTTTAAGTCACTTGAAGTTGTGGATCGCGGTAGCGAGACACAACTTCAAGTGGCTGAAAATTCAAATTTCTTAGCTCAGTGCTGCAAGGGTTAAGCACCACAGAGCACCACTATCACCCCTCACATCATCATCTGTACATCATTCATCTCATCAATTGACTACAACGTTATTATCATATTATAATGTCACTTAAAAGACCATTTGTGCCAAAAAGTGACGTAAAGCGAAGATTTACTACTATCACTACAATAAGAGCAACAGGACAAACAGCCTTTCAGAGCAATATGATCAGCTCGCCCCAAATTATTCAGAACCACAGAGCGTCTTCACGGTCAACTCACCACATATCTGTTCTGCTTCTTGTTGTTGGTCTTCAGAAGGTGTTAGCTCAAAGATAGGAGTGAAGTTTGTGTCTTTAAATGTTGAGTAAGATTGCCCATCTGTATAATTAAATATACTATCTTCTTCTGACACCATCCCTGACGTAAGAAAAACGGGTCGTAACCTTAATCATAAATACTGCCCGATGGATTTAAAAAATGAAACGTATAAAAAAAAGCTTGAGCATACATTATTTTAAATTGCATTTTGATAGATAATAAAATGTATGTAATATCCTGGAGATAACTAGTTTAAAACCATGTTTAAGGTTTCACATTAGACATATTCAGAGAAAACAATTGAATAATATTTAACTTTTTAATTTTGTAGTATGTTTTAATCCACAAATAAATGGCAGATACATAAGAGCCAATAACATATTCCCAAATATTATGACCCCCCCCCCCCCCCCTGGGAAATCTATGCAAGGTTGACTTACAATGTATCCCAAACATGTAATGAATATCCTGTAATGATGCATCATGGGAGATGACGTCACCCCCAGGCGTCTGAAAGTCATTGGTCTCAATGTCGTCATAGTTACCGAGTAGACCCACTGTCAATCCTGTAACATAAAAGCGACATTTAATCTATTATAACGGACGTGCGGGCAAATAAACAGAGTTTATTTATTTATTATCGGAAGCTTATACCATTCTTCCACTGACGCTGCCGCGCCCATACCGCAAATAAATTTAGATCTCACTATATAAAGATAACTGATGACATTGGGTTTGCCTAAGAATTTATTCTCATATATTTCTCCGTGCAATAAAAATACATTTTCATTGGCCGCACAAAAAGGTTGTGATTTATTTTATTTAGCTTTAAAAACAGATACAAAAAATGAAATGAATCGGGCTTTAGACCACCTTTGTGCACATATAGGCTAAACTGGGCCAGGAGAACCTCTTGAGGATAGTGAGATGATTGAGATGACACTGTCCTCCAGACACAGGATTCGAAATTCGAGCCCTGGCGGTCTAAGGCCGAGCACGCTACCTCTCGGTCACGGAGGCTTCCCACAATACAGACTTTCCCACGTGGATGGGGAAGAAACATTTTTTGTTTCTTTAAAACCGCCGAGACTGGGAACCGAACCCCTAACTCTGGCGTGAAAGGCAGGGGTTCTAACCACTACCTAAAAACAGATACAAAGAATATACACATTATATCATTAAAATATTATATACAACATTGGTCGTGCTGCGCTAGAACAGGTTTATAGAAGCCTATATTTATTTTCATCTATGTACAACAAGTATAAACATAAAAATATAACAAATAATATACATAATAATATGAGTTTTCCGCGCCAAAACTAGAGATAAAATAACTACATATTATTATAAATAGTAGCAAAAAACACCCTCTGGAAAGCGTAGAACTCTATAAAAAAATACAAGTAGAATACTTTTATAATAAAAATATGTAAGCTCAAATCATTGTCATGCTTTTAACATATACATCCCTATATAAACACATAAAATTATTACGATTATTCTGAAAACCAGCGGCTGGCGTCAGCTCGTAAAGCCCTCGCGCTACCGAAACACAAAATATACATACCAATAAAAGTCTGACATGGTAGTTCGTCGACTGCCAACACCTACGTCAGAATCAGAACCATCCGCCAACCTCGCTGTCGAGTTTTTGAAAGCGTAGCGAAAAGCTTTCCCCCATCAACTCAGACAGTAAAGGTTGCGGTGATATCAATGTAGAACATATGTTTCTCAGACCAAGTATTATCGTACATCGCACCCAGAGCAGCAGCAGATAATACCCCATGTACAACGATTGTTGATATCAAAATCAATTAAATGTGATTTATACAAAACACCAACTGCTTTTTAAATGAGCTTAAACTATCTGACATGCGAATATGTTGTGGGAGCTTGTTCCATAGACGAGCTAATCTGTTAAAGTTCATACCTTGTGCTTGTACAGTTTTTGTCATGTTTAAATCAAATAATGTCCTTTTGTTGGCAGACCGTCTGCTGGTATTTGACTGTACAAATTGTGGTACCGTATGTATTAATGTTAATATCAATTTCACCATGTAGACATTTAAATAGGAAACACAGTGGCAGTATACCTAAAGTTAGACATCTATCTATGTATGAGACATCAGATGAATATTCATTTAAAATAAATTTGGTAACATGACGTTGAACCCTTTCAATGCGCATAATTTCATTTACCTGAAACGGAGACCACAAAAGTGTACAATATTCAAGTAAGTTTCTAACATGAGAAAGATACAACTACAATTCAAGTACGCTTGACCAAATCTGACATACATTGAGGCTTTGAGACCATTTTTAAAATGTGATTTTTAGAAGTCATACTGGTAGTCAATGTGCCTCCTAAGTCAATCATGGAATCAACCCTTGTTAGTGACTGACCGCTTACATATTATTAAAATTTCATATAACAATGTGCTTTAGAAATTGACATAACTTTACATTTGTGTAATTGCACCACCTTAAATAAGCCACTTGCCAAATCATTGGGACTGGACTGTACTAGACGTGTTATTGTTGCTTTAAACCTTTATTGAATTGGATCTGGTGTCATGCATTATATGTCAACATTTAATTGTATTCATTATTCTACTATTTATAATATTAAACCCTGACACGTAATATCATTATCGTGACACAGCCGTATAAATTAATAGCGCCTCGTCTGGGACTCTGGCCACAAGTGGATGCTCTTTCTAGTCATTCTCATATCAACCAAGCTAGTTAAAAAAGTTGTTGATCTATAAATGTTTTGAGAACAACATCATGTGCGGTTCATCTTGCCTTTGAAATAAGATGTGAGTAAAATTATGAGATTTATGTCATGACTACGTTGAGATGAAACATTATATCTGATCAGTATATTGTACTACAATGATAAGTATACAATATTATAATACCATGATAATACACTATAATTCATAAGACATTATAATGACACTATATAATAGTATAATGTCGCGACAAAAAATTATGACATTGAGATGCTTGTATATGACACTACAATGTCAATATAAGACAGTATAATGTCATATTGAAGAGCTATAATTTCTGAATTTTGGGCTATACTATTGCGATTTCAGCATGACATGATAATTATAATGTAATGTATGACAATATATGTACATACTATATATACCCGGGGTTCGCAAAAAGTAGCGATTCCGGAAAAAGAAAAAAATTTAGGACCCCCAGTTTTACTATTTTGAAAGGTATTTCGAGTGATTGAATGCTATAACTTGGAGAAGGAATTTTTTCGTTTGAATTTTGTTCCAGATCCAACACAAAAAGACGCTAAATTAAAGAGACTAAATTAAAACCTAACTGGTGAATGCGCAGCAGAAAAATTAAAAAACTTTTGCAGTTCTAGTCTATGAACATGTTTACATCATATGGTCATATTAGGAAGCCAAAATAAAATCACCGATTTTTTTATGATTTTAGCCTGGGCCGGTCCCGTTAAACAAAAAACATAACATACGGTTTTAGTAGACGGCTTTAGTAGTTGTTTTTTTATGTGGAAATCAGTCTTTGCAAATATCTTTTAAAACATTGATGTCAGGGTTTATAAATGTATGTCAATCCCCATAAAGTTCAAAAGATAAAGTAACGGCTGGTGGTGGTAATGTGCTTAGAGAGGGGGGGGGGGGCATTTTATTTAATGCGGCGTCAATGACAAATGCGTTACAAACCAAAAAATCAAGTAACGAATATCATTTTCTATCAAAATTAATTACAGAATCTGAGAAGTGAATATTCGCCACACTATAAAGTACCTTCTAATGTACATAATAATAATAATTGTTTTAAAATGTCCATTTATGTGTTACGTTATTGTACTGTTTTTTTCGATTTTTTGATACATTTGCAGCCTACACATTAATGATTTTGATAGAAAAGCAATTTTTGGTTGACTGATGGCGATTGGCTGCATTTTACACAGTCGCATTTTCATGCATCTTATGTAGTGTAATCTACTATGAGAGGCGATGTTTTATAATTTGATAATAACTACACGAGGACCACTATATGTGACTGCATATTAAACATAATATCAGTACTGTTTATTAAAAACCTGTCACCTCTGAATTTATGTGGAACAACAACCATAATATTCATGACGTCGTTATCTGTGGAGGTGACTTGCATGTTGATGCCATTGTCGAAAGTTACAGTTGCACCTGTCCCGTCATCTGACATCTTAGCTCTGACACCTGTCAATCATAGTAACATCAGAGGAATGCCACCCAACTTATTATCTGAAATATTTGCTCTGACAAACATAATAATCAGATAGAAATTAACAGTTTTTTAGTTCAAATCAATTCCAGAGATAGTCTACTATATCCCCAAATCGGTTATATATTTCTTATCTGCCATAATACATCTCAGTACAATAATATATCAATCGCACCTGCTTTATATCTGAATAATTTCAGTATCGAAGCATCCAGTGATGTTGTGCCTATTTATGTAACAAATTACATCATTTGTAGTATACTTTAAATTATTATTTAAATTAAATTAAGGTCAATTTTTTTACAAATTTGAGTTCGAAGTTACAAAAAGTTGTATTCTATCTCTGTAAATTGATAGTACGAGTTTTGAAATTTATATTGCTTTTGCATGACATTTGTTCGCTATACAAATTTAGTTGATTGCTTCATTAGTAAAGTTATTGCTTACCGTCATACGTTAAAAACAGTCTGTAGATGTTTTCCCTCACTCACATAATAAGGAGTTTTAGGCATGCATAGGGGTTTGTCCTAAGGCATCCCAAGACGGCATAGCCATTTATAGGTGTACTATGATAGGTATAAATTAGTGTGATGGGTTGTGTTCCCTTTTTCTAACTCACTATCAAATGTTTCTTCTTCGCCATTTACAATGTCTTCTTGAATTGTGTTAATCAGGACATCTAATGTTTCACTCTCTCCCAGCTGAACTTGCACCGTATCTGACTCATTAGACTTGGCAGCAAAAGCTGTCCAAACAGTCGCCTGCACTGAGACACCTGTGAATATGTTAGGGAGAAATGTTAGAGGAAAATGTTGGATAACTCTATAAATCAGTCACTTTCCAGGGCCCGTATTTTATGGGCCAAGGCCGTTCATAAGGAACAATACAAAACATTCAGATCTTTCCACTACGTTGTTACCTTCACTATCCACCAGAGGCTGTGCTCGGCCTTGAAGTGTAAACACATCAGGGACCTCCAAAATGATAAATTCTCCTTTCCCGTTAAATGTGTACCGGAGTCCGTCTAGAGTTGTTAGATGTGGGTCGCCATTTGTTCGTCCTTAGATGACAATCATGCGGAAATTATAAGTGGTATTTTTACTAATATAAGCCCTGGGTACTCAAAGCTTAAGAATGACAATATCACATCTGAAAAATATTCCTCATAATCAAAGTACAAATTATAATTATATTTCATTTAGTTCAGCCATCCCTCTCGTTTAGTGACGCCCATTGTTTATGTAAAAGATAAGATAAGATGTATTTATATTCGCAAGTTTATACAATGAGAAAACATTAGTTAACAACGGCGACTTGTGATTAAAACATGATGAAGCAACAACAGGCAGTTTGGCTGACTAGGTTCTACAGGTACCGGGAGCTATAAGTAAAATTATATAAAGTTAGTACAAGAAAAAAATAAAATAAAAGATGTAAAAAGTTATGAAGTGATTCAAAAATAATCATAACTAGAGGGGAACTGTGACATTGCAAGTAACAATAATGTCTGCACTACGTTTTGTGCGTTTTTTGGCAACTATTTCAAATGTTGGGTTATTTTTATTATGAGAGATTGATTGGAATTTTGCTTTTGAGTTTTTGGCAGCCATTTTGATTTGAAAGTTTAGAATTCAGACATTAAATTTCAGAGATCAGAAGTCCCCACTGAGCTTTAATATATATATATATATATTTGTTTTTCAAATGGAAGCGTATTCAGACTGCCAAATACACGCATTGACTTGTCTTTCTGTTGACTTAGTTTGGTATCACTGTCTGTGACAATAGTCCAACATTAAAACAACATTGAGTCAACGTTTTGTGTTTGAATGGAATTGCAACTGTTATTTTAATTGTCAAATGTAACTTTAAAACGTTCCTACTGTCCATACCAAATACACCATATTGGCTTAATACTGGGTCACTGTCTGCGACGCTGGCCAGGCATTGAAACATCGTTGGATACATGTATTTTATTATTAAATGCAGAGACTAAAGGGTCGAGCCGGTGTTCACATAGGGGAGCCCTGTTTACCATTCTGTTTTCATTCAAGCAATGAATGATGAATCACTCGGCATTGAACCAACATTGGTCCAATTATAGGCCTACTGCCCTTCAAAGCCAAAGGCAGTATCTGCTCACTTTACAAGTAAGCAGAAGCTGCCTTTTGCCTTTCAAGAGTATAGTGATCCAGTATATCCTGAATAAATCTGGAAGTGCCACTGTGAATTCCTAAAGAAAGTCCTAGCAGTAATCCTAATACCTAAGGATCATTGCGCCAAGGTTGGAAGTCGATTGGATAAAAACTCTGGGAGAAATAGCTCCTCAAAATTAGAACATAGAATAATAAAAGTGTCGAGATCCATTGCTAAATCACTATATTTGGGCATAGCCCAAACATAATTATTATATAAATTTAGTTAATATGTGCATGTACATGAGAAAGACACCAGAACAGCAAACTGCAGGGAGCGGGGACTGGACAAACGGAAGTCTTGATGAAAAAAATACCATTTTGAAAAGTTGTGCATAGACCTGTAGCTATGACTTTCCCGAAAGAAGGAAGATCAGATAATGTATCAATTGTCTCTGGTAGATTGTTCCAGATATTTGGTGGAAAAAATGTAAATGAATTAGTTCCGTGTCTTACTCTGTTGTAAAGAGGTATTTCCAGGGTTTTCACAGAATGTCTAAGAATTCGTGTACTTTTTGAGGTGTATTAGATCCTGAAAATATGGTGGCGAAAGGTTATTATTGTCTGTTTTCGCACATAATTCATTAGTATGGTGATTTAAAACTAGCCGATTATCCAGCCTCACTGCCAGCAGTGTTACGTCTTTGCTTGAATCAAGGGGGCAATCACTTATGTTTAAGCAATAACTGCCTTCACTCTCGCAATTTCATAAAATTGCTTGAAATTTGTTCAGATTGACTTTCATGCAGTTCATAACAAACCACCAAATACATTTTTCTGCTTCCCTTTCCAGGTATAATTCGACAATTTGGAAATTTTTACTTGCATGGGGAAGAGTTTTATCATCTGTGATGATCTGATGTGCGAGCATGACAAGCACGGAGGGAGATCATATGTCAACAAATAGGTTTTTTTTTTCTAGCCACACCATTCAATCTGGGACAGGTTATGTTCTGCTATATTATGCAAGTGGGGGTGGACTCAATCTGCCAAATGTTGAAAACACCCGAGTTGAATAATTGATAAAAAGGAACCTTTATTGTAACAAATATTGCTTTCGACCAATGAGTAGATATTCAATTGTGTGAATACATTCGTGCATCACCATGGCAGCTTGTGTGTGTTTATTCACTATTCACTCATGTGATTTTTAATTTCACCACCCCCCCCCCCCTGAAAATTAATGTACTCTCCCTAGCCTGTGCACGTAAAAAATGTACATTTATGTTAGTGGTACACACCACCAGATACACACCACACATGCTGTATTGTACACCTCATACATCTTCACAGACTAAACTGTACACTCACCTGGTCTGGGTGCGATGTATTTTTTGCAATCGTCAGTCGGCCGAGCATCAGAATACTTATCACAATATGTTGTAGACTGGCAACAGAAAATAAATGGCGAAACATCCTCTATAACATGACTGATCTTTGGAAATTTAATAATTGTCACGCCAATGTTGACCTGCCCAGTTCCACTGATTCCTGTAGCATCCACAGTGAGACCAGCTGATACACTGCCACTTGTGTAAGCTCCCTTATGATGAGCTCTATCATGGGTGCCACCTCCTAAGCTAAATGGTAATATTTTACCATCACTGTCATAACAACATTGTTGACCTGCGCCAGACGGACTGTAAATATATAAATATAATATCATTTGTAAACTACCTAGTAAGTAGATATTTTAGGCACGGAAAACCCGATGACTGCCTGATGAAAAGATATACATGTAAAGTAAGCTAATTGAAATGAAAATGAAATGGATCGGGCATTAGGCCACTTTTATGCACATATAGGCTAAATTGGGCCAGGAGAACCTCCTGAGGATGGTGAGATGACACTGCCCTTTAGATACAGGATTCTAAAATGAAACCCCGGAGGTCTGAGGCCGAGCACGCTACCTCTCGGTCACGGAGGCTCCCCACGATACTGAGTTTTTACGAGTGGATGGGGAAGAAACAATTTTGTTTCTTTCAAACTGCCGAGACCGGGAAACGAACCCCGAACTCTAGCGTGAAGGAATGGGAAACCAAGCTCCAGCTGCAAATTCAACACCTTGTGGTTGCCAAATGAGATCATGGATGAAGAGCAGATAACTTCATTGTTTTGACGTATTACTGGGTGAAGAGAAAAAATAGAACACGCCGGCAAAACCATTGGCATAACATAGCAGTTTGGGTACTTCCGCAAGCAACGGCGATGGATCACCCAAACCATCGGCAATATTTCAAGGTGCCGATGGTTCTCGGCTAAGAAACATCGGGAGGAAATTTCAATGCATGCATTGGGATTTTTCTCGATGTCCCGATGCCTTGGTGAAGCATGGCGATTACTTGCGCATGTCGCTGATCATTTGCCGAGTAACTTGCGTATGGTGGCGCTGCTATAGCGATGTCCAAATTTGTGCAACACGAAAGCATCGGGAGGATTAAAAAGCCCCGCGGGACCATGGTACACGTTGACAGTCACCTAGCCAGCCAGTAGGCTGAGTTGAAATAAAAACAAAGTGTTTTTTATAATTCCTTTTACCCCTCGGTCTGTTGGGCCTGAAGCAGTATTGTCATCTCCTTCGTGCGCCGTCGCCTGCCACCAATTTAGCTACTGCGCAATATGGTCCAACAAATTAAATTCATTTTTCATACAAACATTCAACTTCCTTTTTAAGAATTCACACAGTACTGTCTTGTACATGGTACATTATATAGGTTTTTCGGAGTCTATGAGTGTATTTTCAGTTAAATGCCTTGAAACCGTATATATTAGGTTTACGGGGTTTGTGAGTCTATTGGCATTGTCCCTTTTCATGTGCTACCGAAAGCGAGGCTATGGCGGCATTAATTATTGGCATAGCGTATTGGCAGCAGCTATTTAACATGTTTAACAGTTGTGGAACTTTTTGAGTCACTGCATCAGACGAAGGGTGTTTGAGTGGTTTGCACGCTATTTATGCTATTAATCATAATATATATTATTGTCATCATCATCAATCATCAATAATTCACTTCCATATAGCCCTAATCCTCAGAGAGTTGAAATATCTAAGCATACAGAAAGCAGAATCACTATCGATGTCCAGAGGCACAGTATTGAATTGTGGGCGCCTATTCTCTAGGAATTACGGTGGAAAGGCTAAGTTTAACTTTTTCACCTTTTTCCTATGAGTCTACTATGCTAAAAAGTCTCAGTCCATCAAGTTGATAAGTCCAGATTGCAAGAGCTGCAACTGCATTTTGTTGGAAATCTTGAAATAGGTGATCTAACAATTAATATAGTTTTTCAGTGGTACTGATAAATTGAAGAGATATGTAGTTTGATGATAAAAATATGTTTTACAATTGATGGAACTATTGGCAGCCAATGAAATGATTTTAGGCCTTGCTCTGCTGAAACAAGAAGCCTTACAGACTTCGCGTGCCAGACAATTTTTAACACGCTGCAACTACTCTATGTTTCTGTTTCTAACCAGAGCGTACACAATAGACTTAGGTTATATCAAGGTTACCTCATCTGATGCACTGCAAATCAAGAATGTGAAGGAAACATATTTTGCAAATCTGCGCGAATTGCCATTTGTAATTAAAAACTGAATAGAAAATGAATCCTTGCTTTCCAAACAAAATCCAGAAAAAATTATCGAATATTAGTGCAGGAATAAAGCGCTGTATTTTCTCAGACCCAATGATGATTCAACTTCAGTTTTGAATTTGGGACACCAAAAGAGGTGAAAGCAGAGTCATAAACTAAGTATTACTGGAACATTCGGTCATGGTCATAGATTGAATGTACATATATACCAATCTGCCTCATGATCTGCTCTATCTGTTTCTTTACCTTGGCCATGTTGTTATGAAGCATTCGTGAGCACCTGGGTGAAAAGAAGCACATCCTGTTGGTCGGCTAGTGTTACATCTAGGCTCACTCTCAAACTCCCCACCGAGATGTACAGACATCTGAACTGTGTCACAAGGACAGGGTGTAGTGTCTATAAGGGCTGGATCAGCCACTTCTCCAGCAGACCATGCCAAACATGCGTCTTCAAAAACTTTATCCTTTACTTGTACGAATAGATCCTAAAAAAAGAGAATGTGAGAAAAAAAACAATCAATAGATTCTGAAGATCAATCAATCAATCAATCAATCAATCAATCAATCAATCAATCAATCAATCAATCAATCAATCAATCAATCAATCAATCAATCAATCAATCAATCAATCAATCAATCAATCAATCAATCAATCAATCAATCAATCAATCAATCAATCAATCAATCAATCAATCAATCAATCAATCAATCAATCAATCAATCAATCAATCAATCAATCAATCAATCAATCAATCAATCAATCAGCCCATCCGTCAGTTAGCCAATGGTAAATATTGATCTACTATCTTACTAAGTGTTGTTTAATTCTTCTAACCTCTATGTCAACCGATGTTGTAATCAAATCGGGTGTCACAGCTTCTAAAATCTGAGTTCCCTGAGACCAAATTACATCAAAGAAGTCCACAAGGCCCCTCTTTGTTCTATCAAGTTGAGAAAAATCTCTTTTCCTACGTCCAGAGCTCTGAGATGCCTCCAGTAAATATTCATACATACATAAGTTCATATACCAGTCACATTCATGTATGTCTGACCATAAGCTAATAACATCACTGAAACAGACAGATAGAAACATGTATGTCTGACCATAAGCTAATAACATCACTGAAACAGACAGATAGAAACATGTATGTCTGACCATAAGCTTATAACATCACTGAAACAAACAGATAGAAACATGTATGTCTGACCATAAGCTAATAACATCACTGAAACAAACAGATAGAAACTGTCAGCGAGACACAAGTTCAAATGAGTGAACAATTCTTTGTAATAATTTGGCGATTAAAGGGTTTAAAAAGTTGGTAGCACGGGGGTCACGCTAATGTTATTAGATATAAATAAAATAAACGATATTAAAGCGACACAATCAGGTCAAAATCAATGTTTTTATTTTTATTCCTTGATAACATTGTAAAAGGTAGAAATGTACTGTATATTGTCAATGCATAGCCTGTCAACGTAGGCCTATAGATATTTGTTTTCTGCTATTGCATAAACATTGACTTAATAATCAATTATCATATGCTTACTTTGAGGCAGCTGTATGGCAGGAGAAAATAGTCCACGAGCATAGGGTGGATTACCTTTGGTAACCTACGTTCTCAAACCCCTAATGGTGTCCAGAAAACATATTTTGATGTTAACAGCTCGAAGTTTAGCCCCATTGGTGTTTTTGACCGCTAATACGGGGTAGGGTTACGCAAACGTATGTCGTTGCTGTTCTAGTTTATCAATCTAAACTGCAATATACGATGTAAAAGTTAATGAAATTTCCGTACAAATTATGTATTGCACGATGCAGAGGATTAAAGAGTGAGCTCTAAAAATTCGTTCTAACATTTTTTTATTACAAAATAATCAAAATCGACAACAAATTAAGCTACTCAACATGGCCAGTGGAAACGACTTAATAAAACATAATTATTGGCCTTTCATATATGTTTTCTGAACCCAGATGTGTATATACTTAAACTAAGTGGTATTTAGAATTCTACATGGCATATATATTTGTAAATGAGAGAATTTTGCAACCTTTTTTGAAAATGTGTGTATTTAGACTGGGCTGAAAAATAAAACATTGAACATTGCTCGACATTTGAGTGCACATTTTTTCCCGTTTGTTTTTACATAATTTGGGTGCGCTGAATTTAAATCTGTCGAATAGCATTCTATCTTTGGTGTCTTTCGCCTTTAAAAAAGCAAAACAAAAAATGGCTTCCAAAACCAAATATTTTTCTATATTTTTGTTGTATATTAACGCACAATTTTCGGTTTCTGTATGATTTGGAGTTGATATACATCATGTTTTTAGATAAACATGACCTTTATTTGACCTTTAAATTCAGAGTGGTTATGCCAACACACAAATAAAAACGTTTTTTTTATGCATCTGATTTATAATATAAAAAAAAACATGGACATCCAAAAAATTAACTAGGTAATACGAAAGATTAGGCTTCAAAGCATTCAAAACTCTGTTTAGGCACAGTATATTCAAACATGCTTTGATGCGCTTAGTATTTAGAACGACGTCTTTATTTTCAATGTGAATATATAAGATGACGTCGATCTTGGATTTTACGATAAAATATAGGTCAGATGATGAAAAATAAACATCAGAAATGTGTGTCTCGGCCACCAAGTCATACAAAAACCAGAGGTTTAGCAATCACCACAAATACAAAAAAAATGTTTAATTTACATTTTGATAGCCATTTTGTTTTTTGCTCATATAAAGGTGAATGTCTTTTTTCATTTAAATTTACTCGTCAGTAACGTTTATTTCTGGTCTTACTACAATTAAATCATATTATCGTCAACATGTTTAGCGGTATACTTATAGTAACAGTAAATATAGAAAAAAACGACGGACATCTTGTATCTAAAGGTCAAATAAAGGTTACTTTATTTCAAGACACTAGAAAGAAAAGTTATATAAGAAAAATCTTGCAGAAACCATAAATTGTGCTTTCATGCGCTATGCACCATATCAAATACGGGGGTTCCAATACATTTTGGCAGTCATTTTGTGTTTTGATAACTAGTAGGTGAAGGTCACTAAATATGTAATGTTATCCGACAGATTCGAATTTATCACACACAAATTATGTAAAAACTAGTAGATACAAAATTATACATAAAAATTCCGAGAAAGAAATCATTTTTCAGATTTCAGCCCATGCTAAATACACATATATTCATGAAAGGCTTCAATATTCTTTCACTGAAAAAATTTATGACATTTATAAATATAAATAACACACAGTTTTAAGCATACACACATCTGGGTTCATAAAATATAGGCCATATATGGATATGTCCAATACTTACTTTTTATTAAGTCGTTTCCTTTCCCCATGTTGAATCGTTAATTTTGATTATTTTATAATAAAACATCATGCTTGAGCGTATGTGGAGAGACAACTACTTACTCTACTGCAATGTGTGATATATCATAAGAACGGGAATTTAATTATATTTTATCATGGTATATCGCAAGTGCAGATTGGTTAATAAGAACATCAACGACATACGTTTGCGTAACCCTACCCCCTAATTTTAAGCGGTCAAGCACCCATGGGGCTAAACTTTGAGCTGTTAAATTCCTGATTTCTAATTATTGACAACCATGTAAAAAAAAAAAATACGGGAATTTCGTCTCTATATCTAGCCTAACTGGTAAGTGCGCAGCACAGAAAATAAAACACTTTTGCAGATGTTTACATCATTTTGTCATATTAATAAGCTAAAATAAAATTACCGATTTTTTGATGATTTTAGACCTGGGCATGTCCCTTTAACATCACAATTTGTTTTCCAGACACCATAAGGGTTTTAAAAATGTAAGTTACAAAAGTTAATCCACCCTATGCTCGTGTACCATTTTCTCCTGCCATACTATAATTTCCACCTTATTATTTTCCATTTATTGAGTTTTGAGTGCTGCAAAGCAATGATGATCAACAACTAACATCAGTGTACATTTAAAGTATTTATTATCAACATACATTTATCTTGAATGTATCATTTAATAGATTATATTTTTTATCTATGAGAAAGTGAATTGTGATCGACGACAAGGATCAATTACAGGTATTTTCGTATTTCTGATGTACATAAATGATTTATCAAATGTTAAATCATTTCTGTTTTGAGGCTATAGATAAATATATCCATGTTTAATCGCAACAACTCGAAGTGGTTCAGCCTGTCACATGACGAGATCGGCCAATCACCGCCGTCATTCAATAGGTACATAAATTAGGGGGTAGATTACGAGACTTGGGCAAGCATGTTTCTATAGTAGGCATACAGTGTTTTTCTACAGCTATCAGGTTATGTGGAATGATTTCATATATATCGTTATGGTTCCTCCTCAGAAACTACTTGTATCTTTATTGTAGTACATGCTTAGGTAAATAAAATAGTTTTTGATACACGTATATGTATAGCTTCAGTTTATTTACTCATTAAATAACCATAAAAACATAAAGTATTTTATTTACACACAAAATCTAAATGTACGTGTTGCCCCAGTATAGTTGCATAATCACTTAGGTCCTCGTTTTGTTTTGGAACCCTGTCCCGAGCAATTTTAAAATGCTAACAGGATTCCTGAACACTTTGAATCCGGTTTAAATCCGCCCCTCTGTGTACACTATTTCATCAAGTAACTATATGTAGTTTTATTTGGTTTGATTATGTTACTCACAGCATAGAGTTGGATGTATTGGATCTGATTCGCACGGCGGCCGTTTCCACCCAGTAGACGGGGTTTGTTTGCAGCAGTCGACCAGGTATCTGTGTAGATCCATCATTAGCCGTAGATAGCTCAAGGGGGATAAACTGTACAATCAACTCATCACCATTCATCCTGGAGAAAAACAAACCGGAAAACTCATTCCTCCACAATAACAATAGGCCTACCACCAAGTATGCTCTGTATTTGACGTATTCGATGGTATTTGACGGTCGGGTGGTTAAACTACTAGTAGCATAATAGTGAGTGCTTGAGCGAATCATACGTCTCTTCATTTAGTTTATGAAAGTATTACGACATAAAAGTAGCAATTATGTTTACTGAAAAGCCAGGAGTTCAATGTCAACCACTTGACTGTTTATGGCACTACTGTCCCAGGTGAAGTTCGCAGGGGAATCTCCAGGCGTGTACTGTGTGTTCATCTGTATAGATATTCCTGATTCGTCAGCTAAAAATAGAAACAAACTGATATTTCAGCTGAATTATAATACATCTACTTAAACTTTTTATTATTTGCAACACATCTAAAGAGTATCCATTATAATATATAGTTCTAGAGCACTATTTGACTTACTCAATGTGAAGATGATGGCATAGCGAAATACTCCATTCACTTCTAATTCTAAGGGTATTCTTCCAAGACGGAACATGAACGGAACCACACAAGCAGCAGTGTCACTGTCTACCACACGACCTGTCACCTGAAATAAAACACTTTGTTATTTTACATGGTCAACGTTCTATTCTATGATAAAACCCAATTAAATCTGGAATTAATATAGGCGTACAAACATATCTTTCAGCTGCAGATAAATTGAGTTATTTTCATATTATCACAGTGAGATAACCTAGTAGCTTACGTTGTCTGTATTGCGCAGAACTTGTTCTATTAGTTCAATAGTGTATTAACTACTCATTTGTTCGTACTTGAAAAAACAACTCACCTGTGTTTTGTCAAATGTACATGTGATGTTATCAGCTGAATCCAGACAGATGTTTGACAGGGTGATCTCATATCCTCCCATAAACGACCCTCTTCTCGAGGAGATGGCTATATCTACAATAAAGGTTAGACGTGTTAGACAAGGTAATCTAATAGCATTCTATAATGATATTACTCTTCGATGGGGGACTGTTATATCTACAATATAAGGGATGGAATAGTTCGATAGGGTAATTTAATAAAAGTAAACTGCTATATCTGCGATATATATCTTTCAACAACCATTTCCATTTAGTTTGATCAGGTGTACGTGTCTTGTTTTAATTGGAGAGCGGCTGATTATAAGGTAATACCCCTGTTTGAATTTAAGAAGTAGCTCATATTACCACTGTGTCTTCTGTTTGAATGGGAGAATAGTTCGTAATAATGCAGTATCTGGCACTAAAACTAATAGGCGTGCAGCTGGAGGGGCATAATTCTATTTTAATGCTTATTGATGTACATGGATAAAAAATAGCCTATCTACTAGTAAAATTTCCGCTCTTCCCAGCTATGTCTGATGTGGAGATGCCGCTGGCTGCGTTATTGTTGTAATTTCAGTTTGAAGACACCTACCCTCAAAAAATAACTACTAATCGTTAATAAAAGATATAATCGTACAAATAGATATAACACGGAAACAGTTGGTACTCTAAGGTTTTATAGTACTTTTTGGCTTCATCAGGGCTCACGGGCGGGGGCCCTAGGGTAGTGGTTAGCACCGCTGCCTTTCACACAAGAGTTCGGGGTTCGGTTCCCGGTCTCGGCGGTTTGAAAGAAACAAAAAATGTTTCTTCCCCATCCACGTGTGAAAGTCAGTATTGTGGGGAGCCTCCGTGACCAAAAGGTAGCGTGCTCGGCCTCACACCGCCAGGGCTCGAATTTCGAATCCTGTGTCTGGAGGACAGTGTCATCTCAATCATCTCACCATCCTCAGGAGGTTCTCCTGGCCCAGTTTAGCCAATATGTGCACAAAGGTGGCTTAAAGCCCGATTCATTTCATTTCATTTCATCAGGGCTCACAGATTCGCATGCTTGAGCATTTTTTCACAATTGCCATAAATCTAAGATGGCCGCCATTAATTGGGGCATAGTTGGGTGTTTTGGGCATTTTTGTTTGATATTTAAACACTTTTGAAGTTACTGAATATTTTTGATAGATGCTGAAGTAAAAAACAAATCCATGTAAAGGTCAAGGTCATGTCCAATGTAAACATCATGGAAATATATAACCCCCGTCAGGAGGTTTAGGTTTTTGGTCATGCTGGTTGGTGTGTCTGTCCATCGGATAGCATAAAAAGTAATTAACGGATTTGCATGCAATTTTTGTCAAAGGTGGGTCTCGGACAAAGGCATAATCTGTTGAGGATGATCCGGGTTACGATTCATATCCGGATTACGATCAAAGATACGGATTACGATCCGGATTCTATCCCGATCGCACGGATTTTCATGCAATTTTTACCAGAGGTGTGTCTCGGCGCAAGGACCAATCCATTAAATTTTGGGATCATCCAGATTATGATCCGGATTTAGGATACTAACTCTAGAAGAACAAAAATTGTTCAAAATATTTTTTTTATTATTTAATAGCAAAGCATTCTAAAACATCAATTTTGTTTAATAAACAAGAAAACAACATGATGACTAGTTTACCCTGCTTTCAAGCTAT
This sequence comes from Flabesymbios commensalis, assembly GCA_964017125.1. Taxonomy (NCBI): domain Eukaryota; kingdom Metazoa; phylum Annelida; class Polychaeta; order Terebellida; family Flabelligeridae; genus Flabesymbios; species Flabesymbios commensalis. Next base: position 87,110,837 of record OZ024906.1, read on the forward strand.
CTTTAGATCTCTAAAATTAGCACCATTGTTTAAATTTTACCTTTATAACTGTCATAATTAAAAAGTGCATAGATGAGAAAAAGTACGCAACACTTTACATTTTTCTATATACCACCAAGCTAAAAAGTAACTCACATAACTATGCTTTAAAATTATAACACGCAAATGTACTTTTATTTCAGGCTGCAAAAGTACGATGTATGTGTACGTGAATATGAAACAGCAAATTTCGACATAATTAGATTCCTACGACGTTACACCCAGGTCGTAAACATGGTATATATTAAAGCTGATTGCGTGTGAATACTTGTAGTTATTATATGACAATATAAATCACGTTAATACTTAGATACCTTAATTAAACCATCAATGAAAAAAACAATACATACGATTATAATAGCTCACTTTGGATTATCCAAATAATTTTTGGTGAGATACAGATAATTATATTCACTATTATCAAAAATATTACAGCAAATTATCAAAATGCGATGTTAGTCTCATATTTATGATCACAGTATGATAAATTATGGGACCTCATGATGATTATAAGGATATATCTAATAAAGTAAGTATGACATATGTGGCATCGTCCCATATCAATGATAGTAGGCCTACTATGATTATATGGTTTGATAATTGTCAGCATTACCCTACTATGATTATATGGTTTGATAATTGTCAGCATTATCATCTTCCACCGTCGTTATTAAGGGGCGGACCATTTAATACCAGGGGGGAGGGTATGGTTTTTCTTCATAACCAAATTATTTTTTTCCTTTCAACAAGAAAACATAACATTCTTTTTCTCACTGATCAAAAACAAACAATTTTTTTCCTGAGATATCACAGACAAACTTTTTTTTTCATGATATGTTTAAAGATCCATTCAACTGCGAAACAGGCATGCGTGGGACGGTGAGGTGTAGTAGACAATAGAGTACAGGCTGACTGCATTAATATCAGCAACTAAACTGATTACAAGATACTGCTCAAACGAGACTTTGACCCAATGCTGTTTTAATGTTAGGCCAAAGTCTGCGACGCTGTCCCAACATTGAACCAACATTGGCGGGGTACAATGTTTGAGGGGGTACTGGGATGATTGCTAGGAGTAGTACTTTTCACCACTATTTGGGGAGGGTCATTAGGAATCTTGAATGGGCTGTTGAATGCTTTACAGCATTGTACGGAAGCACTATAGTCTACAGCAATCATCCAAAGGAAGCTGCAGCCTCCTCGTATCTGGCCATTATCTTCGAGTGGTATGGCAGCTGCGTACCCTGGTTCCTCCGCTCAACAACGGAGCCAATGCAGCACCCGCATCAGTGCAGGCACTGGTGTAGGCTGTGGTAGCCTTGAATAACCGGGGATAGAGTGTTTGACATTAGGTCCTTCACGGGGGATGAATGGAGTTACCCTTCCTATTGTTACTCTGGGGACTATCCAACTCGAGGATAGCGGAGCTGTGCGAAATGCCACAGAGTTTCAGCAATAAATTGCATAGCTAAACCCAAGTCTTCGGCCATCTGGGGGTTAATCCCCTAGACATGTCCATAACCCCTTATCGGGCGAGCGAAGGAAAACTCTCTCAATAACCCACCATGCCCTATCACCCCTACCCTCACATCATGATCTGTACATCATTCATCTCATTGCCTACAAAGTTTTTATGTATTACAATGTCACTTAAAAAGACATTTGTGCCGAAAAGTGAAGTAGAGCAATGATTTACTACTACTACTACTACTACAATGTTTGAGGAAAAGCTGTCCTGTCAATACACATTCGCGAGGTCAGCTGTCTCGCAATCCCGGCAGTAGTAAGTAAGTCAGTTAGCTTGCAAACCCAACGCCCAGCTAAGAGCCAGGGCTAAGAACTTTGGTGGAATCATTTACTCATAGATGTCGCTCAAATATATATGGACCTGCTATGATTTGGGAAATTGCTCTTAATGCAGCGGTGGGTATAAAACGCATATTTTAGTATTATTATGATATAGGGCCTAGGCCTACCCACAGGCAATATTGCATTCTGGGGGACCCATGTCCTGCACGTTTTACCAGTTGATTAGATCTAAATTAATCCTATAAATTAAAAGGCAGGTTTATCATGCTGATTACAGTGTGTCAGTGTAACCTGTATAATACCAATACGCATTAAACGTTTGACAGAGCGGAGCGAGGAAAATTTTGCCCTTCCTTTTTTTTCACACTCTGTACATCCAAAGTTCTCTACAGATAGTATGCGTTTTCTGTTTACACAACTTAAAAAAGACATAATTAGGCATCTTATCATCGCTTCATATACAAGTGTCAACCCGCGAACTGCTCTCTTATATTGTTTTCCAGAAAGCATTTGGTCAATTAAAATGTCACGCAGGTCAGCTATCAGGAGGCATATTAGAGTATTGCACCAATGCTTAATGTTGTGTGACTGTCTACGACGCTGCCCCCCACAATGAAACAGCATTAGGGCTATGTCCTGTGTTGAAATAATGTTTTAGATGTTTTAAAAAGGGGATTCTGACCCCTTAAGATAACACCTTGAATCCTAGTCAAAATAACACGAAAACGAGGTGATACACTTGTCTATATTCATGATATTTGTAATACACTTGTTTTAAGGTAAATATATATATATATATATATATATATATATATATATATATATATATATATATATATATATATATACATATTACATTGCAAATGAAAATAATCAGAATAGTATCAGAAATAAATTTTCCAGTCAAAATCACAATGAAAAGAGGTATTATACGTGTTTTATTTTTTATTTGTTAAATTTCATATTTTCGCTTTCTTGACCTTGAAATTGACGTTTTGACCTTGAAAATGACATTGAATATCATCAAATATGACTAGAAATGTATTATTATGTCAGAGAACACATCAAAATGAGGTATTACAGTTGTTGCTATTTGTATTTTGCAGATAGCCACTGCTCCAGAGCAGGCACCATTGGAAAGAAAACTAAATTTACTTTTAGATAAAACTTGATGTGGCCATGTACATTAATGAGCATTTAACTCCTTAAATAAGCGTCTTTTGGGTTCCCAGCTGCACGAAAAAGGTGGTCTTGAGCATTGAAAAAAGTGATCTTGGCCTCTGAAAAAAAGCTACATTAGCCATCAAAAAGGAAATTACGCCCACTGAAAAAGTGATATCGACCACTGAAGTGATCTCGGCCACTAAAAAGTTATCTGGATCACTAAAAAATGATCTTTGTCATTGAAAATGTGATCTTAGTCACCGAAAAAATGTTATCTGCCAGTGAAAAAGTGATGTCAGTGATTTTGTAAGAATATTACAAAACAAATGAAGTTAAAAAAAAATTACTTATTGATACATATAGCGGGGGTTCTTGCGTCCTGCTTGCACGATTGCAAGGCAACTAAAATTTTGGAAAAAAAATCGCAAAAAAAAAAGTAACAGAACAAATAAGATAATTCAGCTTATAAATAACCATACTACTTACTGCCTTCAAAACACTGTATGGTTAAATTATTGAGTCCGAACATCCATCTTCCTACAATTCCCACGTTGGTGGTAGAGGCCACATCAAGTATAGCTTCAGTCATTGCTCCATCTACCGTATAGAAAGTGATATTGTCTCCAGCATTAACACCGGCCTGGAATAATATAATTTAAGACATATAAATCATTAACACCGACCTGGAATAATACAATATAAGACATATAAATCATTAACACCGGCCTGGAATAATAAAACGACCGAGTTGGAATAATACAATATAAGACATATAAATCATTAACACCGGCCTGGTATAATGAAAAGTAAAACATATCAATCAGTAAAATATTGGTTTTTCTAAAGTGTATATGCGAGGTACATACAATAATATTGTCTCTCGCAACTCTTTATGATGAGTGACGTGTTTGTTTTTATAACTTTATATGATATAACTTTATATACAGGGTTAGACATTAATAAAAGTATATCTACCTGAGCCTCAAAGCCACCCAGTCCGCCTTGTCCACCACTGACTGAGCCGGTTGTCCACATCATATCACCGTAGTTAAGTATACAGAACGAAGATACTTCATCTGTTATTAATACAGCCTGGTGTGTATTCCTCTGAAATAACACGATGTATATGGATGGCATCATGCACAAATGGGCTAACCCACATTAAAAAAACAATGAAAATAGATGTTTTTGTTAGCAACAACTTGATTAATATACAAGTTTCACATTCAGGGTTAGACCATTTGGTTACTGAATTTGTTAGCTTTTCGTGTTAATTTGTATTTATTTGTTTTATCCTGTACTTCATGTTGCAGCGCGATTTTTTCTCAAAATCGTCAAAATGTGGGTTAGACCAATTGTGCATGATGCCATCCTATTGTAAAACGTTCCCTCATGATTGCAACTATATAGGTTATTGTTTTAATTTTATGATGCAATAAATAGTATTCAGATTGTGTTATGGCGGGGTTTCAATGTGCAACACACAATATGTGAGTCAGGAGAGTTTATTCTATTATTACAATACTGTACCTATCATGTAGCATACCGAAATGTAAACAAAATGAAGAAAAAATGACTACCACTGAACCAGTTGTATTTTTATATCTACGTGATTTTATCCTCGTATAGCATAATACATTTTATTTTATAGTAATGATCTAGTTATCATGCAAAGACAATGACAAAAAAACGAGTAAACAATGTCGTATCTAGTCACAGCTGATCACCTTGATATTAAATAAGTCGTATCTCCACTTTACAAAGTGGCAGATTCGCCCCTTTAATAGCAATATGTCGAGCTGATTCCCTTGGTGATCCCCAGCTACTTTCTATATTAGACTGTAATAGATGGCGATGAAAAACTATTTTTTTTTGCATTTGTGGTTGGTCTACTCACAAAAATATATACATTATAAAGACAACAGCTTACCAAGTCCACATCGGATTCATTGAGGTTATAGTTATAATAATAATAGTCGAAATCATCATATTCAGCTACTTCGTACCACGTGGCTATTAGCACCCAGGTCGCAGTGTAGTTAACAAGGGAAGGAAATGCACCACGAACATCATTTGTCGCCCTCGATAGAATGTCCGGTTCTGTAACAACAAATAGTTCTCTTATAATCGTTATAATTATTTTTTTCTGAAAATACCAACCACAATGTGTAATATTATCTATCAGTTTATAATTTAAACATCAGGATTACCTTGAACAAATTCCACCGCATGGAAAACATGGTTGGAGACAGTAGAAACATCTGCAGCTGATTTCTTCAAAAATTCTACCGTTTTTTATGTTTTTTTGCAATAATTATGCTAATTTATGCTAATTAGACTCGGCTACATTCTAAACCATTTTAATTAAATGTACAAACGGGTTAAAATATTGTTACTGGGCCACAAGATTAAGATTAACTTATTAAGTTTGGCTATGACGTCATATATGTCATTCATACATGTATAGTACCTCAAATACCACAAATCCATGTGATCTAAGTCGTAAACCTGCTCGTGTAAAAATCGTAATCTTTATTTTTTTTATTAACCGACAGACAGACAACGAGACCAAAAATCTTCTTGGCGGAGGTAATAAAAGTATGTTGTAAACAACATATATCCATAAAAGTATATTATGAATTAGGTTAAAATCATACATTAAATACAAATATGTGTTAAATACAATATTTCTTTGATATGTCTTTGAAATTGCTATAATAGAAATCTTCTTAACTGATCAACAAAAATATTAAGCAAATAATCTACACGCAATGCTGGTGTAAATTGGTTCTACACACTAATATCGCGAAATATATGGATCATATATACATTTTTACACTAATAAATTCGCCAATTTCGAAACAGAATTTTAATTTCTCGAGGTGCCACTGGAATATGACTGTGTCATAGGGAGTTTAAAATGCATTTATTACATTCTAAACCATACCATTTTCTACAAATTATTTTAATTGTGGTTATTAAAAAAAAAATATAAAAAGCGGTTACAACATTTTACGGTACAAATTTCTAACATCAATTTAACTAATTTCCGCTACGAATAGAGGATCACATGGAACACCATTAGAAAGAGGATGATTTTGTCAGAAATATAGTTGATGATGTGTCAATATAACATACGGAGCGCTTACATTCTAACAAATTAACTTTGGGGCGATCAGATAAAAAAATACAGAAAATAATCATTAAATTTGCGGGTACATGACTTTGAGCTCAATTTTCATCAATTTCTCCCAATAATACAGCTCCACATTAACCACCACTGAAAAAGAGGAGAACATTTCCAATAACATGAACTATAATTTGCCCCTCTGAGCATTCTGAGCCTTAAACTCTTTATATAAGGGTCTAAATGAGAACCAGCTGCACGTCTATAATTCTATTGGAATAAACACTTTATATATCTGTTATTACCATCTTGGGTACCAAAAGGAGACCTTTTTGATGACAGAAAAGTCTTGGCTTCGGTATTTAAGATTTGATAATGTCAGAAACACTACTAGAAACAAGAGGCCTAAAGTCCTATATCATAAATTAGGTTCGAGTTTCGGCGGTCACAGATATTTAAAAAGTCGACTTGTGGTGGCCATTTTAAATTTCAGTAAAATCACCTGCACATCTCCATATAGTGGGGAATGTGATTGTAAAATTGGAATAATGTCTGACTCATTTGTTAAATTTTTGCGGCCACAAAAAAATTGAAGTTGATCCGTGGCGGCCATTTTAAATTTCAGTAAAAAAACCTTAAAAAATCACCCGCACATCTCCATATCATTGTAAAATGTGAATAATTTCGGACTATTTTTTTTATTTTTCGCAGCCACAAAGAAATTGAAGTTGATCCGAGGCGGCCATATTAAATTTCAGTCAAACCTTAAAAAAATCACCTCCACATCTCGAGGGGAATGGGATAGTAAAATTTGAGTAATTTCTGACTTTAGGTTTTAGAGTTTTTGCGCCCACAAGTTGACCTCTGGCAGCCATTTTGAATTTTGGTAGAATCTTTGAAAAAAACCCTTGCACATCTTCATGTTGCTAAGAGTGTGATGTTAAAATTTCAAAAAAATGACCAAACTATTTTTTTGAGTTTTTGCGCCCCCAAAATATTAAAGATGATCCGTGACGCCTATTTTGAATTTCAGTAGAACCTTGAAAAATCACCTGCACATTCCATATCGTGGGGAATGTGATAGTAAAGCTTGATTCATTTCTTTAGCGTCTTTGCGCCCACAAAAAAAATTGGAGTTGACCTCTGGCGGTCATTTTGGATTTTGGTGGCATCTTTAAAAAATTACTTGCAATTTGCGATTTTAAAAAAGGTTGTATGTTGAGTTTGTAAAGGTAACATACCTATTGACTCTCTGTAAAAGACGCATCCACCATCCCGTATGTCCATATCCGCCCAAAACGAAGCAAGGTCGGCCATCGAGTGGAAAAGGTTTTGGTATAAAATCACGGTCTTTTTCAAACGTTATTATCCCATTAGTGCTTACCTGAAAAAATATCTTAATTAAAACTAATTGTTATTTATGTGATAAATAATAACGATGATATATTGTCTTTCTCATTAACCCTTACAGCGCGAGGCTCAACAGATTCTGATGTAGATACCCGCAATGAAAGATTAAACTATTTATAATGGTCGTAAACCCACTACATAGGTAGTTAAATTAAGCGGGAAGAGCTAACTAAGACATTATGATGACTTCAAGCTGAAAAAAACATTTTGGTCTCTTGATTTATGTAAACATATTTAGGTGTTTTAGGTTTAAACATATACAAAATTATGTATATGTATATGAATTAGGGATTTAATTATATATCAAATTAGGTTTCTGCGTCTGATTGTAGTTGCCTAATTCAAGATATATTAAACTATTTGTGATTAATTTTTAAAAACAAACACTGGTGGGCTCACATATTTACGAGCTTTTAGTTCATATTTATAAATATGAAACTTTGTTCCAATCGATAGCTCATATGTAATTGTTCAAATGCAACCATTTCATTGTTCAAACTTGTTCAAAAGTTTTATTTTAGTAATAACATGTTGCTGGACAATTTCAAATGTTTTTCAATATAGCTCAGATGGACTATGCGAGTTGTCCCTTCCAATCACAGCAAACAATGTGTGCACGTGACTATAGTTTAGCAGATAAGGCAACCTATTGTGCATTTTATGATTAAAGCATGAAATTTCTACAACTTGCAGAACATATCCTAAGGGTCATTTTTAGATGTGGAGGTAAACTGGATTTAAACTCTGATGACCTCTAAAGGTCATTGACCTAGAAAGGTCAAAATATCCACTGGAAAAGCTCAAAAGTAGTGGAAAATTTATATTACAATGTTTATGATTTGTTACTCTGTCCTAAAAGTGTGTTAAATACTCGAAGAGACTGTTTTGAATCATAAACATAACACCAAGGTCATGTCAAGGTCACACCAAGGTCATTTAAGAATCAAACTTTCAGAAAATTGTTAACATTTTCACTTTTTATCAATTTCCACACTGTTGGTGTGCAGTCATTTATTACAAAGGACTGGTTTTGACATATTCTCCGTCCTATGTATTTCCCACACACATTTTAGGATATTAAGGGCAGTATCAACCTAGGGAAGAAGGCTAGGTATTCCACTTATTACGCTCCTTCCTCAATATTTAGTTGAATGGGCCAAATCACAAAACATTACCTTGGGCTCCCATAGCAAAATATTGATAAATAATTGGGTTATGAAGTTTGACATGGGGTGGAGTTGTGTTTTACCATCCGAAAGCAATTTAAAGGTCATGTCAAGGTCATTTCAAGGTCGAACTGTCAAAAACTGTTATCATGATTACATGTCTTCTTCAGAGCTGTTCCAATTTATTTTTCAAATGTGTCTTCACTTAAAGGAGCCTGAGCTTCAGTATGCAATTTTCTAGAATCACATCTATCTACATGAACCTATATAATATGGTATATACATTTACTAGCCTAGCCAATCATGTCTAACAAGTGAAACAAGTTTGTTCAACAAAGCAGTGTCTTATATCTTAATAGAAGTGGCGAGCAGGTTTTTATCCCACGTCCGTAGAGCAAGGGGGATTTTAGTCGCGCCGGGATCTATCAAGCATGAGGCATCAGGCGGTACATCATTTTTGTGGGTGCAATAACTAAAAACTTTAGACACTACACGCCAAATAAGACAAGCAGCAATCAGTAAGGTGGTGAAGTCAGCATTTACTGCTATCTGTATAAGACCAACACGCCAAATAAGACAAGCAGCAATCAGTAAGGTGGTGAAGTCAGCATTTACTTCTATCTGTATAAGACCAACACGCCAAATAAGACAAGCAGCAATCAGTAAGGTGGTGAAGTCAGCATTTACTGCTATCTGTATAAGACCTACACGCCAAATAAGACAAGCAGCAATCAGTAAGGTGGTGAAGTCAGCATTTACTGCTATCTATATAAGACCAACACGCCAAATAAGACAAGCAGCAATCAGTAAGGTGGTGAAGTCAGCATTTACTGCTATCTATATAAGACCAACACGCCAAATAAGACAAGCAGCAATCAGTAAGGAGGTGAAGTCTGCATTTACCGCTATCTATATAAGACCAACACGCCAAATAGGACAAGCAGCAATCAGTATGGTGGTGAAGTCAGCATTTACTTCTATCTATATAAGACCAACACGCCAAATAAGACAAGCAGTAATCAGTAAGGTGGTGAAGTCAGCATTTACTGCTATCTATATAAGACCTACACGCCAAATAAGACAAGCAGCAATCAGTAAGGTGGTGAATTCAGCATTTACTGCTATCTGTATTAGACCAACACGCCAAATAAGACAAGCAGCAATCAGTAAGGTGGTGAAGTCAGCATTTACTGCTATCTGTATTAGACCTACACGCCAAATAAGACAAGCAGCAATCAGTAAGGTGGTGAAGTCAGCATTTACTGCTATCTGTATTAGACCTACACGCCAAATAAGACAAGCAGCAATCAGTAAGGTGGTGAAGTCAGCATTTACTGCTATCTGTATAAGACCTACACGCCAAATAAGACAAGCAGCAATCAGTAAGGTGGTGAAGTCAGCATTTACTGCTATCTGTATTAGACCTACACGCCAAATAAGACAAGCAGCAATCAGTAAGGTGGTGAAGTCAGCATTTACTGCTATCTGTATTAGACCTACACGCCAAATAAGACAAGCAGCAATCAGTAAGGTGGTGAAGTCAGCATTTACTGCTATCTATATAAGACCAACACGCCAAATAAGGCAAGCAGCAATCAGTAAGGTGGTGAAGTCAGCATTTACGGCTATCTATATAAGACCAACACGCCAAATAAGGCAAGCAGCAATCAGTAAGGTGGTGAAGTCAGCATTTACTGCTATCTGTATTAGACCTACACGCCAAATAAGACAAGCAGCAATCAGTAAGGTGGTGAAGTCAGCATTTACTGTTATCTGTAATAGACCTACACTACAAATAAGACAAGCAGCAATCAGTAAGGTGGTGAAGTCAGCATTTACTACTATCTATATAAGACCTACACGCCAAATAAGACAAGCAGCAGCCAGTAGGGTGGTGAATTCAGCACTTACTGTGCTTTGTGCTTGACCTACACTACAAATAAGACAAGCAGCAATCAGTAAGGTGGTAATAATTTATTAAAATACATTATTACATTATTATATTATAATAATAATATTATTATACGTTATTATATAATTTATTGGCCTACGGTACAGATAGATGCATGGTGTAATCCATGTGAGCTATAGGTATGGCGTTGATGCCACCACCTTTATCTAGTCTCTCTAGTCTAATGTTCCGGATAGCTGGAAGTTTTTAAAAGACCACATAAATTTAGAGGAAATGACGCCCATTTATACTGATATACTGATTATAACTGCTCGATTAGAAGGTTGAATTGTATATATATTCTTAGCGTGACCCTAAGATCCCAATCGAAGTGGAGAGCAGGTTTTTATCCCACGTCCGTAGAGGAAGGGGTGTTTTAGTCACGCCGGGATCTATCAAGTGTGAGGTCGTAAGCCTACTTAATTTTTGTGGGTGCAATAACTAAAAAACTGGTGGTCATTTTTTCTTGCAATCATATTTCTCACGATATGGAGATGTGCAGGCAATTTGTTCAAGATTTCGCTGAAATTTAAAATGGCCGCCACAAATCAACTTCATAATTTATTGTGGCCGCAAAAACTCGAACTTTGTAAGAAATTAGTCAAATGTTACAATCAAATTCTCCACGATATGGAGATGTGCGGGTGATTTTTTTTAAATACCGGATACTAGAATTAATTTTCAGGCTAAATCAATTTTTTAAAAACATCGATGTCATGACTGCCAAATTTTCTCGTTAAATTAATATGCTGTCAGCATGATATAAAACCGATTATTCCATCGTACTGAATAGACTGCGTTATTTTCTATTAGAACGTGGCGTTTTCCCATCACTTGTCGACAACAGTTGCATTAAAACTAGACTAAACCTTCCACGGCCACAAAATAGGATATCAAATATTAACTACTTTGCATATCTACTATTCCGTTACAACGGTTTAGTATTTTTCTATAACGGTCTGGTATTTCGTTATAACGGTATAGTATTTTGTGATAACGGTTTACTTATCCGTTATAAGGATATACTGTTCCGTTATAGAGATCTATTATTTCGTTACAACGGTCTAGTATTTCGTTATAACGACATACTAATTCATTATAACAGTCTACTATACCGTTATATCGGTCTACTACTTCGTAATAGCGGTCTAGTATTTCGCTATAACGGTCTGGAGTTTCGCTATAACGGTCTACTAATCTGGTATAGCGGTCCACTTATCCGTTACAACGGTCTAATAATCCGTCATAGCGTTATAACGAAATAGTAGACCGTTATCAAGATTCAGTAGATCGCTATAGCAGATTAGTACACCGTAATAACTAAATACTAGACCGTTATAACGACCTACAATACCGTTATCACGAAATACTAGACTGCTATAATGGGATAGTCGACGTTTTAAAAAAATTGGTGGATTGTTATAGCGAAATACTAGACTGTTATAATATAACGGATTAGTAGACCGTTATAACGAATTAGTAGGCCGTTATAATGGGATAGGAGACAGTTATAACGGATTAGTAGACAGTTATCACGGGTTAGTAGATCGTTAAAACAAAATATTAAAACGTTATAACGAGATATTAGACGTAGTGGAATGATAGACCGTTATAACGAAATATTGACCGTCATAACGAAATACTAGACCGTTATAACAGAATACTAGACCGTTATAACGGAATAGTAGACAGTTATACTGGGAGACTAGACCGTTATAACGAAATAGTAGACCGCTATAACAAAATACTAGACCGTTATAACGGAATAGTAGACCGTTATAACGGATTAGTAAGCCGTTATAACGGATTTGTATGGCGTTATAGCGTGATACTAGACCGTCATAACGAAATATTAGACCGTTAAAACGGGATAGTAGACAATTATAACGGATATTTAGATCAGTGTAATAAAATAATGAACCGTTATAACAAGATACTAGACCGTTGTAACGGAATAGAAGAACGTTATAACGGATTAATAGACCGTCATAGCGGAATAGTAGACAGTTATAACGAAATACTTGACCGTTATAACGGAATAGTAGACTGTTATAACGGAGGACTAGACCGTTATAACGAAATAGTAGACAGTTATAATGAAATACTAGATCGTTATAACGTGATACTAGACCATCATAACGAAATGCTAGACCGTTATAGCGGGAAAGTAGACCGTTATATCAGATTAGTAGACCGTTATAACGTAAAAGTATACCGTGATAACGAAATACTACATCGCTATAACGAAATACTAGACCGTTATATCGGAATAGTATGCCGTTATAATGTAATAGTATACCGTTCTAACGGATTAGTAGACCGTTATAATGAAAAACTAGACCGTTATAACAAAATATTATACCGTTATAGCGGATTAGTAGACCGTTATAATGGGTAATGGTGTTATAACGGATTAGTAGACCGTTATAACGAAAAACGATACCGTTATAACAAAATACTAGAACGCTATAACGGAATAGTATACCGTTATAACGGATTCGTAGACGCTATACGGGATTGAAAACAAATCTCATTGTCATAAAAACATTTGTTTTGGCTGATATAGTTTTTTATCTTTGAATTATTCACGTCTGTATTGATATCTAGGCGGATGTAGAGCTCGTATTTTTGGGAATTGAAAAAAAACAAAATGGCTGCAAATAAATCGCCGAAATTATAATGCTTTTGCTAATTCTTCTTATTGAAAATCTCTCTAATACACGCCGTGATAATTATTTAATGGCACATCTATTCATTACGCATAGTGATCAGTGATAATCTACTTGTTCACTTGTATCCTACATAAGGGGAGCACCTTCAATTACAAGGGGGGGGGGGAGTATTCTTGAAATATACATTGCCAAACTAAATTTTCGTGAAATAAATAATTTACTTATGTTCAATTTTGAAATAAATAATTATTTCAGCTGATAAGCAACATAATTTAATTGTCCTAAAAACAATCGAGCCTCATTTATCTGGCATCATTAAATGACCTTTAAATTTGTAAAGCTTCACTTTGCTTGGATAGTTTGCTTCCAGATCAAGGCTAGGTTTAGTTTGGGATCCAAATGTGTATAGACAGAATAATATATGAGGAAGTGAAATAAATATATTGCTCTAGTGTGAAAAAAAACTTCTGCAGATAGAAAGTTAAATACATAATTTATCCAATTTAAAAAAAATCCAGTCCCCCTCCCCCCCCCTAGTAATTAAAAGGTGCCTTCGTAAGCGAAATAGATACATATTGGTTTAAATGTGTGGTAGCGCCCTAGCCACGATACCACGAAGACATCATATCGCTGTATATTTTTAAAATACTGATTAAGGTTACCTCTTAACCTTGTATAATTCAATCGATGTACAAGACGGCTACAGTTGACATACAAAGCTGGGGCCATTCGGCTTCCTGAAATTGGGCTACCAAGGTCAAGTTAAGATCATTTCAAGGGTGTGTGTTTTCATATAATATATTGGGACAAATGGGACTGTGTGTTATTACTATCACCAAATTATCTATCTGATACCTATTCTGCAAATAAATGCTGAATTTCAAGAAGTCAACAGGGTTGTAAGTAAGTAAAAGTATATATTTTTAGGATTTTTGCCAGTTTGACCTTCAAATGACATTTAAGTTGTTTTCAGACGGTACCTCAGTAAAACAAAATTCCAAACCATGTGATCCCTCATATGTCAATTATGTATCGATATTTTGCCATGGGAGCCCAAGCGGATGTTTCCCACTGCTGCACGCTGCAATTTTGCTTGTTCAATTAAACATTGAGAAATGAGTGTAATAAGGAGAATAAGGATGTGATACCTTCAGGGCTGACACTGACCCCAATTTCCTGAAAATGTGTGTGGAAAAAATGTCTGACCAATAATGTTTCAAAATCAGTCTTGGTAATAGTTAATTACACAACTAATCGTGTTGAATTTGAGTAGATATTTTCACATTTTTTGCTATTTTGACCTTGAAATGACCTTGATGTAACTTTGCTATGACTTCTGGTCTCTTTCAGCATTTGGCATACTTCTAGAATACAAAAATAGTTTATAAAAATGGTAATACACAATTTTCACCATTTATGGCTTCGGGAATGAGTATTTTGACCTTTCGATGTCGATGACCCCTAGAGGTCACCAGGGGTTAAATCTCGCTTACCTCCACAATTTAAAATAAAAATCAGGATAAGTGCTTATAATGGTAAAAGCTTTTTTACTTATAAAAGGCACAACTGCTTCATTATGGGAGCTTAAACACTACACTATGTCTCGAGTATTTTGCCGAACTTTCTGAAAAATTGCTGCAGTCTAGAAATTAATTTTTGTATCAGGTATGAAAGTAAAAAGAAATATTTGTTATGATTTTTGACAGTTTGACATTGTAATGACCTTGACGTTGTTTTTCGGAGTACCCCAGTAAAACATAATCCCAACCCACGTCAGACTTCATAGCCCAATTATGCAATAATAGTTTGCTATGGGAGCCCAAACTGATATTTAACAGCTGCTGCACATTGTAATTTTGCTCGTCAAACTAAACATTAAGGAAGGGGTGTAGTAAGGGGAATACTTAGAGTGTGTTTCCCCTCCCAAGTTAGATACTGCTCTCAAACTCCTAAAATGCGCGTGAAAAAGATATCTGACCAAGACTGTGTCAAAAACAATCCTTTGTAATGGATGACTGCACCACTAGTATTGTTTAAATTGATTAGAAGTGGATATTTTCATTATTTGTTGCCACTTTACCCTTCAAATGACTCTAAAGTAACCTTGACATGACCTTGGTGTTATGTTTATGATTAAGAACAGTCTCTTAGAGTATTTGGCATACTTCTGGAATACAAAAACATTTTATAGATATTACAATACACAATTTGCACGACTTTTTGACTTTGCAATTGGATATTTTTACCTTTCGAGGTCAATGACCTCTAGAGGTCAACAGGGGTCAAATTTAACTTACCTCCACATTTTAAAATAAACCCAAGGATATGAACTAATAATGGTAGAAATTTCATGCTTTAATCATAAAATGCTTAACCACTACACTACTATTAGTGTATGTCGTCATGTAGCATATCAAAATTCTGTGTCAGGTTCATGTTGATTTTGATTGATGAAAATTTCTCACATCTAGGCCTATAGATCCCAGTTGACCCCAAAAAAACTGTTTCCATTTTTTTCCTTCGCTCATTAATGAAAAATCCAAGATGGCCGCCACTGGTAAGCAAAAATCAGTTTACCGCTATATTATCCGTAATAATGACCATAAAAAACACAAAATCAATGTCATCTTTTGTGTATAATCCATGAGAACAGCCAGAATATCATATTTCGATGAAAGAAATATAGATATTACTAAATTATGGACTAAACTGTATTAAAATACCCATAAACTAGTGTATACATTATAGAGGGTACATTCCATCAGGAACGGAATAACAATTATACTCCGAAGTTTGGAATGGTCATGCGAAACGTTAAATATAAGAATAAAATGTACGTATTTTTATCTTCATTTGCATAAATACAAGATGGTCGCGATTTTACTCAATGTTGCACCATATTCTATTATTGTTCGGCATATAGTGAGCTCAGTTTAGCATGTTTGACTAAACATCTCTGAAATTCTCCACCACGTCTGATAACAAAGGCGACAGAAGTATCCCCAAATTAACTAGAAAATAAAACAGGCCGAAATAAAATAATTCCGAGAGCAACACGCCAAGAGCCATCCTGATCACAGAATAAAACTGGACTAAAAATTAGATAATTTACACTATTTCCTCAATTTTACTAAATGCTGGCGGCCATATTGTACGCCATTATGAATAACGAAAACACAAATTAATTGACCAATAAGTGTGATACTGTCATAGTCATTGTACTGATACAAATCCGTCACCAATAATAGTGAATATTATATAAATAATAATTTGTCCCAATTGATATTCTAGAAATGTTCAATAAAAAATCTTCCTGTGCTAAAAGGGTTAAATATTTAAATAATATTTTCTGGGGTGTTCCTAGAATGAATAACTGACTACCAGACTAGTTGAAGTGATGTATAATTACAAAAGAAAATTCATCTCGAATCTACACATGTGTCCCAACGATGTTCAGCATCAAACTTGTTTGGGTGTATTTTAAGAAGGTTGATCCCATGGCTGCTGGACCAATATATTATATTCCTATTTCGCGTTTTTAATGTCGGTCACGTATAAAGAACATTCTCTGTAAAAAAAACTGCACCACCAAAACACTCTGTTCTAACAATTTTCATGCGTAGAACAAGGCCCGCATTGCCAGATCTCAGAGATGAGTTTAAAAGTACTTCTATAGTATTATGCCACGATACGTCATAGTATCCCTAATACATTTAAAAATATATAGGCCTAATAAATCTGTAATTTCATGTCGGAAAGATAATGGATGCAAATGAAGCATCGTTGCGCGTATTTAATTTCCGGATAATTAAGAATATACCGAGTAGCAGCTCTCTGTATTGACTCAATAGCCTTTGTATCTGAAACCGTACTTGGGGACCACACACTAGAACAATATTCTAAATTACTCCGTACCAATGTACGGTACAGAGGGGTCGAGACATTAACAGGAGCATTAAAACCAACCGCTCGTTTAATCATACCCATCGCTCTACTACATTTATTAATCAATCCCCTACTATGTGTGCCCTATGCGAGATTGGTGTTTAGCATTACTCCCAAATCTCGCATGTGCTGTAGTCGTTGTAGAGGCTTGTCTAAAATTTTATATTAAAAAATAAATGGCAAATTATTCCTGGTGATGGATAATGCATTGCATTTATCAATGGTAAAATCCCTTCCCCAGATATAGCTCCACATTGGAAGACTTTCGATGTATTGCTGTAGTAGAACACAATCATTTAAATACCTTATTTAAAAAAAAACACTTTGCATCATCAGCAAACAAAGTTATAGAGCAAAAAGGAACAACATCAAGCATATCATTAATGTATAATAAAAATAAAAGTGGGCATAAAATTGAGCCCTGGGGTACTCCTGATGTCACTGACAACCAGGTTAGCACCCTCTTTTACTACTTGCTGTTTTCTACCTGTTAAATAGTATTTTAGCAAATTCATCAAGTCACCATTAAATCCAAATTTTTTAAACTTATGGATAAATAAATTACATCAGTTTGAAAACCTTAATCTAAATATTCACCTATCTTGTGGTACACTTCGATCTGATGGGTATTATATACCCTACCCTAGAAAAAAATATATTGCTTTTCAGAGATATCCTTACTAACAAAACTATAAATATGATTATATATACAGCCTTTCATTATTTTTGATACTATACTTAATAAGGATACAGCATACAGGCCTATAATTATTCACTTTGCCATGTGTTAATAATTTTCACCTCCTGGTAAATGTTGTAAGGTCACTGTAGACAAGACGTCGCACCAGGTACAGCGTTGTATGAGCGGTGGCAATCCTAATATATCTCACCCCACACTGTCCGTGGGTGGCGCAATGTCGGTAAAATATCTACGCAATTGGACAATTATTGTGCAAATATTATGCAGCAAGAGGCCAGCCGGCCACCATAATCCCCCGCCCCGCCCGCGTGATAGAAATTTTACATGTTGCATACTTCCCTGAAGTGTCACATTCTGTTCTGCAATAATGATCCACCTAATCTAGCACAGATTACTGTGTATATTACAGATATTAAAGTCGCAAGTCAGCATTTTTTTAATTTGAGCAAGTTCACATACCCCTCACTGAAACCATACATATTGTTTTATAGTTTTTATTGGACTAATATATATCCTATGGGATTTTTGTTTCAAGGGCTGATGTAGGAATGCTTCGCATAGATTTAATGCATTATCAATGTGAAATTTTGCTGGCTATTTCGATTTTATGTGTTTTTCTCCAGCAAACACGAATTTTCTTTACCCTAAAAAATGACCTATTTTTCGCGCGCGACTCCACTAAAACAATGTTCACGGGGTTTTGAAAGGGGTGACGTGTGACGGTACACGGTTGAGAAAATGACTCACTTTGCTTCTCCTGTGCACGTTTCAAAAACTTGAATAACAATCAGCTCATTTTATTTTTTTGAGGGTTGGAGCATCCTGAATCTCATATTATCACTCATTGTGATTGAAATTTTACAAGAAGTGTACAAATAACTTTTATCATCATGATTTTTCAAATTATGCCAATTTTGAAGGTTAGAGCATCCTGAATCTCATATTATCACACAATTTTGACACATCTAATGTACAATTGCAAATTTTGTCCGCCTAAATGTTGTCTGGTTCACTATATTTTCAAAGTACAATGGACCGGTGTCCACGATGACAAAAAGATTTTTCGCTTACCCCGAAATTCTGATTTAATCCATATCAACTATCGATGACCAAATTTAAATATGGCCGATAGTCTGCCATTTTAAATAGTAATGGTCTAACTATCTGGCACTGTTTGTCCGGTATCAGGCATATTAAAGCTAATTATGGCCTATAATCGGCCATTTTGAATTTGATCAAGTTGAAAATTTCCAGTATATCTCCACCTCAAACCGCACATTTTATTTTGTCGAAATGGTCTAGCTATCTGTCACGGTTTGTGACATCAGGCGTATAAGGCATATTAAAGTTAATTATGGCCGATAATCGGCCATTTTGAATTCGATCAAGTTGAAAATTCCCAGAACATATCTCCACCCAAAACCGCACATTTTGTTTTGTTGTAATGGTCTAGCTATCTGTCACGGTTTGTCCGGTATCAGGCATATGAAAGTTAGTTATGCTACGGTCCCACGAGGCCTCCCGATGCTCTCGCGATGCACAAATTTAGGCATCGCCAGGGCATCGCCACCATGCACCAGTGGTTCGGCGAATGATCGGCGACGTACGCGAGTGATCGCCATGCTTCGCCAAGGCATCGGGACATCGAGAAAAATTTCAATGCATGCATTGAAATTTTCTCCCGATGTTTTGACGCCAAATACCATCGGCGATATATCGCCGAACAGCGCCGAGCTGTCAGCGAACATTCGGCGATGTACACCAAGGTTAAAAATGTCCCAGACACATCGGCGACACATCGGCTACACATCGGCGATGCTCGTGTAAACATCGGCGATGCATATTCGATATGATAATATCGCCGATGGTTTGGTGACTTATCGCCGATCCATCGCCGATGCTTGCCGGTGTTTCCGAGCTGCTCGGCGAAGCATTGCGGTGCTACGGCGATGCTTCGCTGAGCGTTAGAAATCTCTTTTCTGATTGGTCACCGATGATCACATGAGCACTATTATAACCCATCGAAAGTGAAAGCGTGTAATGTTGTGCGTGATTGCAATCAGGCATTAACAGTATGATTTTTAAAACCTATAAATAAATTGTGTCATGACGTGATCCAAACGTCAAAATGATAATATATTATCAAATGAGTAAGAGTTTTATTTCTCTGAAATGATCCCCGAGCTGCTTAAGTTCGATGACCTTGAGTAATGCTCAAATGTGAATCTTTAATATTATGGGGACGTGTTCGACCTCAGACCGCCAGGGCTCGAATTTCGAATAATGTGTCTGGAGGGCAGTGATATCTCATTCATCGCATCATCGTCCTAAGGAGGTTATCCTGGCCCGGTTTAGCCTATATGTGTGCAGTTCAAAGGTGGAATAAATGTTATGCATAAGGACAATGCGTCATTATCAATAACAGTTGCGCGAGCTCTTTTATAATGGCATTAATTCTAAATTAAGTGACAAATAAAAGAGGATAATCGAATGTAGACTTTTTTGAAATATTCACGAACTGCATTATATTGTTTGTGTGAATACGTGAATATATGTCAGATATAGTGATACATGTTATTGAAAAATTGCGCATATAATATTTCTTGTGCGACTACTAAAAGTATGGTACTGGTCTGTCGTCTCCTGGAAGTGGCTCTGGTGCGATTTAGTATTATTATTTAAAGTTTCGCCTCATTGACCACCAATAACGGTAATTAAAGTGTGTTGTTCTCCGCACATTAAGTTGGATAAACAAACATATTAACACCTATTTTTTCTGAGATTGTTAGTACCGGTGAAATTAATGTGAATAATCTAACAAAAATAGATCTATTACTTGACTATCTATATATCTATTACTATTACTTTTATTTTTTTCGCGATCTATTACCATTACTTTTATAGTGAAATTGCTGTTATTACCTACTACTATTACCAGAAATAGATGTATCTAATCTGGTAATTTATATATAGATGGTCAAGTAATAGATCTATTTTTGTAGATCCCTGCTCTCAACAAGGCTTCATACCATCGCCATGACGTCGTCAAGACATCGCCACGACATCGTTAAGACATCGCCATTACACCCCGACGCATCGCCGAAGGATCACCGACCGTCGCCGATTCTAAAAGTACATCGCTAACTGTTAGCCGATCTAGCGCCGATTAATCCCCGAATATCCCCAGATGCATCGCCGAATATTCGGCGATGCATCGGTGATGCTCCCCCGAAGGTTTCCCGAAGGTTTGTCGTGGGTTTTCTCGTGGGACCACACGTTCGGCATCGGCACCCATCGCCACCAGAACACGTCTTTTTCATCGTCAGTACATCGCCAGACATTTTGGCCCTCGTGGGACCGTAGCATTATGGCCGATAATCGGCCATTTTGAATTTGATCAAGTTGGAATTTTTCAGAGCATATCTCTACCTGAAACCGCACATTTTGTTTAATAGTAATGATTTAGCTATCTGGCACGGTTTATCAAATAGCAGGCATATTAAAGTTAATTATGGCCGATAGTCGGCAATTTTAAATTTGTTCGAGTTGAAAATTTTTAGAGCATATCCCCACGTAAAACCGCACATTTTGTTTTATTGTAACGGTCTAGCCATCTGGCACGGTTCGCCCAATATCAGGCATATTAAAGTTTATTATGGCCGACGATAGGTACATATTTTAAAACCCCAAAAGGCACATCTTCACCTCCTAAGAAATGTGTGTGTCAAAAATTAAAGAAATTCATGCACGGGTTACACGAGTTCTGCTCCGGAAACGAAATGCGGACGCGGGATGGACGGATAGACATCCGAGGTGACTCCAATACCCCCCGCCCCCACTTCGTCGGGCGGGGGATAAAAACCGATTGGTCGTCACAGCAAACACGGGCTTTGAACAAATGGGGTGTCCGGTGATTTCGGACCTCAACTATTTCGGACTGGTGATATCGGCCGCTAATCGGTGATTTCGGACGCTGATTTCGGACGTTATGCGGTGAAATCGGACGGTGATTTCGGACGGTGTGCGGTGAATTCGGAAGCCGTGGTGAATTCGGACGCCAAACTTAGTAGTCTTTTATGTCACTATATTGGTAATAATATCGCAAATTTCGGATGGTGATTTCGGACGGTTATTTCAGACGGTGATTTCAGACGTTGATTTCGGACGGTGTGATGTGTAGTAGGCCTACTCTTTTTGATGTTTATTTCCGTACTAATATCGGTAATTTCGAACGGTGATTTCGGTGAGCCTAATACAGTTATGTACTCATCAGTTTTAAAAATACTTATGCATATCACGTATACTTTAACAGCTCACTTATTGTTTTCTTGAGACTGACTGGAAATCAACAGGTGGCTTCCTCTTGTATATACAGTTCTTAAAACCGTTTAGTCGCACTTACTGCCTATCACTGACCATTTGAATTCTACTTTTCATTCGTAATTACGCAACTTCGTAACATCATATCTAATAACGTGTTTCAAGAATAATAAAATGGAGGGGATTATATCCCATGTCAAATTATTCCCACATTTGGAATGATAAATGTCTGGGACACTTGAAGAAATTATCAACGAAAAATTATATACATACATTAATAACTGACTATTAGTACTTGATTTGTATTAATGTTGTAATTAACAAATTGTGTAATGTATTTCTGCATGTTTATATGTGTTTGCGGGTGTCTCTCATATCAGCTAAAAGACTTATTTTATACAAATATAAAATATATGTTGATAGGCGAAAAAGGAATTATTAATGTAAAAATACAAACATATAATATGGGCGCTCTGCCTACAATATACTTTGCCCATTTCGGACCACTAGTTTGTCCGTGAAGTGGGACCTCAAAGGTGTGTGACACCATAACTATTCCTACAGGGATGGATGAGCTCAAAAAGTGCGATTACATCTCAAGTCGTGTCGGCATCTAGTGATTAACTCCGAACGGACATCGTCCCTTGGTCACAATGGTAATAACAACACGTTACTGTACATTTCGTAATTTTCGCGTGTTCAGATTTTCGCGAATTTGTAATTTTGGGATTTTTTGCGAAGTCTAAAAATCGCGAATTATCGTTTTCGATGATAGGTAGCACCATTATAATAATATTTTTTGCGAGATTCTTAAATTCGCGAATTTGTCCTCGCGAAAATTAAAACCTCGCGAATTTTACCAGATCTACACACTCATTTATGAACCATATGTTAGCTATAAAAGTCTGTACGCATTATAGAGGTATAAATATACATTAAAATATAATGGGATACATATATAAATTTGACTAAATTAATTGTAAAAGTCTTCTTTTAATTCATACATCATACCGTCCGAAATCACCGTTCAAAATCACCGTCCGTAATCACCGACATTAGTGCAGAAAGAGTCACATAAAACAATGTTGTGTTGAGCGTCCGAATATTGAGCCTCCGTGACCGAGAGGTAGCGTGCTCGGCCTCAGACCTCCAGGGTTGGAATTTCGAATCCTGTGTGTGGAGGGCAGTGTAATCTCACTGATCTCACCATCCTCAGGAGGTTATACTGGCCCAATTTAGCATGTATGTGCACAAAAGTGGCCTAAAGCCTGATTCATTTCATTGTTTACTATTGGTTAAATGCTTCGTGTTTGCTGGCATACGTTTAGCTGTGTGATTTTACCATTGGTTAAATGCTTCGTGTTTGCTGGCATACGTTTAGCTGTGTGATTTTATTATTGGTTAAATGCTTCGTGTTTGCTGGCATACGTTTATCTGTGTGATTTTACCATTGGTTAAATGCTTCGTGTTTGCTGGCATACGTTTAGCTGTGTGATTTTATCATTGGTTAAATGCTTCGTGTTTGCTGGCATACGTTTAGCTGTGTGATTTTTACTATTGGTTAAATGCTTCGTGTTTGCTGGCATACGTTTAGCTGTGTGATTTTACTATTGGTTAAATGCTTCGTGTTTGCTGGCATACGTTTAGCTGTGTGATTTTATCATTGGTTAAATGCTTCGTGTTTGCTGGCATACGTTTAGCTGTGTGATTTTACCATTGGTTAAATGCTTCGTGTTTGCTGGCATACGTTTAGCTGTGTGATTTTATCATTGGTTAAATGCTTCGTGTTTGCTGGCATACGTTTAGCTGTGTGATTTTTACTATTGGTTAAATGCTTCGTGTTTGCTGGCATACGTTTAGCTGTGTGATTTTTACTATTGGTTAAATGCTTCGTGTTTGCTGGCATACGTTTAGCTGTGTGATTTTATCATTGGTTAAATGCTTCGTGTTTGCTGGCATACGTTTAGCTGTGTTATTTTATCATTGGTTAAATGCTTCGTGTTTGCTGGCATACGTTTAGCTGTGTGATTTTATCATTGGTTAAATGCTTCGTGTTTGCTGGCATACGTTTAGCTGTGTGATTTTTACTATTGGTTAAATGCTTCGTGTTTGCTGGCATACGTTTAGCTGTGTGATTTTACTATTGGTTAAATGCTTCGTGTTTGCTGGCATACGTTTAGCTGTGTGATTTTATCATTGGTTAAATGCTTCGTGTTTGCTGGCATACGTTTAGCTGTGTGATTTTATCATTGGTTAAATGCTTCGTGTTTGCTGGCATACGTTTAGCTGTGTGATTTTATCATTGGTTAAATGCTTCGTGTTTGCTGGCATACGTTTAGCTGTGTGATTTTTACTATTGGTTAAATGCTTCGTGTTTGCTGGCATACGTTTAGCTGTGTGATTTTACTATTGGTTAAATGCTTCGTGTTTGCTGGCATACGTTTAGCTGTGTGATTTTATCATTGGTTAAATGCTTCGTGTTTGCTGGCATACGTTTAGCTGTGTGATTTTACTATTGGTTAAATGCTTCGTGTTTGCTGGCATACGTTTAGCTGTGTGATTTTTACTATTGGTTAAATGCTTCGTGTTTGCTGGCATACGTTTAGCTGTGTGATTTTATCATTGGTTAAATGCTTCGTGTTTGCTGGCATACGTTTAGCTGTGTGATTTTATCATTGGTTAAATGCTTCGTGTTTGCTGGCATACGTTTAGCTGTGTGATTTTACTATTGGTTAAATGCTTCGTGTTTGCTGGCATACGTTTAGCTGTGTGATTTTTACTATTGGTTAAATGCTTCGTGTTTGCTGGCATACGTTTAGCTGTGTGATTTTATCATTAGTTAAATGCTTCGTGTTTGCTGGCATACGTTTAGCTGTGTGATTTTTACTATTGGTTAAATGCTTCGTGTTTGCTGGCATACGTTTAGCTGTGTGATTTTTACTATTGGTTAAATGCTTCGTGTTTGCTGGCATACGTTTAGCTGTGTGATTTTACCATTGGTTAAATGCTTCGTGTTTGCTGGCATACGTTTAGCTGTGTGATTTTATCATTGGTTAAATGCTTCGTGTTTGCTGGCATACGTTTAGCTGTGTGATTTTATCATTGGTTAAATGCTTCGTGCTTGCTGGCATACGTTTAGCTGTGTGATTTTTACTATTGGTTAAATGCTTCGTGTTTGCTGGCATACGTTTAGCTGTGTGATTTTTACTATTGGTTAAATGCTTCGTGTTTGCTGGCATACGTTTAGCTGTGTGATTTTATCATTGGTTAAATGCTTCGTGTTTGCTGGCATACGTTTAGCTGTGTGATTTTTACTATTGGTTAAATGCTTC
Source organism: Flabesymbios commensalis (assembly GCA_964017125.1). Classification (NCBI taxonomy): domain Eukaryota; kingdom Metazoa; phylum Annelida; class Polychaeta; order Terebellida; family Flabelligeridae; genus Flabesymbios; species Flabesymbios commensalis. Next base: position 87,136,472 of record OZ024906.1, read on the forward strand.
GTGTTTGCTGGCATACGTTTAGCTGTGTGATTTTACCATTGGTTAAATGCTTCGTGTTTGCTGGCATACGTTTAGCTGTGTGATTTTTACTATTGGTTAAATGCTTCGTGTTTGCTGGCATACGTTTAGATGTGTGATTTTACCATTGGTTAAATGCTTCGTGTTTGCTGGCATACGTTTAGATGTGTGATTTTATCATTGGTTAAATGCTTCGTGTTTGCTGGCATACGTTTAGCTGTGTGATTTTATCATTGGTTAAATGCTTCGTGTTTGCTGGCATACGTTTAGCTGTGTGATTTTATCATTGGTTAAATGCTTCGTGTTTGCTGGCATACGTTTAGCTGTGTGATTTTTACTATTGGTTAAATGCTTCGTGTTTGCTGGCATACGTTTAGCTGTGTGATTTTACCATTGGTTAAATGCTTCATGTTTGCTGGCATACGTTTAGCTGTGTGATTTTTACTATTGGTTAAATGCTTCGTGTTTGCTGGCATACGTTTAGCTGTGTGATTTTTACTATTGGTTAAATGCTTCGTGTTTGCTGGCATACGTTTAGCTGTGTGATTTTTACTATTGGTTAAATGCTTCGTGTTTGCTGGCATACGTTTAGCTGTGTGATTTTACTATTGGTTAAATGCTTCGTGTTTGCTGGCATACGTTTAGCTGTGTGATTTTATCATTGGTTAAATGCTTCGTGTTTGCTGGCATACGTTTAGCTGTGTGATTTTTACTATTGGTTAAATGCTTCGTGTTTGCTGGCATACGTTTAGCTGTGTGATTTTATCATTGGTTAAATGCTTCGTGTTTGCTGGCATACGTTTAGCTGTGTGATTTTTCAAATGGCGCGACATCCTTGTTGAAATCACGCCCAACCATTCATTGACTAGTAGGCCTACCATATCCTATATTCACTTGTAAATATTAACAGTTTGAATTTTTTATGTTATACGTATAAGATTGCCAAGTCAATTTATTTAGTGTTAGAGCGAGTCATGTAAATATGTCGTTAATAAATATCAGAAATAATAAAGGGCCAATACCCCTGAATATTGAGGCTACAGGTACCCCTGCTGCTGCTAAATGTCGATCAACATTACCAGTCTGTAGATTCTGGAGATAATCTCGAATCCAGTAGTTTCAAGCTTTTCGAGTCTTAATTTTAATAGTATGTGATGTTTGTGGCAAATCATTTTTTTTAAAGCAAAGAAACATTTTTTGTATTAATGGTGCACCATTAATAAAAAAAATGAAAGGCTGGTTCATTATTCTCAAAGTAATCCAGCAATAATGTGAGCTGATACATTTCTCTAAACAATTTTAATTGTGGGACATTTATCAAGGAGAGGCGTTGATTTGTTTATTTTTTCACATACCGAATTACTTTCCACATCTCTTTAGAGGATTTTGCAGGAGCGATGATCAGATTTTGTCTTTCAAATGTCATATACAACTTTTTTTGCCAGCTAATATTCCGTATACAATGTTTTATTGTCTTTGTGGATTTTTCATACATATGATCACATTTGTACATTAAAAGTAAGATATCATGGATCATACAGGGATTTTTCATCGCATTGAGGAGGGGGGCATATATGTATTCATAATATTAGTTACTTCTCTGACCAAATATGCCATGCTGCATTCGAGGTCAAATTTATTTTAACCTAATGAGCCAAACTCTGCTCAAATTAAATCCTTCATTATACAGCTATTGAAATGTTTTAAATTGCATGTGGTTATGCATGTACTTATATAGCATGTACTTATATAGCATTCAATTACTCCGGATGGGCGATACATTTCGGGGGGTTGAGGTAAAAAATAGATCAAGAGTTGTAATAGTGGTTAATTCTTGCCGCGTCATCTCAGTTACGAATTGGGAGCAATTAGAATTAGTTCAACGAGATGAGATGGGTTTTTTGTCTCATCAAGTACATAATTGTAACTAAAATCACCTAATATAACGAGTTCATGTTCAATTCCCAAAAGTAGTATATTGTCACTTGCAAAATTAAATAATTTATGTTCATATCGCCACAAAAAAAGTTACTTTTGAGTTAGTTAGTTGTTTTTATCTTTTATCATTCTAAAATTAATCAAAGTTCCTTGCTGTTTGATAAATATGAAGTCTAACGTAGGTATACAAAACGATATAAAAAAGTATGTGATACTAATAACAGTATAACAGTATTACTCTTGCAATAACCAATAGAAGCAGAAATACGTTACATGGATTCTGATGATACACTTATATGCACACATAACAACAAATGACCCTTTAGTTTCTCACTAGGTATGTCGTTAAGCAGCAAGTACAAATTTAACCTGGCCACTAAACTCAGCCTTACAATTGTACACAAAAGAGCCAACATCCAGAATACGTTACAAAAAATACGTTACATTCTGTAAAATATTTTTCTAACGTATTTTGGTAACGTATTTTGCTCCTTATGTTTAGTTGAAAAGGTCGTCATAGTTTCGTAGCAAAGGCACAAAACACTCGCACTATGGATAATACAGCTATTTATTGGATATAGTGACAATCAATATTACCAGTATTACGTTATTATAACATGAATCTCGTTAGTTATGTTACTTATTGTGGCAAAGTACCAAGCACGAAATGACACCAACTCAGTAAATATTGTTATAAAAATAATCAAACATGATTAGACAAAAATACCTTGATTATCCTATGTAGCGGTGTGAAGTAACTTCATTATACATACACATAAATAAAACGTTACAACTAATTCTGGCAATGCTTTTGGGCCTGATTAAGTATGGTGAAATAGTACAAACAATTTGACCTGGTAACAATGACACATTTTATTTTATTATCTTAAACAATATTGAATAGTTATTGAACATATTATTATGTACACACTATATACTGTTCTCATTAGGAAAAAAAACACGAATATTTTGATTGGTCTTTATATCGTGTATACTGCAATGTATCGTTTCTAATCCGTTTCAATACTTATTAAATCATTCTTATTGCGAACAAAATGAACATCAAGATTTGCAAATGTTTGCCCTCAAATTTAACAAATGAGAGTAATTTTCACCTACTAGAAGCTGCGGGTCGTTAGACACAAGTTCAAGTGGGTGTACAATAAAACTAGCAAGCTTAGGGTTAAATTATGTTAGGAAAATGATAGACAATAAATATATGATCAATCCTGTGATTGTTTGTCTCTAGAACAAAATATTGTGTATACAATTTCATCAGAATATTTAAAAATTATAAATGATATCGACATAAAGATGTACATGCTAATCGTTTGAGGTACATTTACCTGTCTATATTCTCTGACTACTGTATCGACAACTTTCACGAAAAAATGCTCTTAATAGTGTGATGCTAATTTTAGGACTATACAGTTTAGGAGATGAAACATACACAATTATCTATGTAATGTCATTTGAGAAGCTACGGGTGATAACAATCTTATTCCACGAACAAACGATAATTATAATGGAAATGTTCTGGTTGTTGTATTAAACGGAAGTCGGAAGTAGTACCCAGTAGACGTAATTCAATTTTGTTTTACAGGTTACCACTTAAAATACAACGTCTATGGGTATTTAATTTTTGTCAGGGATATTTTGTGTGTCAGAAGTTATGCCAATTATCACTGGAATGAGGATGCGAAACATATGTTGATTTTCAGGCAGTTAAAGGAGTTCTCAGTTAGTTCCTGGTCAACAAAATCTACCTCGATTTAATGTAAAACAAAATTCCTTACTCGATGAACTGGAAGATCGCATAGTTTACAAAACCCAACACTGTATTTGTGAACGCCGATAGTAAATGCTGTGTCAACAACACGCTCTACCAAAAAGTGGTACACACCCATATGACGTCACTATGTCATCTATGTGAGACACCAAAGAGGGAAGGGCTGTAAGAAGAGACCTAATCAATATATACTCTACCTGGTAGCCGACCAGCTAGGTAAAGTGACTTCTCATACGACGCTCGGGGTACCTAATGTACATACCTCCCATATGACACCTCACTAATAGAAATATTAATCATTTATTTGCAATTGTTATTTTTTGATGCAGTACAGATAAAAATTGTATCCGAGTATGCTGTTACATCTTACGGGTTATATATACAGTCAAACATGTCCATACCGGAATGCCTTGGGGACAAAGTTTTTTTCCGGTTTGGACAGGTTCCCGTTTAGACAGGGTTTTTGCTTTTGGAGAAGAACAAAAAACGATAACTTGTACATTTGACATGGGGGTTATAATTCAGGATGTGTCGTCGGTAGGACTACAAATAATAGGTGGATGAATGCAAATGAATTGATATAGTAAAAGATACATTTTTTAAAGATGTTTTATTATATTAAAATGATAAGCATATAATAATCAATGCATACATTAGTTTTTTTCAAACATTGTTCAAATATAAAAAACATAATACAGCTAGTGTACATAGTAAAACTAGGAGTAGGTATACATATTAATATGTCCGTGATAATTTATCAATGTATTTACAATTTTAGCACTTAATTTAAAATAACAGTACATTTTGTAAATGTGTGTCACATATTTCACACACGGAGCGCATTTGTCATTTTATAAACATTGATTTTTTAGCGCCTAATCTAAAATAACATTACATTCGTGTAATCGTCCTTCACACATTTTCAACACGAAGCATATTTGTTAACAACGACATCATATCGCAGCAGTTTTTTTTAGCTGTTTCATGACGACAACACTCGTTTGTTTGGTAACTTTTATATATTTTCTGGAATGTATGACGCTGGATTAAATGATCCGATACTGTATAATTATGTCATTTAATACAATTATTACCTTGACTGGGAGTCCAAAATAATTTAGGGATAAACCAGCGCTGAAAAAATAAGTCGAATATTTTTTTATATTTTACTCATCGTTAGTTATTTATTTATTGGGTCATTAAGTATCACGAACAGAATAAATTTATCCAAAAACAGTATAATTTTCGTGAGAATTCTTTATGTTTAATGCACTGATATGTTTATGAATTGATACGAACTTTTAATATTTTATTAGTCAAAGATTTTGTTATAATATTTTGTTAACCAATTATTATATTAATCCATTATATTGTTAAAATATCTTACCAATCTCAAAGTAAAGGCGCTATATAACAAGTTCTCTAATGCGGGAAGGGTGATACCAACACTAACTTCGCACCTTCTCCAATGCATAACATGGTAACAAGCAGGATGTTACGTCACCTGTTTAACCCTTAGTGCACCGCATGCGATTTTTTAAAAATTATTAAAAACAATCGATTCCGGTTTGGACAGGTGAAATACAATACAATTTATGCATTTTGGTAAAATAATGAGTCCGGTATTCAGAGTAGACAGGTTCCAGTTTGGAGAGGGTTAATTAGTATTGTTTTAAGTGTAATTAATTCGGGACTAAATAATCATCACGGTATAGACAGGATTCCGGTTTGCACAGGGTCCGGTAAGTACAGGTTGCACTGTATATATATATTATGAGTGCATAGATATACTTCATGATTCCTACATCAAAATCATTAGACTATATATAACAGGACCCCTCCTACTCAATACTAAATGGGGATATTGCCAATTGTTGGCAAAGAAAATAAAAATTAGTTTCCATTGTTTTTAATTAAAAAACGAATTCTGAGGGCTAAAATACAAAACTCGGTAAAATATTCTGTAGGAGGTCCCTCACATTCCCAGCACTTTTAAAACCCCCACTCAAACATTCCTCTCGGACACTTTTTTAAAAACTATTTTGTGGAGTGCGGTAAAATTACAAGCCAATTTCTCTGAATTGGTGTAATTAGAACATACATTTGTCATTTATGCTGAAGAGGTGAGTTATGGTTTGTTGCGCAAACTGAAATAATACTATGATGGCATGCCGATTTCGTGTTGCTACATATATTATAGCTGGCATATTATAATTAAGTAATGGTTCAACCAATGTTCATGCTTTTGTCACAAATTGCACGATTTTTTAAATATATCACTGATTGACCAAACTTCCGGTTTACCAAGAGATTGATAGTACCGTGCGGCATTGACCTTACAACTAGTAGCCATATCTTGGATAGAATATAGTGCGAAATTACGTGTAACACATAATACACCTCTCAAAGTATTATACCCCATGTATACGCTGGGCCATAAAATGAAGTAGGGAAATATAAATAAGATTTAAATATAAATTTAAACATCAGAAGCCGTGTTCTGTGACGAGCCTAAGAGTTAGGTTTATTATTAATCCCATCAAAACCAGTAGGCATCCATACAGTTAATGAAATAACACCTTAAGGCTCATAAGTTTTATGATCTTTTTTTATATTACGGCCACTATAGCTCATATATATTTATCTCATATATACATATAGCTCATATATATTTATGTCGTATGTACATATAGCTCATATATATTTATTTGCTCTATTCCCATTTGAACATTACATGTTGGAGCTTACGATGTACCAGAGGTCGAAATATAATTTTTATATCTATATATAGACTCTAGTGGCGGTCATCTTTTATTTATGCAAATTAGGTATGTAAAATAAGAGCCTCAGATGTTAAAAATATGTCATCTGGAGTAAAAGCAACTTATATATGTGATAATCTATAGAAAGGAAACGGCACCAGATAAAAAAACGGTTATTTCAATAATAAAATTTGCGCCTCTTGTGCTTGCCTGATTGTACACGAACTAATTGAATTAGCCCTTATGGGAACCGACTCAATCCGTTATATCGGACGTGAGCTGGAGAAGTGACGGTAAGAATTTGTAGTGTTGTTTCGGCATACCAGTAGCGCTTGCCAAACTTTCGTGTTGAATGGGGCGAAAGTTTGAAGATGCGTTGTTTATCAATATCTACACATTGACTAAAACCAATCATTCACCGTCCAGACTTCAAAAACACCCCGCATACTCTCGAATCCTGAAAATCGATCCCAGTTGGCTAAAGCGTACTGACGAAGCACTATCGCCTTTAAAATTTCACTTAAAATAAAAAGGAGAATTACTTATTGCGGAATAGCAGTTCTTTATTCACTTCTAGACTTTAATTGGCTATAAATATTTTCATATTTTGGTGCGTTAGAGGTAGCACAATTTATATTTAGTAATGTTGAGTGTCCCAATGATATGTTTTTAAAATAATTAACCATTACACTAGATCTGTCTCCATTCAATTTTGCTATGATGTATGTGGGAAATTCAATTCCTTTTACATCAAATATTTCACCATGCATTAAAAGAAAAACAATTTAGCTATGATGTATGAGGATGAAAACTTTTCTAAAATAATTTAAAAAATGCACCAAATCGTCGTAGATTACACGTACATTATTTGAAATTTGTATCGGAATTATTTTCCTATATTCTATCTTCTTTCTCCTTAGAGATTAATAGTGAAATCGAAAGAAATGTATTTAAGAAAGTTTATAACAACATTCCCAAATCTAATATAATTTTCACAGCGTGTTTTGTTAACAAAAGCAACCCAAATGTGTGGAATGGTGTCAATTTTAAACATGTCAATTTGACATGCTACACAAAACAAATTCATATATATATATATTTATATTAATAATTGAATGTATATACAAATCTTAGAGGGGAGAGTTGTAAGATAAATATATTTTTGAGAAAATCAAAATCAGATTACAGTACGTCCTCATTTGTCACCTCAACCCGGATAGTGACTCTGAGATGCTCACTAAAAGTAGATAGTAGTATTAAAATAACTTACATAGAGTTGACTGTAGTTATTGGCGAAGAAAGGTAATGTTACGCTGATAGGAACATATTCTGAGTCATCTAGGCGCGTAGGGAGTTCAGCGTCACCATGGTCTGGGCCGAAAGTATAGAATAGATCAGGGATTTCTACCGTCTTTGTGGTGGTGGTTGGTGGTCCAGTAGTCACTGGAAGCTCAGTCGTCTGGAGAGGTTCAGTGGTCTCTGCGGAATCAGTGGTCACTGGAGGCAGGGTGACTGTTTCAGTGATCAAAGTATGGCAGATGGCCATCATGCTGAATAGGAGAAACCACAGTGAAGATTCCATGTTTCTGGGTGACACCACCAGCAAAGAGACGATATATTGAGCTGCGTGTAGAGAAGACAACGTATCAACGTATAAATGAGCAAGCTAGTAGGAAGTGATGCTTATAAAACAACCGTATCCAACCTTTCTCGGGGGAGTGGGACTTACTCTGAATCAACTGTCTGCTCATTTGACTTATATTCTCTACGCCAACAGTACTTCATCCCCACCCCCGCCTGACGCGTGTAACCCAACCATAACTTACTATAACCTTGCACTATGGTACATTACACAAGTGATTAAAGACTGGGTCCTTCCTTCCTTTAAAATCAGACCTCGGTACTCCTATTAGGCTACTAAGTACGGCAGTGTTCATTGTCCGATTATTCAGTTTATGGTGCAAATAACACCCTAGTTTATCACATACGATTTATTCACCATCGTTAAGATGGTGAATAAATCGTATGTGATAAACTAGGGTGTTATTGGCACCTGAACATTTGAGAGACTGAGAATCAAAATTAATAGAGTAGGTACATGCAAGGGGCAACGTTGCTTTATTGTTGGATCAGGGTTGGATTCTGATTGTATGGCCGAGTTTTTAACATTTCTCATGATTAAAGGGCACTTATCGTTTTATGGATAAAAATGAATCTGACGCGCGACCATTTTTTTTGTTAAATCAAAAATGAATTTACCCTCTCAGTTGATCGATTTTAGTTGTCTGGCGTCTTAGACTATAATCGTCGGATTATGACGTCTAAGGTCGAGCTCCGCACAGAAAGAGTAAAATATTTATAATAGCCGAAGACTCGTAACAAATGAAGCAGATGGAGCTAATTAAGAAAGACATTTATATTTATGATTTCAAATTGAGAAATAACAGTTTGTCTCCATGGCTATGAAAAATATTGCAGCGCTTTTAGGATTAATGATAAGTCAACCTGAATAGGTGGGTGAAGGGTATATTGGTTACGATGCAGGTAGATTGTGGGCTCACTGATACCCCCCCCCCCCCCACTACGCCTCTGGTATTTAGGTTTCAAAGAAATTAGTGTTTCTTCCCTGCTCATTCGCAATGATTCAGTATTCGCCGAGAGGTAGAATCCACCCTTTCAGTGCGGGGATCGTCTTTATACGTCTGAATGACGATCCCCACACTGGAAGAATTACATATTCTAGACCCATAACAGCTCTTTGGTCTCCCTGCCCATGGTTTATACATAATAATTCAGCGTTGTAAAAAATAATGGCCCCAGACCGTCAGGGCTCAAATTTCGTATGTTGCGTCTGGATTCACGTATTATATCTGATTCATCTTCCCCCCCCCCCCCCCTGCTCCTGGTCAGGCATCGCGATGTCAGGTTTGGTGGTTCGATCCCCGGACTGGGCAGTTGAACCCTGTTACAATGGCGCCAATAATGGTTATCCTACTCTACGGGTTACGCCAGCGTCTGTCATTGATTTTCAGATTACCAATCAGCACATGCAATAGGCTTATACCATATAACAGATAATTAAATTCCCGTTCAAATAGTACATCACCCATTGCAGTAGAGTAAATAGTCTTCTCTCCACGTACGCTCAAACATGTTTTTTTTATTATAAAATAATCAAAATGAACTGCACAACAACCTAGTCAACATGGTCAAGGAAAACAACATAATAAATCGTAGTTATTGGATATATCAATATCTGGCCTTTGTTTTCTGAACACAGATATTTGTATGCTTAAAAATTCGCATTATTTATATTTATGACTCCTTGGCATAATTGTTGGCACTCAGGCATAATATGTTTTTTTTATTCATTCATATTAATTAATTTATTTATTCATTCATGTGCTTTCTTTTCATTAATTTATTCATTAATTTCTCCATATCATCCATTCATCTTTATTCAATCATTTATTCACATTCCTTTATTCATTCATCCATTCATTCACATCCATTCATTCATTCGTGTTCATTTTCATTCATAATTCAGTCACTTTTTTAAACTTGGTCTTTTAAACAGCATTTCCAGTAATTGTTGCTAATTTGCATATTTTGTGCAAATCTGCGATTCGTCAATGTGTGACCATGGAGATCCTACTTTATTTCAGATTCAAAGCTAGTTGGTGATATATATTGCTCGAAGCTGTATTTTCGGTAATGACGGTTCTGGGCATGTCTAGGGGATCTACTTCCAGACATGCCCAGACGGCCAGAGACTCCAGGGCTTCGCTGTTCAATTTAATGCTGAAACTAAGCATACACATATCTGTCCCCAAAGAAACAATAGGAGTGGTAACTCCATTCATTCCCTGTGAGAGACCTAATGTCAAACAAACACTATTGCCGGTTATTTAAGGCTCCCACGGCATACACCAGCGCATACACTGATGCTGGTGCTGCATTGGTTCCGCTGTTGAGCGGAGGAACCAGGGTACGCCACTGGCAATCCGCCCGAAGATTATGGCCAGATACGAGGAGGCTGCAGCTGCCCTTGGATGATTGCTGTAGACTAGTGCTTCCGTACAATGCCGTACACAGCATTCAACAGACGGAACAGATCCCCAATGACCCTCCCTAGATGGGGGCTAAAAGTACTACTACTAGCAATCATCCCAGTACCCCCTGACCATTCGAAGAGTGGTTCAGCCTGTCACATGACATTCAGTTGGTATTTAAATTAGGGGTACAATACCAGACCAGGCCGAAATGACATACAGCACTTTGCTTTTTATATATGGCCCTCTTGCAAGCTAGATTTGCATCATGCTTACATCATATTCAAGTTTGCCGTTTTTGGAACAAGATGGCGGCCAATATAAAAACGGGGATTACTAGGGGGTCTTCAGCTTTTCATTCAGAGGGTATTCTTGTATTCTTTCTGAAAAAAAATCAGCCTTCTGCATTTTTGAGAGGTTATGCCTATAATCTAATACACCTGCACTATTTCAGGTGGCGGACTGGATATAATAGTATATGACTCGGTAGTCCACTGTATTGTCTATTTTATTATTTGTAGTAGTAGTAGTAAGTCATTGCTTTACGTCACTTTTCGGCACAAATGTTCTTTTACGTGACATTGTAATACGATAATGATGTACTGATGATGATGTGAGGGTGGGGGTGAGAGGGCATGGTGGGTTATTGGAAGCGTTTTCCTTCGCTTGCCCGATAAGGGGTTCTGGGAATGTCCAGGGGATCCACCCTTAGACATGCCCAGACGGCCGGAGACTTAGGTTTCGCTGTGCAATTCAATGCAGCTCCGCTATCCTCGGGTCGGATAGTCCCCAGAGTAACAATAGCTAAGGGTTATTAACTCCTTTCATCCCAAGTGAGACACACAGTGTCTACAACTCTATTTCCGGTTGTTTCAAGGCTACCACAGCCAACGTCAGTGCCTGCACTGCTGACAGCGCCTGTACTGATACGGGAGCTACATTAGCACAGTTGTCGAACGGAGGAACCAGGGTATGCCACTGGCAATCCGCCCAAAGATTATGGCCAGATACGAGGAGGCTGCATCCTCCCTTATATGATTGCTGTAGACTATTGCTTCCGTACAATGCTTCCATACAATGCCGTACAGCATTCAACAGACGGAACAGATCCCTGTGACCCTCCCCAGATGGGGACGAAAAGTGCTACTACTAGCAATCATCCCAGTACCCCATATTTCAGGTGGCTGACTGGATATAATAGTATATGACTCGGTAGTCCACGGTATTATCTATTTCATTATTTGTGTTTTTTCTATAAATTGGCTCAATTTTCAGAGCGGAGCGATCACGAGTCGTGATCGTTCCAGTCGTTATCCCAGTGAAGATATATGACCTATGACGCACGTGTGCGTCATAGGTCATATATCTTCACTGAGGAGAGAAAGAGGGGCCACTATTAATCTCCAGGGTGGCGGGTTTAGTATTTGTCGCGGACAAATTATTTATTTCAACCCGGCTCGGCGGCGCGTTTATATGCTATAAAACTGAAATATATTATTCATTTATTGTAAAATATGCCCGATTTTTGTTTTTCAAAAGTGATCCAGCTCCCCCCACATTTTAAATTTTTTCACCATGGTACGGAAAGGGTTAGCTAAACAATTTTGTCCAACTTCACCGCTTTGTCATCCCCAATATTCACATTCCTGAGATTCATACCTTTAATTTGGTATAGGATGCATCTTGTTACTATCTGAGTTTGGGTGGTGAAAAAAAATCTCACAATTGCTGCAGCACTATCCCGCAAAACGAAGAATCCCTACGCCTTCACAGCTTGAACCCTTTTTGCCCTACGGTTTTGTATATCACATTCCGCTAATTTGCAAACTTTTTTAACCCTCTGGGCGTTAAGGACCACTAAGTCGTTGTTAATTTGTTTTATTATCAGTTTAAATCATTGTTTTGAAAATGAAATGTGTGTTTAAACACATATTTAATTTAAAAAAAACAATGTTTTTTCTTGCCAACATCCACAAATGTTTTGTCACAAATTAAACACAGTTCAGTAATTTCGAAGTTGTGGCAGTTGTGGCACAACTTAGCGGGTATTTTAGTTAATTTCAAGTGGGTGAAAAATAATTTAAATAAGATTTTTTTTGATTCACCATGATGAGTGAATAGCGGCAGAGATCCACACCTTACAGGCAATTGAAATAATAATGAAATAGTAAGTAAGTGATAATTAGCTGTTTGACATCACTTTTCAGCTGACATGGCCATTCGAGTGACATTGCAAATTTAAACCGTACAGTAGAATACTTAATTGTGCCATTAAGGTTTAGTAAAAAGTTAAACTGGTAATAATGACGTACACGAGCCAGTTTACTACAAACTAGCGATATTTTAGGTAGTGTGCATAATGCATGTGAACATTGAAATGACTAGTATAATGTAGGCCTATGTAAAAATTGAAACGACTAGGCCTATATAGTAGTTAAATAATATCGGTATCAAACTAGCAAATGATATTACTATCTCTCCAGATCATAATTTTAAAGGCAATTTGCTTAACAAACCTGGTGTATCTTTTAGTTTTAAATCCGTTTCTGAATTGGAAATCAACAATATCATTGATAAAATAGACACCAAAAAAGTTACGGTTTTGATGGTATATCAATTTTTTTTTTAAATCAATTAAAACCTGTTTGTTAAAACCTCTTACTGTTATCATAAATCAGATGCTACTAAGTGGGATATCTCCAGAACAATTAAAGATTGCCAAGGTAATCCCATTATACAAAATAGGTGATAAAACTATTTTAACTAATTACAGGCCAATTTCATTATTACCGTCCCTTTCAAAAAAAAATTGAAAAAAATATTTTTAACCAATTATACGCACATTTTGACAACAATGATTTATTTTATACTAGCCAGTATGGGTTCAGAAAAACTCATTCGACAAAGTATGCGGCTCTGGAACTAATAGAGAGACTTTTAATCTCAATGGATGCTGGAAAAACACCCGTGGGAATTTTCATTGATCTTTCAAAAGCTTTCGATACTTTAGATCATACAATTTTAATTCAGAAACTAAATCACTACGGTTAGCAGATTCGTCTCTAACTCTACATCAACATTATTTAACTAACAGAAAACAATATGTGCAATTTAACGAAATAGACTCTGAACAAATGACAATTCGTGCGGGTGTTCCTCAAGGTTCTATATTAGGTCCACTTTTGTTTCTAATTTATGTTAACGACATAGCAAATGTTTCAAATTTATTTAATTTTATACTTTTTGCTGGTGACATGTCATTAGTAAGTAAAACAGAAACTTTAAATGCGAGTGAAATAAATAACGAACTAGATAAGCTCAGTTTCTGGCTAAAACTTAACAAACTATCTTTAAATATTGGAAAAACAAAGTGTTTAATTTTTCGAAGCGCAAACAAAAAAGCGATAATCCTTCACTACTCATGGGAAATACTGCAATGGGATTAGTAGATAGTTTTAATTTGTAGGTATAATTTTAAACAAAATTTAACGTGGACTGAACATATAATTAAAGTCGCATTGAAAATTTCAAGATCTATAGGGATATTTTTAAGATTAAGAAAATATTTACTATCCGATATACTTTTACTTTTGTACAAGTCTTTCATTCTATCTCATATAAATTTGGCTTTGATGGCGTGGGGGTATGCAAATTCAAAAATATTTATTTTGCAAAAAGAACTATTCGAATTATTACAGGAAGCGCATATTTAGCACACACTGATTCCATCTTTTTTTCTTACTTTATCGTTCGAGTCTAACAGCCATCGTTACAATGCGAGAAGTCAAATTTTAAAATCATCTAGAATAAAACATGAATTTACTAAAAGATGTCTTTCGTATGGTATTCCACACTTTGTTAACTGCTGCCCAACCGAAATAAAATCAAAAGTATCTACACATTTGCTTGCTGGTTTAATTTTACATTGCAAACATTTATTTTTAAATAAATATAATGAAAAGTGTAATCAACACCAATGTTTTTCCTGTCTTAAAAATATTTAGATATTCATGTATAATTGCTTAAATGATTGTATTTTAATTTGTCACTTATTGAGCTGAAAGTGTCACTAGAATTAAAATGAATAATCGCCAACCGATCTTCCGAACATTTTGTTTTATATTTAACTTGAAAAAATATATAGTATTAAGCGAGTTACGGTGTTGTGAAATAATGTATTTTTATTTTCTACTTATTGCGCTTAAAGTGTCAGTATATCTAAATATATATTTTTATATTATGTTTGTTTTTTTCTGAACATTGTGTGTTAAATTATCTTCAATATGGTATATTACATGATAATGTGATGTGCACACAATAAAATTATGTGTGCTACTTTGGTATAAAAATGATGTTATTTTTCTCTTTTTTCCATGTGACTGAAAGGGTCACTAAAACTGAAAAGAAAAATTAACACCCTATTTTTTCTGATTTTTTGTCATCTTCTGAAAATTTTGATATATGGTGTCATAAATTACAACAACTTATAAGTGCTCATTATGATGTTAGCTTTATTCTTCGCCTGTTTTGCAATGAGAACAATTTAAATTATTTAATCATGTAACGTTTTTCTCTTGTAGATAGTAACCCTACGAATACCTAACATTTGTGTAACTCTACGAATGACAATATCATCAGTCTCTGGTGGCTCTTACATAAGAATATTTTAAACTATATCATGCACATATTGCCATGTCATGACATGATAATAAATCATAGATATTAAATTAAGTCCTGTATTCTTCACACCTACATAGTGAAATGTAGCACTGTGATAATTTGTAGGATATAAAACAAATTCAAACATTGCTAACGTTTCAAGATATCTATATAAACCACTAAAATCTGACTGTCACGTACACTGTACCTTGGTTATTCTGTTAGACCAGGTTGTAAACCCTATGTGCTTTCATGGAATTCCACAGCTTCTATTTCTTTATTTAAAATTCGTAGGGTTATACATATTTCTACACCCCGTAGTGTTCAATGAAATACACTAAAAAAATTGAATAATTTTCCGATACGTTACCTGCGCATATTATACATTGGTATCACAAGTGTATTCAGAGAAAAGAGCTGGTGTTAATCTGTAGTAGTATTCGTTTTATAGAACACGAAAGCGCATTCGTATGGTTACGCACTTTTAATTATTGCACCTATTTTGCTATTAGCAACATTATTTTGTGGGTCTGCTCTACATTGAATTCGGTTCAGCAAATAAATAGCAAGAACAGCTCATGTCATAACAATATTTATATTGTGCAATATTGATTTACTCAGATATCATAACACACGCGGTATTCGTAGGGTTATACGAGTTTTACATTTTCAAAAAATATTAATTAAAAAAATTCAAATTTATAAAAGCAAAAAATGTTCTGGCTATTGATTAGGTGCAGGTGCGGCGCTTCAGAATGCGTAATATAAAGGCGTTGTTTTTTTTGAATTTTGAAAAAATGTAATTTTTCAAAATAAGGTCGAAATGCATTACTTCCGTGGGAATCGACCATATGTGTGTTGATGGATGTAAACTTATTTTGTTCTGATAGTCGGTTGTCTAGTTGTGAACTCAATATATCGAATATCAACATCATATCGTAATGACAACTCAATGTATAGAGTTGACAACTCAATCTATCGAGTTGAAAACTCAATATATCGAATGAAAAAAACAATGTATCGAGTTGTCAGCTCAATATATCGAGTTGTCAACTCAATATATCGAGTTGATTACTCAATATATCAAGTTTACTGTTATTTTTTTAAATGTTAATGTCGTTTCTGGAGCTTTGTAGTTGTTTCATCAGTTGCTATTTTGTTTAAAACTCATATGCATGGCAATGTCTATGTTGAATACTGTGTTAATAGTTTAATATGTTAGTTTTAATAAATATATGGTATTTTGATTTATTTGGCTATTTTTTTATTATGTTATTGCATGCTGGATTTAACAGAGCCAATATATTACTAATGAATATTTTTGTTTAACTTTTAAAAATAGACAAAATTAAATGCTAAAAATTCACGTTAATTTGTATATTTGGTCATGTAACCTCGATTAGCCAAGTGCGACTTTGGACTTAATCGCGGAGGAGGACATACGTATGCCGTACATCGTGATATCTGCAGCATACGTCCACGAATCTGGACCGATTCTTTAAACGCGGTCCAGATTCGGTGACACATGCTGATATCACGTTGTATGACACTCCGAATGCAAAAAATCGTCATTAGCCCTAAGCTTTATAATCATAAGGTTGAAAGTATTTTTCAACAACTGGATATGGAAAGTTGATTGATTTAGAACATTGCCCCAAAACACTCATTGCGGTGGTTTAATATACTACTTAGTAGATTTTCCAAACCTAGTCTGTAGTGACTAAAGCTAGGTAGAATTTAGAGTAGTGGGCATTTGTGTTTCAAAACCCATTTTACAGCGACTAAAACAACACTTAGTGTTTCCAAACTTGATCAGTAGTGCATTGATAGCGGATATAGATACTGTGTTTCAGAACACACATTAGGATGAATCATATTCAGCGAAACCCAAGTCTCCGGCCGTCTGGGCATGTCTGGGGGTGGATCCCCTAGACATGCCCAGAACCCCTTATCGGGCGAGCGAAGGAAAACGCTCTCAATAACCCACCATGCCCTATCACCCCCACCCTCACATCATTATCTGTGCATCATTCATCTCATCAATTGACTACAACGTTTTTATCGTATTACAATGTCACTTAAAAGACCATTTGTGCCGAAAAGTGACGTGAAGCAATGATTTAATACTACTACTACCAATTGCAGTTAATCAAAACTCTACTTATAGTTTTTTCAAACTTAATCAGTCGTGGCTCAAACAACCACACTGAGGATTTCAAGACACTCGTTGTGTTTCAAAACGCGACAAAGCCCAGAAATTTTACAACAATTTTTACAAATTTCACAACCCTGACTAACACACATCGTCACAGCAGATTACGTCAGGGGAGGGGGGGGGGAGTTCAATCACCTTTCATATAACCTCCTTGGTTTTAGATGTGTTAAACATAGTCTTTATGCTTTGATCGTGACACAAACCTCACGGCAGCTCTGTGAGATGTAACAAGTGACGCAAATGGCGGACTTGAACCCCAGTTATAGCACCTGAAGCTGGCTCAATGCTGCCTCCATGGAGGGCCAGCACCACCAACGCCTAGCCATTTTTGATACTGAGTCAACGCCCGGATTGCCTGAGTTTTGTATCATGGTATCAACATAGCCGTTGAATCGGAGACGGTTGCTCAACATTATACTGGCATTAATTCAATGTCTTGCGAATGTCTTGTGAATTACAATCTGTCCAACAGTGGGGATTTTCCAAAATTAAACTTAGCTTTTCGTTGATTACTCAGTCAATTCTCAAGCGATTTGCCCCAAATTTTGTAAGCTATATTTTCTAGTCATTTGGCAAATGTCCTAAAAATCTCGTAAAATATTGTATAGTTCAAAAGTTAGACCATATGACATTTATTAAATTTCTAATTATGAAATTTTCGGGGGTGTTGCCAAATGACTAGATAAGAACGTTGGCTAAATTTCATAAAAAACGCGTTAGAATTGCAATACCAGTTTACTTTCATTTTGAACCAGCCAGTCGGGCAGGCTAATTCCGAGGTGATTCAGGGTGGACGTGGACGGAATAATAATTCTTATTGTCATGTCAGTCGAAAATAACCTACAAGAGGTACTAGTCACGATTATTCGTCACTAAAAATAATTAATTTCCACGATAGTGCATTATGAGGATATTGCTACCAATCCTACATTGACCATCTAACTACTGGAATATATTGAAAACTATTTCCACTAACTGTGAGCTGTGATTTTCATTCAATTTAAATTTTCACTTGGCTCCGCGATTCACAACTTCAAGTGATGAACATTACATAAAATTGTTTTTGTGAAATTTAACTCGCATCGTTTCTAGTTTTCACAAATTTCAAAAATGCTACTATAGTCGACATCAGGCAGAAAATACACCGCAGAGATATGCCTGAAATCATCTGTGTGCGTCACTGAAAGGAATAACTTATCACGAGGGAGTGCTTCTGGCCTTGTCTTCCCTTATTGTGATGACACCAT
Organism: Flabesymbios commensalis; assembly: GCA_964017125.1. Lineage (NCBI taxonomy): Eukaryota > Metazoa > Annelida > Polychaeta > Terebellida > Flabelligeridae > Flabesymbios > Flabesymbios commensalis. The sequence goes on from OZ024906.1 coordinate 87,155,152, forward strand.
ATATCTTCATGAACCCTTTGACTGTACTACCCGAGATAACCAACATATAACTACATGTAACTGATATATTTATTAACCCGTTGTCATTTTTAATATTGCTGCTGCTATAATAACATTCGACAAGCCTTTTTAACTACTATATAGGCCTAGTCGTTTCAATTTTTACATAGGCCAACATTATACTAGTCATTTCAATGTTCACATGCATTATGCATACTACCTAAAAATATCGCTAGTTTGTAGCAAACTGGCTCGGTTACGTCATTATTACCAGTTTAACTTTTTACTAAACCTTAATGGCACAATTAAGTATTCTACTGTACGGTTTTAATTTGCAATGTCACTCGAATGGCCATGTCAGCTGAAAAGTGATGTCAAACAGCTAATTATCACTTACTTACTATTTCATTATTATTTCAATTGCCTGTAAGGTGTGAATCTCTGCCGCTATTCACTCATCATGGTGAATCAAAAATAACAGAACTCGCTAATATAAGTTATCTTATTTAAATTATTTTTCACCCACTTGAAATTAACAAAAATACCCGCTAAGTTGTGCCACAACTGCCACAACTTCGAAATTACTGAGCTGTGTTTAATTTGAGACAAAACATTTGTGGATGTTGGCAAGAAAAAACATTGTTTTTTTGAAATTAAATATGTGTTTAAACACACATTTCATTTTCAAAACCATGATTTAAACTGATAATAAAACAAATTAACAATGACTTAGTCGTCCTTAGCGCCCAAAGGGTTAAACAATTTTACCATAAAACAATATAAGGGAAAAGTAAAACAATGGAAACGACGAAAAGGAGAATAAAAGTAGGAGATGCAATGATTTATGCCATGCAAGCACTTTTCAGTATTCTCCTAATTGTTGGTCAATAATAAGGCCAATATTGTGAAGAAAATGACCATCATTTCAACTGAGCCCTGTCCTCCAGACGAAGTGATGGAGGACAGTTATTGTATCATATCGTCTGGCCCTTTTTGTGGTACCATCTCTACAGTAGCCACATGTATGGCGACCAGATTGAAGAGCTACAGTGGAGTTCCTACCAACAAATTTTTTGGTAGATATGGCAATAGTTTCTGCTAAAGACCAGGATCTCGCAAAGCCGGGGTGTTGATCCTGGTGAATACACCCTCACGCTCACTCCTCATCTTCAAAACAGCACGATGAGGCAGATTTATGATCAGCTACATGATCGAGGCCGTGAGAGAAGGCAAGAGGGTCATTCGTATCATCAGTCACGATATAGACGTTTTCATTCTTCTGATTTTCTGGTTTAGGAAGCTTATGACCACTTCTTTGGTTCAGCTGGAAAAATGGGATGGGAATGTGCTGTATGTTAACGACATTGCAGCAGCTCTGGGTGATACAAGTCTTCAACTCCTCGGAATGCATGCAGTCACAGCCAAGCACGAAGATTAAATGGGAACTGGACATAAATTTTTGCTGCACTTTATGGTCAGCCAAAGTACTCCAGTATGAATACAGCCCGGTATATGATTTTTTACCAAGAAGAAGGGTAAACCACCCCTTGTGAAATCGCTGTCTCCCACTGATAAAAATCTGCTCTTGCACATGCTGCGAGCACATTGTGAAGCATTATAGTGGAAGGCAGCAGATAAACAGAATGCCCCATCACTTTGTATCACTGAGCTTGGCTGGGAGCTGCTCAACAACGTCCCCTCTACTGTAATATCAAGTGGACCGCCAGCACCTCCCGACTTAATGAAAATTGTAGATTGTCAGTGAAGGAAAGGCTTGCTCACAAGCAAACTGCAGTTGTTTGACAGCAAGTCTGTCCTGTACAACATATTGTAAGTGCGAAGGTTCCCTTGATCATTGTCACAATCCAATGACAGCCATGCATGGGGACAGTGCAACTATCCATGATGTCAAAAAAGAGCACACTGATTTTGACACTGATCTCCTTAAATATTAGATACAATGTTTGACACAAACCTACATAATAACATCAGATTATATATTCTGCTGGTGAATTATTGTTCTTCCTGTTGGGAACCGTACATGTTACATGACCTTCAGAGTATTCGAAGCATGCCTAGAATTATCTATATGATATGCCATTATTCTAGTCAAAAGGTTCAAATGTGACACTATGGTAATATGATGGACTAGTCATGTAGTAGTAATAGTAAATCATTGCTTTACGTCACTTTTCGGCACAGAAGGTTTTTTAAGAGACATTGTAATACGATAAAAACGTTGTAGTCAATTGATGAGATGAAATTATATACAGATGATGATTGTGAGGGTGGGGGTGATAGGGCATGGTGGGTTATTGAGAGCGTTTTCCTTCGCTTGCCCGATAAGGGGTTCTGAGCATGTCTAGGGGATCTACCCCCAGACATGCCCAGACGGCCGGAGACTTGGGTTTCGCTGTGCAATTTAATGCTGAAACTCCGTGGCATTTCGCGCAGCTCCGCTATCTTCGGGTCGGATAGTCCCCAGAGTAACAAAAGGAAGGATAATCCCCCTCTGGGTAACTTTATTCATCCCACGTGAGAGACCTGATGTCAAACTCGCTATTGCCGGTTATTTAAGGCTACCACAGCCTACACCAGCGCTAGCACTGATGCGAGAGCTGAATTAGCACCACAGTTGAGCGGAGGAACCAGGGTACACCACTGGCAACCCGCTCAAAGATTATAACCAGATACGAGGAGGCTGCAGCTTCCCTTGGATGATTGCTGTAGACTAGTGCTTCCGTACCATGCCATACAGCATGCAACTGACGGAACAGATCCTGACGGAATGACCCTCCCCTGATGGGGGCAAAAAGTACTACTACTAGCAATCATCCCAGTACCCCGATTAGTCATGAGGAATAAAAATGGTATACTTATTAGAGATGATGCATGGCATTATTGTATTATTATTATGTACTAGTCATGAGAGTGGCAATAAAGTGGTAAAATATCACACTATAACAACATGATGGACAAGTCATCAGAAACATAATAAATATAAATAATGTAATTAATGGAGATGATAACATTATCATGTTGATGAAGATGAAGAGAATGAAATCATCTATTGAAATGATGGACTGGTCAATATACATATTAAAAATATTGGTTACTTCATGAAGAGAATGCCATCATCTATTAAAATGAGTTGTTTTAGATGGAGAAGAAACTGTTACCAGTGTTGTGGATGGAGTTGTCATTTACAATTGCTTTTTGTTTTTACTTAGAAATAAGATATATACTATTATTCTAGTCGAAATGTTAAATGTCACATAGGGCGGGGGCCCTAGGGTAGTGGTTAGCACCGCTGCCTTTCACACCAGAGTTCGGGGTTCGGTTCCCGGTCTCGGCGGTTTGAAAGAAACAAAAATGTTTCTTCCCCATCCACGTGTGAACGTTAGTATTATGGGAAGCCTCCGTGACCGAGAGGTAGCGTGCTCGGCCTCAGACCGCCAGGGTTCGAATTTCGAATCCTGTGTCTGGAGGACAGTGTCATCTCAATCATCTCACCATCCTCAGGAGGTTCTCCTGGCCCAGTTTAGCCTATATGTGCACAAAGGTGGCCTAAAGCCCGATTCATTTCATTTAAATGTCACACAATGATAATATGATGGACTAGTCACGAGAAATTAACAAGATCTACTAGTCATTAATATGCAGCCATTAATATGAAAGATATGCATCACTTATGCCAGTCAAATTAGATCTATCCACTTATTTGTTGGAGCTGCGTGTATCCATTAGTTGATGTTGTCACATAAAATATTTGTTATTACGCATTTTCAGAAATTTATTGTATGTACAATGTAGGCCCATGTCCAAACACCCAACATCACATTTTCAGCACAATTTTCTCGAAAACGAAAGCCAGCTATTTTGCCGGGTCGAAATATCGGCCATTTCGAATAATGGCTGCTCAGCAGGACAACAATTTTAACCCATGCATTACATTCTCTGGGTAAATACCCAGACTCTATTTCGATGGTGGTCATTTTGGATTTATGTCTATCACGGATTCTCCCCAGAGTTGCCACACCGGCAAGAGCTGGATCTGACATCTACATTATCTAACCAATACAAATCCACCAAAAACCTTATAGTACCAACAATTTACGGTTATGACCCAATATGGAATAGGAAATAACAAGTAAAGATACCGATAACATTGGGCGGTTGCTCTGGATGATTAATATTTTTAACATTTTTAACATTTTTACAACTAGACGGCCGGCCAAGTGGATTAAAAAAACTTGTGATGGCGTTTTTTGTTACATGCAGATAATCACGTTTTATTAACTCTATATACCTTCACGTTCCATGTGAGGGGGGGTTATCAATATGTTTTTGACTTCTCAAGGTCATTTCAAGTCAAACAAGTAATTTATGAGTTAAAATGTTGATATTTTCATTTTCCTACACAACACAAAAACGATACCTCTAAATAAATAATAATTGAATCAGTATAGCAATTCAGGTATGGTCATTGGCAACTTTTTGTGACCTTTCAAGGTCATTTTAAGCGCTCACAAGGTCAGTTAAGGGTTAAAATTGCGGGGGTTTTACATTTTTTCACCACACACCAGCCATACAATCAGGTGGATACAAATAATTATCAATGACAGTAATACGGCTCTTCAAAAAAGGAGTTGACGACTGATGTGAACATCTCAAGGTCATTGCATGGTCATACAAGATCATTTCAAAGTTACAATGTCAATTTTGTCACTTTCGAACTGACAACGGTATAAAAAAATGTTTATTTCGGAGTGCGCTGCAGACAAACAACAAGATACATTGAAATAATCAATCATTACAGTAACATATTTCTGGCAAGGGGATTGACAAAATTCTCAAGGTCATTTCAGTTTCACACAAGGTCATTTTAAGGCTGAGATATAGATTTTTCACTCTTCGCAGCAGAATAAGATGTTATCGTCATTTTTGCACTCTGTGCCAGACAAACAATAAGATACATTCAAATAATTATTAATGAATCGGTTTTGTTAAGGAGAATAACAAAAATGTTAAATTATCAAGGTCATTTCAGAGTCACACAAGGTCATTTTCAAGTTACAATATATCGTCCCCTCAGTTTAATAACCTGCCCATTGCTATCATCATTGCAAAAGTGTGAGGTCAATTTAAGAACCGGCCCAGTTTGATAGGCACGTTTTTAGATCACGTCTAGTACGACCATACCAATTATGTTGCCAAGTGTGTTAAGAACCGGCCCAGCTGGATAACGTTGTTAAGAGCTGGCCCAGTTGGATAGGTACGTTGTTAAGAACCAGCCCAGTTGGATAGGCACGTTTTAAAGAACCAGCCCAGTTGGATAGGCACGTTGTTAAGAATCAGCCCAGGTGGATAGGCACGTTGAACCATGCAGCCCAGTTGGATAGGCACGTTGTTAAGAACCGGCCCAGTTGGATGGGAACGTTTTTAGCAAACTGCAGTTAACTGCTTCACATAAAGTTAATCATCAGTTAAAAACAGGCCCAATAGCCTGAGCCTTCTCTATTTGTGTATGAACACTTCAGTTTGATATGATCTAACACTGTCGAAGTCATTCGTTTCCTTATAATTTATTGTTGACAATAAGACATAATTTAGTAAATAAGATGCTGAACGCATTTGGATGCTTATTGAATTGAAGCATGCTTTGTGCCTGAATATCCTGTTTGGGCAGGTTATTGAATTTAGGGGACGATATATTTTTAATTATTGCGCTTATAAACCAAGTAAGATTTTTTTTCTCCTATTTTTTGCACTCCGTGGCATACAAAGAATAATATATATATATACTTATTGAATACAGTAAAATAGCGTTCCTGGTAAGAGGAATAACGAAAACGTAAAATTCTTAAGGTCATCTTAGCGTCCCACAAAGTCATTTTCAAGTTACAACCTCGTTTTTTCAAATTGCGCACTCTGCACCAAAATAACAATAAGATGCATTCAAATGAATAGATAGACAACTAAGACTCAGTGACATTGGTGATATATTTATATATGTCATATCTTTTATTCTTTGCTAAGAATTCTTAAGTTTATAAACTGACATGTTTTGTGTATACACAAACTGACTATCAACATGGAGACGGAGTGTGATTAACTCAGAGTTAATCCTCGCAGTGTGAATCAACCAGCCTGACAGCCATGGAGTCACGAGAAGGTGACACGTCAACGAACACCATCAGCTCTGTAGAAGGTGACGGGATATGGGATAATTTCATGCACCCCGTTCTCAGTGATATTGACGGCTCTATAGCACATATTCTCGGCCAGATTGCAGTGACACCCAAACAATCAACAATTGAAGCCCTGGTGGAGGCGATAGACGCTGAGGACGATGACATTCTACATGCTAGGTATGTGTTATTTAAACACGCAATTGATCGCTACCATGATCAACTCTATCTCATGTTGGGCGAGGAGGCTGAAAAACCAAAACTTATTTTGAAAAATAGAAAGGGTAGCAATGCCACGACGGCACTCTCTAGAGATGTCTACGCTCTTTTTCTCTATGTAAGTGGATCTAACGCTTGCTTCCCTAAAGGTGTTCTAAGTGCAAAGTGCAATCTGATTGAAATTAAAAGTACCAGCAGAAGACCAGTCACACCGATGGTGGCCACAGATAACGACGACAGACCCTCAAACACAGAGGATACTGCAAATCTACATGAGACAACAGAACAAGATAATAGCAATGACACTAATAAATCGAGTCCAATAATCAAAACTGACAAGCTACGCGTGCTGGAGCGGTTAGCTCATGTTACCAGTGTGTGTCAAAAATGAAATGAATCGGGCTTTAGGCCACCTTTGTGCACATATAGGCTAAACTGGGCCAGGAGAACCTCCTGAGGATGGTGAGATGATTGAGATGACACTGTCCTCCAGACACAGGATTCGAAATTCGAGCCCTGGCGGTCTGAGGCCGAGCACGCTACCTCTCGGTCACGGAGGCTCCCCACAATACTAACTTTCACACGTGGATGGGGAAGAAACAATTTTGTTTCTTTCAAACCGCCGAGACCGGAAACCGAACCCCGGACTCTGGCGTGAAAGGCAGCGGTGCTAACCACTACCCCAGGGCCCCCGCCCACCAGTGTGTGTCGTGATCTCCAATCTCAATTACAGAATGAGCGAACTGAGAGAAAGAACATTTTCGGGATACTTGAAAATCGGATAACAAGCCTAGAAATGAAATTATCATCATACAGTGAGATACCCAAACAGGATAGCGGTGACCGCCCTGGCGATGATAATGACGTGACTACAGATGAGATTTGCAGTGCAACTGGAAACACTCCACCACCCGAACGCGCAGTTGGTAGCGATCCTGGCCCTCGCCAGCCTCGCGTCAGTCTCACCGAATTCCCGGCACTGCCCGACGTGTCAACATCAACTCCCAAATCACAACACCATACACCTACAGCCAACGGTGAGCATGCTAGTCATGAGACAAGAGCAAATGACAGCAGTTAGTGTGATAAACCATGAAAATGACAATTCTAGTAGCAGTAATAAGAACTGTACAACCAATAACAGTAAAACCAGTAGTAACAGCAGTAGCAGCAGCAACATCACATCCAGCAACAATGACACCTCAGATAAGAGTACAAGCAGCAGCAAAAGCAGCAGTAGCAGCAGCATCACCTCCAGCAACAATGACACCTCAGATAAGAGTACAAGCAGTTGCAGCAGCAGCAGCAGCATCACCTCCAGCACTGATCATCCAACAACCAACACGGGACCTAGTGATAACAGAAGTTATTCTGAAGTGTCCCAGATTCAAGGACCATGGCTAACACTCAAACGTGAACTTAAAAAGTTAAAAAAGAAAAAGCGAAATGAAGATCTCCTAGAAACACGGAACCAGCAAAGTTCACCGGTTTTGAAAGCAGCCAAATTATAATCTGGCGTTACACTTTATATACAGAACATCCATATGCCTGAGGGATGTGATAAACTAGGTGTCCTCAACATGGGGAAGAAATACGCCAATAGAGACGATGACCCGACAGCAGCCAATTAAGAAAGGGACAGTGATATCAAACCACAGATGTGATGATGTGGTTGGCTGCAGGATCGTAGTTTCTGAGAATGACGCAAAAAAGTCCATACAACCAGGATACTGGCCAGATGGCATGACCTGCCGCAGATGGGAGGACAGACCACCTAGACGTGGCATGCAGCAGGAACGCTACCGTAGGCATGAAACCCAGGAATTGAGGCCATCACGCATCTTTTATAGGCAGAATATTGGTGACTATGACAGAGATGACAGACACTATGCAGGTACCACACGCCGAACAGCTGATAATAAAGATAACAAGAACCCAGACAACCTACAGCGGCGTGACAGGTTAGACAAAGATGATGGTGATAATGGTCGTGATAGGTGTGTTGATTTTAATGACTTCCAGTACAGTAGAATTAGCAGTGCTTGGTGAAACGGACAGGTCAATCGACAGAGTGATTTTTGTTGTTATACTCATCTTATATATCATGTATTATACACGTAACCGTAACCCTTTCTGGTCTATTATTGCATATATAATACTCTATCTGTGTATAATGTCTGACACTAATATGAACCCAAAGCCTCTGAGATGTATAGCCTGGAACAGTTGAAGTATGAATGCGGCTAAACCTTACTTGAAGACTTTATTAAAAGATAATGACATCGTTGTTATATCTGAACATCAGCTGTTCCACGAAGATATATATAAACTGAAAGAAATCTGTGATGAAAGTGATTTTCAAGTGTATGTAAAAGCTAAACCAAAAGCTATTTTAAAAACAAACATATACACACCTGGTAACTGTGGTATTGCTATAGCATGGCGAAAGTCACTTAAGTATAAAGTGACACCGCTGAAAGACATTAACAATGATAGAATGTGTGTTTTAATGTTGCATGTCTCTCCTGTTCGTCATATATTTATCATTGGGGTTTACCCACCCCATAGAACATGTATAAGAGATGATATTTGTGACTACTTGAGTGTAATAGCAGCTTTTATTGAAAGTCACAGGGGGTGTGAAATAATAATTATTGGTGACTTTAACTGTCATATTGGAGATGAATTTAGCGGAAGTTCATGGGGTCAAACTGCAGTAATGGTAGAAAACTCCTCAAGCTGACTGATTCGTATGACCTTGTTATTAAAAATTTGTATTATTCAAGTACTGGGCCAACATTTTCATTTCAAAATTCATGTGGTGGTACATCCTATATAGATCATTGTGTCATATCACGCTCATTAGTGGATCAAGTTCGGATGTGTGGCGTTATGGAGGAAGCGACTGAAAATACAGGATCACCTACCTGTGTTTGCAGTAATAGACATCTGTTTTGAAAATAATAATAATGGTCGAAAATCTATGCGAGACGATATAACCTGGCAAAAATTAATCAATCAATTAATCAATCAATCAATCAATCAATCAATCAATCAATCAATCAATCAATCAATCAATCAATCAATCAATCAATCAATCAATCAATCAATCAATCAATCAATCAATCAATCAATCAATCAATCAATCAATCAATCAATCAATCATAACCAACCAATCACAATCAATCGATCATAATCAATCAATCACAATCAATCACAATCAATCAATCAATCAATCAACACAATCAATCAATCAAAATCAATCAATCAATAACAATCAAACACAATCAATCAATCACAATAAATCAAACACAACTAATCAATCAATTACAATCAATCAATCAATTGCAATCAATCAATCACAAACAATCGATCAATCACAATCAATCACAATCAATCAATCAATCACAATCAATCAATCACAATCAATCAATCAATCAATTAATCAATCAATCAATCAATCAATCAATCAATCAATCAATCAATCAATCAATCAATCAATCAATCAATCAATCAATCAATCAATCAATCAATTAATCAATCAATCAATCAATCAATCAATCAATCAATCAATCACAATCAATCAATCAAAATCAATCGATCTATTACAATTAGTCAAATTACAATCAGTCAATCAATTACAATCAATCAATCACAATCAATCACAATCAATCAATCAATCACAATCAATCGATCAATCACAATCATTCAATTAATCACAAGCAATCACAATCAATCACAATCAATCAATCACAATCAATCAATCACAATCTATCACAATCAATCACAATCAACCAATCAAAATGAATAAATCAATCACAATCAATTATAATCAATCACAATCAATCAATCAATCACAATCAATCACAATTAATCAATCAATCACAATCTATCACAATCAATCAATCAATCAATCACAATCAATCACAATCGATCACAATCAATCACAATTAATCAAGCACAATCAATCAAGCACATATCATATATCTATAGCACGTAAGCTATCTGAATAACTGTGTTGCATAAAGTTAAGTAGAAAACTCCACACCATTATCCCTGACCAAACATGTAAACCTAGTAATATAACGTAGCCTAGACCAGCAGAGTAACAGTTCCAGGAAATTGGCTGTGGTCGATTACGGACTGGACGATCATGATTCCTTGTGAAATAGTCCTCAGGTAAATGTCCGTGTTTGTAGAAGTATTCAAGCATGGCTTCTTTCTCTACAAATCGTTCAAATAGCCACTTTTGCATGCCGTCTGTGTCGAGGGGCACCTCTGATGCCGGGAATATTCTGTAGCAAATGGTGACCAGACATGGAGACAAAGCACCCGTCATCATATCACTCAGTGGTAATGATTTACCGTCTGGGTATGCAATAGTGGCGTCTATAAACCACTTCCATTCTGTGTTTAAAGGAGAAAAAAAATATGTTTAAACGTAACAGATATAAAACGACTACAAGTTCGGTTAGAATCTAATTATTCGAATTCAAGACCACACCTTTTTATGAGATTGATGTTGCTTCCACTGAGTTTTAATAAACACTTTTCTCTCATTTACCTTCACTTGTTGCTTCATCAGAATTACCAAAGGATGTTTCAATGAAAGCCTTGACGACGGCCTCCATTGCACCTACGCGTGGCAATGCAACATGCTGTAAAACTGGAAATCCATTTTTCTTGGCATATTTGTTAAGATGTTGACACAAAGAAAAATTATTAACGTTAGTAGTGGTCTTGCAAATTAAAACACATCATAAATCCTAAACACATGCTTGATATATTGATTATTGAAATATTGATAATTTGAATATGATCAAATGGTGATTTTCACTGAAAGATTAACTATATTGAAATATAGATTATATTCCGTCGATTACAAGTGGGATATTGTAGTTATTCTGGCAAAATAATCCGGACAAATTGCTAACAAAGGTTATATGATGTATTTCGGTAGATATAGGTCTCAACTAACATGCCTGATAAGTCCCAAGCAAAACTCCTGTTTAAATTCGAGAAATTCCCTAAAGCTATTTTTCAATACATACAAATGGAATTTTTCAAGTTATTTTTCATTTTGCAAATGTTAGGTATCGTTACTAATGTTTTTGGACACCAGGAATCGATTTTCAGTTGGACTTTGAAAGCAAATAATGGTGGATTTAAAGTTGATTTAGCGATTTTGATTATTGAGGTCAAGATTCAGACATTTGCCCACAACTGGAGTTTAATAGTTAACTTCGTTATCAATCACACCCAGGTTACATTGAATTTCTGTACCCCTAGATCGTTTTTTGAGAAAACAAGATTCTCAACAAGAGCATTTGCATAGCTTGACACTGAAAACATTAAAAACATAAAAAAAAACTAAAAAACAACATGAATAAAAAAACATAAATAAACATAAGTAATAGTAAACATAAATATCAACAGGTAAGCGTGGGCCCAAACATAGGTTGACGTTTTTGTATTTAACAAAGTGAATTTATCATACATTGTATAGCAGTGGTGATTAAATAGACATTCTTTTGTATTGAGTATAAAGATCATATATGATTAAGTATGTTGCAATGTACATGGGTTTTCATTGTTAAAACTTGAGACTCAAAGGGTTAGAATTAATATGATGATAAAATAGCATATACACAATGCAATTGTGGATATTATCCATGTAAATATTTGGAATTGACATTACAAGTGTACCCAACTAATATAAGATATACATCACAGCTGTTGGTTTAAAATCGTCTTTTTACAAATAAAATGGCAAAAAAACGGTCCAACCTTTCTTATTTTGTGATATTCAGAGTCCTTGACCATCTAAACATACGAATCCGTATATTACATAAACAATTTGCATAGTTATTGGTGAAGATATGTGATTTTTAGCATAATAACTAGTGCATATTGCGGCCAGCTTGAATTTCGCTATTCTGCAAAAAAAAAGACATATAAAACAATATCAGCCACCCAGGTATTGTTATTCGACAATTACTAAACACATTTCTGAAGTTAGTTTGCTTGTAACAAAAATATGCCATCACTCCATTTTTTCATCACATTATGTACCCCTGGCGGGCTGACTATTCGTCAAATTAACAAATTTGAGTTTTGCTTGGGACTTTTCAGGATTACTAGCTGGGACCTCTATCTACTATAATAAATCATAAAACCTTTGTTAGAAATTTGTCCAGACCTATACAAATCACATTTGAACTTTTCATACCATAGATACATAGGCCTACATGCTGTATAATTATAATAAAATGAGGTGGGTGAACACTAAAACAGGCCCCGTAAAGTGAATGAACAACCGGTCGGAGAAATGAGTGAGATGATCAATGATACATAAGCTTGAATGAATGAATGAATGAATGAATGAATGAATGAATGAATGAATGAATGAATGAATGAATGAATGAAGGAATGAAGGAAGGAAGGAAGGAAGGAAGGAAGGAAGGAAGGAAAAAAGGAAGGAAGGAAGGAAGGAAGGAAGGAAGGAAGGAAGGAAGGAAGGAAGGAAGGAAGGAAGGAAGGAAGGAAGGAAGGAAGGAAGGAAGGAAGGAAGGAAGGAAGGAAGGAAGGAAGGAAGGAAGGAAGGAAGGAAGGAAGGAAGGAAGGAAGGAAGGAAGGAAGGAAGGAAGGAAGGAAGGAAGGAAGGAAGGAAGGAAGGAAGGAAGGAAGGAAAGAAGGAAGGAAGGAAGGAAAGAAGGGATGAAGGAATGAACGAATTATTACATAAAAGCTAGAAAAACTAATGACCGAAATCACAAAACAATGAGCTGATAAAAATGGAAAGTTAACTGAAGAAATTTAAACAATTTATGATTAAATAAATAAAAATATGAATGGAAAAGGGATCTGATGAATTCCATAATTTATAGCACTAGCACATTGTAATATATATTATTGAATAGTTTGATTTAATTTCATTACCTAAATGCGATGAATGACCTTTATTTTACAACATAGCGATATTAAAACGCAGAATTGGTTGACATAACTGTGTTTTTTGAAAGAAATATTATGTAAATTTAGTCAATTTTTGCCAAAAAGCCCTGTCCCAAATATTAAATCCCACATAGACAAGACATGAATTATTGTGTTTTTTTTTTATTATATTTGTTTTTGTTATTTGTTAGTGTAAAACACTATCCTTAAGATTATAGACACGTGTTTTTTTTCAAATAATTTTACTATTTTACAATTTTTTAAGCAATTTATGTCTTTCCCACGTTGCAGCGACTCTCCGTAAAGCTTTTAGTTCCCATATCGTTTCTATAGGCCTACTTTTTTCTGACAAGAATATCACTTGTCTGGTGCAAAACAGCTACGCGAGTGTTTTAGGAAGTGAGTCGTAAAGAAAAAGTATAATAAATGTGTTTTTGCTTAGAAATAATGTAAGGTTTGTTCAAGTCTGTGGGTGAGAATTTTTATTCGACGTCACTCCATAACGCGTATTTTTCCACATAAATACTGCCATTAAGCTTTCAAGTACCCTATAACGTTCCTACTACAACCTCATATGACAAAAAAAAGAATCATACTATAGCATATTACATAGATGCTATGCACAATCGAGTTTAATAAAAAAAAAGTGTCTCCATAATGCGTATATTATGTCACTTCATAACAGAAACAATAACGTTATCGAGTGAAATAGTAGTTACAAATCACCCTTTTACTGATTTTAAAATAGTTATAAACCATTTATGAATTTGATATTTTAACCGACAAGTGACACTTGTTGAAATAGTAGCCTAACTTTTCTTTTAGTCTTTTAGACTGTGTTAGCATCGATATTTAGTATTTTTTTATTGTCACTCAATAACAGAAATAAATGCCGTGATGGAAGGACAATATGTTCGTTATTATCACTCTCCATAACAACAATATTGATTATGGAGAATATATTATTTATTATTTTGGGGTTATTGGCATAAAGTGATTCTTCTAAATTAAGTGATCAACACTATAATAACCCTGTTTAGCTACCTGTTAAATATATTTTTATTTTGTAGAAGGTCCACTAAGAAAATTAAATATAAATATTACTCCGCAACATGAAAAATGGTCACTCCATAACGGTAAATTAGTCTCTCCATAACGGTAAGAAAACTTTGAATTGATAAAAAGAAACATTTAAAATCGAAATTAAGCTCTGCTGACAACGCTATGTCGAGAAAACAAAGCTAAATTGATATCTGTTTAAAGTTTTGACAATATTCAGGGAAAATTTCAAGGGAAATATTCCACTGGTGCCTAAAATTATAAAATCCCTCATCTAAAAACGAATAATTTATGTACATTGAAACATACGTCCACAGACTGATTGTCATTGTTCCTATACTGAAAATATGTTGACTGGTTTTGGAACTATTAAGCAACAGAGTGTGCCATCGGGCCACCCGCGAATAAGTGCTTGCACGCGTACATTTTATAACGCGTAGTCATTTCAAACGGTAAATTTGATCAATGTCTATTTAATGACACAGTAAGCTCTAAAAATTTGCCCACAAAATTACAAACTTGAATTATTGACAAACTGGACACGGTCATGTCTGAAGACCTATCACCCGACTATACATTTTACCCCCTGGTCACTGGACCTGTTCATTCGTGTGCCATTTCAACTCCGCGGAGAGCATACAGTCCTGCAGCCGTTTCGGCGCATTGAACTCCTCGTACACATTGCCATCTCTGTCCTACCAGGTACTCATTTTCACCTGAGTCAAGTGAAGCATTTGAGGGTGAAGTGCCTTGCCCAAGGACACAACATCTTAACAATGTCCCAAGATTGTGAGTCAGCATGCCTAGTTGTAGGTCAATCTGTATGGGGAAATGTAAAAACCCTATGGCGGTCCATCAAATCAATATGGCCGCCCTTGGGAGAATACAACAATTATGTTAGGCTGAAGTCCAAGCTTTAAGCTTTGCCATGATATAATCTATAATTATCTCACTGTTGACTCTTTGTGCGTCTTTTATGCAGTAGACCTCCTTCTGGGCAGAACATAAACCACTTCCTCCCGGACGGAACTTCAAACAGTGACGTCACTTCCTTGGTTACTCGAGCCATCTGAGCTTCTCTTTCATCTTCTGATACACGCTGAAAAAAGGTGTAAAGTGTCAATCTGTCTGGCTAATCAAAAATGTTGTCACATTGTAATCCACTGAGAGCTGTTATACCACAATTCCTACATCACATAGTGACTGAGAATTGCCCTATTAAAAATATATCATGTTGATATAACGAGCTGGAGCTAGGAGTGTCCTCATTTCCTTGGGCTGCATCTCTTTCTGTGAGAATCAAAGTTATTGAAAAATACTCTGGCTATGAATTAGCATGATTAAAAATATGTAATGCAATAATTGCTTCAGAACGGACTATATCGCCTCAGCGAGGGAAAAACATGTTGGCAGTCTGAAATATGTGGGGGAGGGGGGGGGGTGGGTGAGGTACATCTGAAAATTACAACATTTTACTTGGCTGACTTTGGGATAGAGCATTGAAAAATATTCAGAGGATATTTTTACAATATCCAGAGGATATTTTTACATTATCCAGAGGATATTTTTTACAATATCCAGAGGATATTTTTATACATTGTTGTAACAGTAATGCCACATTTTGTCATTGAATAATATATTCAGGGCAAAACATATGCGAAGTTATGATTTTTTTTCAAAAAACATGAACCCACCCTTAGAGCGCTAAAATTCAAGAATTCCAAAAAAATCACAAAGTTCGTAGAATTTAACTTTTCCGTTTGCTCTACATTTGTATGATTATGATCATACAAATGTCTCTTGACTTCATTTGGTATATCGGTCATCTGGTACCATTATATCAAGTTAGTAAAACCCTACCTTGTTGAAGGCCTTATGAGGTCAAAAGAACGGTCGGGCTACTCACACAAGGCACACACATAGGTATATAAAATGTATGCTGCGCCAAATCCAACAAAAACAAAATTCAATGCGCATATCCGTACAACTACACATGGGACAGAAAAATAACGTCTTTGTGAACAGTGAAAATATTGTAATACCCCAGCAGCTATTGACCTCTATTATAAGGTTAGATTTATATCGTCAAAATATCAGATATGTTTCACCCTGAATGTATTCAATGACAAAATGTGACAGCATTGGTATTAAAGCTATTTATAACTATAAAAATAGGATTTTGTTACTACAAGGCCCAAAAATTGTAACTAGTGAGATAACCTCATCTGGACTTTTGACCTCATATGTACTTCATGCAACAAGGTAGCTTTTTCATAATTTGATATAGAGTTACCAGATGACAGATATATCAATTGATGTTAGCAGACATTGGAATGCTCATAATCATACAAATGTACAGGAAACGGAAACGTTACATACTACTGACTGTGTTAAATTTTTCTTTTTTAAATATTGACTTTCAGTGCTCTAAAAGTGGGTTTACGCTTAACAAAAAAAACCTAGACTTCACGTATGTCTCATCCTGAATATATTCCATAAACAAATGTGGCCAGAGTGGTATTAACATTGTCTATAACTATAGCAATTAGGATTGTGTTATGACAAGGGGTCGAAAACTGTAACTAGTGAAAGCACCCCATCCACTCTTTTGACCTCATAATTCATTCATACAACATTTGATACAGTGGTATCAGATGACCGGTGTACGAAATGAAGTCAACAAAAAATTAGCATTATCATAATCATACAAATTTACAGGAAACGGCAAAATTACATTTTACGAATTGTGTTAAGTTTTTTTTATTATTGACTTTCAGTGCTCTAAGGGTTGACTTACGTTCTGTGAAAAAATCAAAACTCTAATAATTTGTCATTCAATCTTTAATGAAAGATCAATAGGATCGAAAGTGATCTAAAAATTGTTTATTGTGGTTTGGATTTTGTAATAACCTGGGGTTAAAAATGTACAGTCTTTGGAGGTCAATGGTACCCTTGAACATTCCTCATTTTTAGTACTTTGCTGCATCTGGAAACTTCTACCACAAACCCTAACAATGTTCTGGAGATATTTCTCCGAAACATTAATATCTCTACCACTTTTTGTGTCAAGCTAAAAAACTAGTGCTCTTTTGAAACTTGGCTCCCAGTCTATTCATTTTGTCTCTCACAATATTTCATTTATCATTAGTGTTCATAAATTGTCAAGGTAATAACCACTGCAATATTTTTTTGTATGCTTTGTATCATATGATAGCATTACTGTGGCAAAATTCCCCCAGATATTTTTTTAATGCTCATTCCCAAAGTCAGCAAAATGCTTAGTGTTTTTATACCCCCCCCCCCCATTCCCCCTCATATTTCCGACTGTCAACATGTTTTTTATTGCTACTTGGTATGCCCTTGATTCATCTGGGTGGATGGCTTAGCATCATACAAAAATTTCCACGGGACCTAATAAGCTCCTCGACTAATTATCAAATACTATGATGCTACATGACCGTCTACCATTGTGAAAATTATCTATGATTCATCTGCTGGTGTTGACTGTTCGCAATCCCTGGTTCGATATAATAGGTGTATTTTGTCATTTAAAACGATAATGAGGGTGCCAGTGTCAACTCTGTTACTATAATGCTTTGACATGATAATAATAATTTTTTCCGGATAACTTTGAATTGCATTTTATTAATATTGATATATTACACCTACTGAAATCAAATTTTAAAATAACGAATGTATATAAAATCAGCGATATTGATGACAAGGTGAGTTTGTCAACTGTTGCTGTTAGCCCTCGCACGAAAAGATGTGTCATGGGAATGGACAGGGGACACATATGGAACATTTGAAAAATTCAAAACGACTCTGCTTAAACCCAGACACATACACCCACTGTACACCCATTGTACACAGATGCCTGTGAATGATAGGTCGGTGGTATCTTGGTGCAACAGGGGGACGATGGGGTTGAAAGGGTAATATAACAAGTTGTTAAATAAAACATGTTTCCCATCATTGCTCTTGAACGAGACGGCCAATACCAAGATCCAGAGGTGGACAGTCCAGATAGCAGATAGGGAATACGGGCCCTATTCAAGTTACGATATATCGTAGGCTTATGATTGGTCGCTATGGCCATCTGGACCATCTCGAGAAGCCTACGATATATTGTAACTGGTGAGTGAATAGGGCCTACGGTCCCTGGCAGGCGCGCATCCTTGGATGCAATATACAATATATTTATGCAATATACCCCAAAAAGTTGAGTGAGGTGTATCGATATTGGTAGTCCAGGCTAAAATTTTACAAAAAATGAGGTATTTGAAGGGACAGCTGTCTACCTCAAGTTAGGTTCCAGGTGGGTCAACGTCTCTTTTTTGCAAGGAGGTGACTGCTTATAAGTGAGAGTTGAGAGTAATCTTCTCATTTTTGAAACGCAATTACCAAGTGTAAAGTCAACTGACACTAAAAATTCTTATGTGAACCAAATTATTGAACATCTTGCTGAGGCAATACATATAACCCTCTTAATTGTATTATGAAACAGCAAAACAATTAAACGGTGTGGAGTCAATATCTTCTTTACATAGCATTAACAATCTTTCATCAAAATAGTATTTTAGATTGAAGGTGTTCAATACAAAAATAGGAACATGGAATACATGTATTTTAAGGAAACATGGTGGAAAGTTCGACCGTTCTATGGAAATAAATTGTCTCTGAGAGAAATTATTTCCATACTCTTGTGCACAACGTTTTTAGAATTCTGAACAAAATAAAATAGGGTGTAATTTTTTGTGAAGCTCTAAAGGTCGTTCCCGGGGTCTCAAAGATCATGACTCTAAAAACACACGGGGATTTTTGAAAACGTTTGTATTTCAAGGTAATATAGTCGTGTAATATAACAAATTAAAGGAATTGACACGAAATAGTCAAAATTTATAATTATCAAATATTCTAAAGTTTTAAAGGTCATTTCTGGTCTCTTGAAGGTCAAAATTCTAAACATACATATAGTCCATAAGCCATAATTGGTCACCGTGTCTAAACTCGGGGGTAGGGTCACGCAAACGTCTGTCGTTGCAGTTCTATCTTACCAATCTACTTATGCAATATACCATATCAAAGATAACTAAATGTCCGTTTTACCAGAAATAGATAAATACATGTATTTATCTATTTCTGGTTCTACTGATGTATTGCATGATGCAGTGGATAAAACAGTTATCTCTACACATACGTTTAAACATTTTTTTTTATTACAAATAATCGACAACAAAACAACTATTAAACATGGTCAATGGAAACGATTTAATAATCATAATTATTGGCCATATATATATTTAACCTATGTTTTCTAAACCCAGATGTGTATATCCTTAAAACTGAGAAGTATTTAGATGTGTACATTGTATATCTATTTTTAAATAAACGAATATTGCAGACTTTTTTGAAAATGTGCGTATGTATCCTCGGTTGAAATATGAAACATTGAACTTTTTTTTCTCTGCATTTAAGTCTATGTTTTTTTCTCCTGTTTTTTTTACATAAGTTGTGTGTGCTGAATTAAAATCGGTCGGATAAAATCCTATATTTGGTGTCTTTCACCTTTAAATGAGCAAAACAAAAAGTGGCCGCCAAAACCACATCTTTTCTATATTTTTGTTACAAATTATTGCACAATTTCTGATTTCTGCATGATTTCGGGTTGATAAATTGTGACCCGCCATGCGAAAAGGTACTTCCCCGCGGCTTCTTTAAAATTATTTATGACGTCATTTAAAATTTAAATTTAATGATTACATGGCTAATTTTTAAATAATAAAAATTTCATAAAACAAAAGTTATGAATATTTTTCAATTTTTTTTCAGTTATCGAAACAGAAACGACGCGGCTATTATATCAACTATGAACATGAATTTCGAAAATATTGACTTTACGGCCCTTTTCGCGTGGCGGGTCAAAATTAGTGTCCCATGTTTTCCGATCAAAATGACCTTTATCTGACCTTTCAAAATTTAAAATGGTTACCGCCAACACACAAATAAAAGCGTTTTTTATGTATGTGAATATAATGTATAGGGCATATCAGGTTGCAAAGCATTCGAAACTGTGTTTAAGTACAGTATATTCTATCATGCTTTGATGTGCTTAGTATTTGGAATTACATCATTATTTTAATAGTAAATATGCAAAATGACGTCCATCCTGGATTTTACGATAATCTATAGGTCAGACAATGAATAAACACTAGAAATGCTTGTTTCGGCTACCAAGTCACTCAAAATCATAATTTGAGCAATTCCGAGCCACTAATAAAAAAAAAGTTTAATTTATATTTTGAAAGCCATTTTGTTTCTAGTTCATATGAAGGTAAATTTCACGGCAATTTTGGATTTTTTCTTTCATATTTACTCGACAGTACCGTTTAATCCTAATCCACAAATACGTCATATTATCGTCAAAATGTTTAGCAGTATAACACGGCGGGTGTTTTGGATCTAAAGGTCAAATAAAGGTCATTTCTTTCCAAAGACACAATAAAAAAATTAATAATTAAAAATCTTACAGCGACCATAAATTGTGCGTTTATGTACGACAAACTATAGAAAATATGAGGTTTTCTCAACCTTTTGGTGGCCATTTTGTGTTTTGCTAATTTGAAGGTGAAACATAGAACGTTATCCGACAGATTCGCATTCAGCACATACAAATTATGTAAAAACAAGTGAGTACAAAAGTATACACTAAAATCCCGAGCAAAGTTCCATGTTTCAGATTTCAATCCAGGCTAAATAGACTTTTTTCATGAAATGCTGTATTTTTATTACGACAGTTAAATTATCTGTTATATGGTATATTGCATGTGAAGATTGGTTAATCAGAACATCAACGACAGACGTTTACGTAACCCTACCCACTAATTCTAGACAGGTTTGGCGGTACCCCCAAAATATAAAGCTCGTCCCTATTTTTTTACTGGTAACATCTCATTTCTTGTTTTGGACATATCAAAGCTTAAAAAAGTCGATGTGGGTGCGTCGTTGGGGGATGCATGTGACCGATTGGTGCCATGGACTAATAGGTATATTTGAAAGCTTTGCAATTGTTGACCTTAAAATGACCTCTAGTGGGCAGAAAACGGTATTTCAATTTTTGTCAAATTTGATATTTCATATACAATTTCGATCATGTTGATGTGTTACACAACTAGCAAGACACATGTTTAAATAAACAAATAAATAAATAAATGAGATATAGGTGTCATGACCTCTAGGGACCGAAATATGACCTTGAGGTGACCTAAAAAAATGTCACCCTATTTTTTGGAATAAGCATACAATTCTGAACAAGAGAAACCATGGTTACAAGAATTATCATGAAATTCCCACGGAATTACATATGACCCTACACTATTGCGTGTATAGTGTGTAGGGCCTATGATGTATGTGCATACCCCATTCCATTTCATTGCAGTTGGCCTATGTGTGACTAAAACAGGTCACACATAATCATGATAATAACACATCATAGACATATACGTCCGCACTAAACGTGTTTATGGAGGTTCTGGTTCAACGCCCTGGATAACCCGTCTAGTGCAAGGACCGACTTTAGCTGTTTAGACGTCAGACTCTGACGTCTAAAGTCGATTCCTGCACTGAAAATGTTTATAAAGGCCGTCGACCCATAACATATAGGTATTTCAGTTTCAACGCTCTAAGGATTCAACCCCTGCCAATATAATACATAGCCTTGTGTCACCGCCTGTGACGCTGGGCCAACATTATGCCAAATACATGTACATTGTTCGCACCCGTCAAGACGTGTAATTCTCCTGTAACCCAACGTTGAGACAATGCTGGCTCAATACAATTAACTTGGCTCAACGTATTATGCTTGCTGGGTAAATCAAATCCGTTTAATTTTATGAAACCCTCGTATTAGTGTACACATATATACAGTGCTCCAAACTATTCAAATTAATTTGTGTTAGGTACAGCCTATGACGGTGAGCGTTATACAGAAACATTAAGCGTGTTTGAAATCAACAGGGAATAGTTCCGACTTCATTTTTCTTAGTGTCGCTATGTTGCACAAACAGAACAATATTCGCTCATTTATTTCATCATTGGTGCTAAAAATGTTTTGGTGCGCTTCCCGGGTTGTGTTCCACCTTGTAAGCAAGAAGATTTCAACACAATGAGCTAAGCAGTGCCATTGACATTTGAATGACAAACAATATGCAGATTGGTAAATTGCATATTGTTTACTGCTGAATGTTCATGTTGTGTTGACATCACAAACTGAATGTTTATGTTGTGAGGACATCACGAGCTGAATGTTTATTTTGTGTTGACATCACGAGCTGAATGTTTATTTTGTGAGGACATCACGAGCTGAATGTTTATTTTGTGTTGACATCACGAGCTGAATGTTTATTTTGTGTTCACATCACCAGCTGAATGTTTATTTTGTGTTGACATCACGAGCTGAATGTTTATTTTGTGTTGACATCACGAGCTGAATGTTTATTGTGTGTTGACATCACGAGCTGAATGTTTATTTTGTGTTGACATCACGAGCTGAATGTTTATCTTGTGTTGACATCACGAGCTGAATGTTTATTTTGTGTTGACATCACGAGCTGAATGTTTATCTTGTGTTGACATCACGAGCTGAATGTTTATTTTGTGTTGACATCACGAGCTGAATGTTTATCTTGTGTTGACATCACGAGCTGAATGTTTATTTTGTGTTGACATCACGAGCTGAATGTTTATTGTGTGTTGACATCACGAGCTGAATGTTTATTTTGTGTTGACATCACGAGCTGAATGTTTATTTTGTGTTGACATCAGGAGATGAATGTTTATTTTGTGTTGACATCACGAGCTGGATGTTTATTTTGTGTTGACATCACGAGCTGAATGTTTATCTTGTGTTGACATCACGAGCTGAATGTTTATTTTGTGTTGACATCACGAGCTGAATGTTTATTTTGTGTTGACATCACGAGCTGAATGTTTATCTTGTGTTGACATCACGAGCTGAATGTTTATTTTGTGTTGACATCACGAGCTGAATGTTTATCTTGTGTTGACATCACGAGCTGAATGTTTATTTTGTGTTGACATCACAAGCTGAATGTTTATTTTGTGTTGACATCACGAGCTGAATGTTTATTTTGTGTTGACATCACGAGCTGAATGTTTATTTTGTGTTGACATCACGAGCTGAATGTTTATTTTAGTTGACATCACAAGCTGAATGTTTATTTTCTGTGGACATCACGAGTAAATGTTCCTGTTGTGTTGTTGTGTTTTACTAGATATGTCCGCCGCATTTGACACCATCGATGCAAACATTCTCATAGACACACTACACAATCGTCTAGGAGTAAAGGGCACCCCATTGAAGTGGTTCCGCTCCTACCTAAGTGACAGATTTTTCGCTGTGAAAGTAGGAAACAGTCAATCAGCCGATCACAAACTAAAGTACGGCGTTCCGCAGGGGTCTGTACTTGGGCCGTTTCTATTCACGGTCTATTCTGCGGCTACAGAGGCAATTCTGAAGAAACATGGCATCAAATACCATAAGTATGCTGACGATATACAAATATATCTTTTCTACAGCCCACATGTACCGGGTGATCTAGTATGTGCCATCTACCGACTACAAGCATGCTTTAGAGAACTAAAACAACTTCTCACTACTCTCAAGCTGAAATTAAATGACTGTAAGACAGAATTCCTCGTACTCATGAGTCCCCATCAGCTCAGAAAGTATGGTTTACCCGACCTTCAACTTTTTACAGTACACATTAAGCCTGCTGTTTCAGTTTGAAATCTTGGAGCTCATTTCGATCAAATGATCACAATGGCTAGCTCCATCAACCACAAGATCAAAGTTGCATCATACCACCTGCGACGAATAGGATCAATTTGCAAGTACATTACAGTTGGTATTTGCCACAACTTAGTAACATCTAATATTGACTACTGTAACGGACTCTTAGGTGGTCTGTGCAGCAAGGCTCGTAACACGCTCGAAGGCTGCAATACATATAACACCTATCCGCAAAGACTTACACTGGCTACCCATTCAAGAGAGAATAAATTATAAGATCATTGTGACAGTATACAAATATATCCATAGACTAGTTCCAAACTATCTATCATTTATCCTGACTACCAGAACACGAGACAATCGACCTCGTCAAAACAGGTGTGCCATGAACTTAACACTCATTCATGTGCCAAAGTTGTTGGTAAACAGGCGTTTGGTACACGTGCCCCAGAACTTTGGAACAAATTGCCATTGGACATTAGGACAATTCGCTCACTACAATCTTTTAAACAGACATTGAAAACACACCTACTCCAATCTGCATATAGATTACTCTGATGACCCACGTTTTTAGCCTTGTTTTTAATAAGATACTGGCACTTTTAGCACACATGACTTTTTATTCTGTAAGCGCTATGTTTGGCTATGCAGCTGGATACAAGCGTCTAAAGAAATACAATAATAATAATAATAATAATAATAACAATAATAATAATAATAATAATAATAATAATAATAATAATAATAATAATAATAATAATAATAATAATAATAATAATAATAATAATAATAATAATAATAATAATAATAATAATAATAATAATAATAATAATAATAATAATAATAATAATAATAATAATAATAATAATAATAATAATAATAATAATAATAATAATAATAATAATAATAATAATAATAATAATAATAATAATAATAATAATAATAATAATAATAATAATAATAATAATAATAATAATAATAATAATAATAATAATAATAATAATAATAATAATAATAATAATAATAATAATAATAATAATAATAATAATAATAATAATAATAATAATAATAATAATAATAATAATAATAATAATAACATCACGAGCCGAATGTTTATGTTATGTGGATATCACCAGCTGAATGTTTATTTTGTGTGGACAGCACGAGCAAAATCGAACCCAATTCCTGACTGTACCACTGTGTGCAAGTAACACCAAATGCTGTCACGGCAACGGCTGCTTCTTATATAATGAATAACTATTATTAAAAGCAGAGCATACATTATAGATTATCATATTCTCTGAAACGCAGTGACGTCACTCGTCGAAAACAAGGTTATATTACACCCTCTCCCCCATACTTCATTCTGTTAAACGGAGTGACGTCACTCGGTGAAAACAAGGTTATAGAAGAACCCTTCCCTATACTTCTTTGTATTGCCAGCTCGGTGGAAACAAAGGAGGTCGAGGTCATTGAGTTTCATAGAATTATCTATGATAGCAAACGTGCCTAGGTATTTTCACAAACGAAAAAAAATAATGTATTTGTGCAATGTGAGGCAAAAGTTTCGGCTGTGGTGATTAAAATATTTTAATGTGTACAGTACTTAAATCTAATATTTATATATGATACTGTTGAACGTTTACATGTATATTAAGATTTATTGTATCTTTAGATAACCCTTTAATCTACATGAGGATGATAGCTAGGTTATGTATAGTGACAATACTCACATGATATTCCAGAAATTCAGAGAAAATTATCTGTCAGCCTCCCTCGATGCCTCGTCTATATCTGGAGAATATACTGTGAAGTACAGTTAAGTTTAGACGTGATTGTATGTAAGCCTGTATAAGCCTACAGGCTAATTATGGACATTTAACAAGCCTCACTGGCTCATGTAACTGCTACATAACCATCTGATAACTCACAAATACAATTTTTTACAAACAAATTTTAGTAAATGCTTTTATAATATATTTATAAGTTAATAAATTATGGGAATTGTGTAGATCTCATCCATATGTAATATCAACTTAATTATTACTAGAAACATTAATTCTAATAGCTTTTTTTCTTTATTTTATTATTATATATTTTCTTACCAATTATGTAAAACGTATAGATTTGCGTAATTTGAGGTTTTATATATTATATACATATAATGTAATGCGCTAAATATCGATGTATGGTTTATTATTATTATTTATTTAATGATCTGTGAGGGCCCCACGGCAGATGAGCTATGCTCAGTGGGTTGGAGCATATATGTTTTTAATCTTGATTTTACACATTTGTGCTTGGATATACCTGTACCCTCGATAAATAAAGACTTTATTATTATTATTATTATTATTATTATTATTGTTTGTGGTTGTTGCTTGAACACTTGCTATGCTGACTATATCCACTATACACACAACGTATACCCAATGTTGGTTTAGTTTGAGCTGGCGTCATAGACGGTAGATCAGTATAGAAACCAGTTTGTGTGAATACGCATCTTCGCCTAGTAATTATCTGACAATAATAATGTACAAATTAAAGTTATAGAAAAGTCACGCTCTGGTATTTTTCAGTCAAGCCAAGAAATAGTTACCGTTATTAAGTACAATGTATGGCGATTGAACCGCCGTGGGATCAGGGTTTAGTATTTGCTGGTATCACCGAACCTATTAACAGTGTTAACAGTGCTTGAACAGTTATTCAACAACAATGCCTTTACGAGCGTGTGACATGGGATATCCTAAGTTCTGTCACCCTTTGCATTCCCACTGTCATATCTTAAATGTCAACCAAGTAAACATTGTTATAGGCATATGGTATCATAGCGTGACATCTTCCATGTAGGTTACAAGATGACACATGTTTATTGAACATTCCTTTATTAATTAGCAAAGTAGAAGAGGGCTGGTTGAAAATGACAAACTTGGGACCCCCGTGACCTGTGTTTGGCGACACATTGAATCATAATCCGTCAGGTGCTTTATGTTCGTCACAGCTGAAATAGATGGTGCCCTAAGATCGTCAAACACTAAAAACAACACTTATAGTAATGTATTAGCTGTTAAAAAAGTCATATTGGGGTATTTTATGATAAAAAACCAGTAATACTTTAAGTTATAAACTAAGTAAATGAATTTAGAGGTCATAATAAAAATAGGGGTCATCAAAAAAATATGTGGCAAATTATGCATCATTTATAAATGATCAGGGCTTCATGCATGCTCGCATTGCTAAATCATATAGGCCTTCAAAACACTCAATGGCGGCTATATTGGATTTGACGGCCATATTGTAATAATTGATTTGAGCTTGCCTCTTACTTAAATATGAAATAGAATATCCAAATACATCTTTGTGCAAAATTTCATGCTTGATACTTGTATGATAAAATGCATACACATATCTCATTTCACCATTCTGCCTACTATCTTTATCGGGAGATAGTGGGCGTTTGACAAGGTCGAAAGGCCCGGACAGCCTTATTCAGGGCTAGCTATCCCAAACAACAACAGCAACAACAAGCCGAACAATGAATGAATGAAAAAAGTTCATTGTCTAACATACATACATCATTATGCCTTCTGACAATGTCAAAAATAGTGGTAGATGTCTGCTTTCATGGTGAACACCAGTTTTTTTTACACTTTGACATATCTTTGTAGTTGATCAGAGTTGATCGGAGTGCTGGATCTTACATGTGGAAATGTTTTGTGAGCTCAGGATAGCTTTCGCACTCTTCCCTCTATTCGCTAACACTAACAGTGCCTCGATTGTTACCTTTAGTAGTCGTTACTGGTTGGGGAAAACTGAAGGAAAGCTGGGGGTCGAGGCCCGGGCTCCGATGTCGGGGTACTTGCAGTGTGGTTGTCTAGCCTGTGACTCAGTGTGTAAAAAGGTCACCACAGTTCAAATTAAGCTTAAATGCATACCCTCTTTCACAGACCAAACACACATCCTTTTAACCCACTGTATCCCTGTCAGATAATCACGAAACAGTAATATCTGATATCCGGCATGAACAGATGAAGGAGACATCGTGTACTTATTAAATATCAACAGAAATATAACTTAATTGTATCTGTTTTTAATTCAACAGAGGTTGGAACAGCCGCATTGAAAATATTTTGGATGATGATGATGATGACACCTGCCGTGATTTCGGCTTACTTAGGGTGGTGAGACCATATCAGGAACAGTTCAAGCACACTTTAAGTTGAATACTTTGCAGTCCTCTTTTAATAAGGCCTTTTTAAAATGTAGCGTAGGCCCTAGCAGACAAAGAGGGGTGCTGAGCAATCGACAAGACTAATGGCTCTGTTGGCTCTTTTCTCATTCATCAGATCCAGTATCCTTCCACTAGCGTCAGCTAGTGGCTCTGATTAATTACACTGTAGAATGTGTACTGTAGAAATATTCATGAATTTGACCTGATTTTTTATCCGGCCAATAAGGCAATACCTAACGAAAATAGTGTCCTTGACATTCTAAGCCACATAGTCAGACAAAGGAATACACATGGCCAAGCACATGACTATTTTCATGAAAATACCAGCTTCCTTTGACATGTTTAAGAGAGGGTGGGGTGGACCAGAGAGGGGTTTGACTACATCATTACATCTAAAATGCTATATTTCGTGTCCAACTTTGCTTCACTTCCTGTGGATATTTAAGCCTGACAGAGACTGCACACCAGTAGTAACTATGACCCAGCACTGGGTTCATGTTAATCCACAATCTGAGATGATGTCCCAGCTTTAAACAAAGACTGGTTGTTACAATCACTGTGCAAATTCTGCTGGTATCTTTGTCTTACACAAAAACAAGTCTACAATAACACAAATAGAAGACGCAGATCCAATGTTGCTTTTATGCTGGGCCGACATTATATAGGATGAACCAACTATAGTACAGGTTGATTGCATACAGGTAATGGTCATAATAATACTAAGCATATAATGCCAACCATAGCTCGGTAGGCCTATAGGGGAGACATAATTATATAAACTTGTCTCTCATACTTGACAGGGTCAGGTGTGGGTCACGAGACACCAGTTTTTAAAGCCCTATCAGAACGCAACAATTACAGAAGAGATTCTCAAAGCTCTGTAGCAGGGCCAACTAGCTGTGCTAGTTTGGCCCTGAGAAGGAGGCTGAGTTGGCTCTTGAAAGCTGCTAATAATATTAGTTCATGTAGTTAGAGGGAGATCTCGCCCTCCACTATATGTTACACAACCAAGGTAACACGCTGTGGAGGGTGGCGTTTGCTAACTAATTGATATGGATTCAATAGCAGCTGGTGTAGGTTGATCCCAATCAGGTAGATCTAGTCTAGCCAAAGATTTTCGACCGAGTGTAGCCTACCTAGTTATGATGAGTTTAAATTGAAAAAACCCCTTTGGTCTCCATAGTTTATACAAAAATATTTCAACGTTGTAAGGGTTAATAAATGGACTTTAACAAATATGCTCATTCATTCACTTAGCATTTGTTAACAATTTATTTTAATGATGACAGGATGCAGAAGAATTTTGCTGACGTTTATTATGAACGCATTTTGGTATCCGGTGTTACACAAGGACAATATAGGACAAATATTGCCAGCCATTTTGTTATAATTTTGCTGACACTTTCAGAAACCTTGCCTAATAGCTAGAACGGTAGTAATAAATAAAGTTTCCGGTGTTACACGAGGACAACACATGACAAATTTTGCAAATAAAAAATCAAAAATGGCCGATTGGTAGCTCTTTTGTTTCATTTTTGCTCGATATCTCTGAATCCTTCTATGATAAACTGTCCTGTGTTACATAAGGATAACCATTGGAAAAGTTTGCTGATCTTTATCAAATTTAAAATGGCCGACTGGTGGTAACGGAGGGCTGCTTTCATCTTCGTTTCCGAACAACTCTTTCTCGTATCCTTCGCAGAAATCCTCCTTTCACATGGACGACACTGTACCGAGGTCTGGTGTGGAAGTCGCCGACACTTCTTCTACTCACTTTAATCCAGAGTATCTGCGCACTTTCCTACAAGTAGATGCCCAGTTTACAGAGTGCAGATATTCTTGTTTTTTCCATCTCATCAGACATTTTGGAATCTGGAAATCTGCTCATGACGACTGTTTTATTGGATGTGAAGAAAAAAAGTGAAGATTACAAGTACACGAACAAGATGAGAATATGGGCAGTCAGGGATTTGATAGCCAATTCAATTTCATAGTTTCCGAGCTAAGCATCATCATAAGTTTAGTTCGCCAGGTTACTTTTTGTACAGGTATTTTTGTTGATGACTCTGAATCTATACGTGATACCTTTACTCATTTACAAAATACAGCCTGACCCATGTGGGATCAGGCATGTCGGATAAGGACGGTTTCTATGTATGTTCCCCCACGTGCCTTCAGGTTATGCCGTGGCAATCTCGTGAGACCAGGTGCAAGAACTGTTATCATAGTTATGTCAGCTTTCTCAGGGCCTTTTCTTGGGACGAGTCTGCGAAAACCACTGAGGATTAAACACGCTAAACCTTTAACCGCCGGTCCCGATTATATTCGTTTTTTAGTAGAGCGTTTGCTCTACTTTTTCGATGATGTTGGGTCTGAGTGGTTTTTTGTATGATTAATACCGCGACTCACAACTTCAAGTGGGTGAAAATTTAAATAAGAAAACTTAGCAGGTAAATGATTAAGTATGTTCAAAAAGCGCATAAATAAACGGCTCTAATATCAACTCTGAAAATAGTTTGTTGTTTGTTTTATCGACATGGTAAACTACAATGCTGCCCATGCTGGTATGGATGATGGCGTTGTATGTGCTCCAGTGCCACCTGGTGAATCACTGGTGTTTGCCTGTTCTATTTTACTTGATACACGTAACATATGCAAGTTTCATTCTGATCTAATCTAGCTTAATTTCTGATAATTATAGTGAGGTTACATGACTCTTTGTATTTTGACTGAATTCATCATCACTCAATATGATGAGCTGCATGTTAAATACATCAGGTCTACAGCTACGTTGAGAACTGATTTTTCTAAACCCCCCTCGACCACACACCCCACAATTAACCCCCAACACACCCTTAATTATCTCAAATCTGACGATTTTTGTCTACTTTTGGGCTTCATGGGCCTCTCTCGTTGGCCTACAATGTGGTATCTCTCGTACCTCCAGCTTTTCATCATGTTTAAATAATTATGTTTAGTCTCTCTCGTGTCTGTCAATGTTCATCATGAACATGTACACAAAGCCCTGGACGCACTCCCCAGAACACAAAACTGCAATATTGCTTTCATCTGTCCATATCTTTCGGTGAGCTGGTAGCTTACGTGGACGATATTATGGAGGTTATTCATCACAATACAATATTTTGAACAGTGATCTGTGTTTTTTATGTAATATGTTACTAACTGGCTTCACTCATTCCCCAGTGCACCTCACCTGCGGGCATGCAGGCCTTAAGTACTGATCAGATAAAATTTGGTAGGGTGCGCATTTAATCGCTGCCAGACCAGGAAACAGTTGACAGATGCTGGGAGAGTTGACTGACGACTATTTGAAGATTATTGGCGGCAAATTCCAATATAATGGGCAGTGTCTATGAGTGAGCGAATGGCGCTGTTGTGGGAGTGAACCAACTGGTAACAACATATTAAAACCTGCGAAACAATTCTCTATAGGCTGACGGAGCACCTCCACATGCTTTTCACCAGTTTGAAAAAAAATTGTCTCAAGAATTATACAGTTGATGCATTCCTCTTGACTTCGTGAGGTAGAAATCAGCGTGTTTTTTTACCTTGTGTGATCAGACCACC
This sequence comes from Flabesymbios commensalis, assembly GCA_964017125.1. Classification (NCBI taxonomy): domain Eukaryota; kingdom Metazoa; phylum Annelida; class Polychaeta; order Terebellida; family Flabelligeridae; genus Flabesymbios; species Flabesymbios commensalis. The sequence goes on from OZ024906.1 coordinate 87,187,205, forward strand.
ATCATTTGTAAATCCATGTATAGGTAATTGTATAGGTGATTGTGAGGCGAGGGAGGTCGTGGGTCCACATGATCCGTGGGTGGATCCACATAACAGACAGATGGTGGGTGTAACTCTAGTTCAATAAATGCTTTACAAAATGAGCTGCGTAAATACTATTATCATTTTACTACAAGGTTATAATCGTGACAAAAACTATTTATTGAATTAAATTGTATATGAGTCAACGACTTATATAGTAGGATGTTTCATAGAATCTGTGAGTCTCGATGAAAGTGTTTAAATCTAAGTTGCAACTGTTGATTTTGAAAAGCAAATAACTGTGATTTCACCTGCTGATAAAACGGATCACAGACGATTATAGTCGTGCTTAGTGTTAACCCTTTTCATGCTAGGTCCGTGCAAGGATATATATATACGGCTTCAAGCTAATAAAAAATGGTGCTGAAATTTTGATCCAGATGTTCGGTTGATCTAAAGAATTAGAGAACAGAGATTGTCTATGGTTAGCCAAATAATTTTATCTGAGAGACGCCTGTTTAAAAATATATATATATTCGTCGTTTGAAATTGCAATTCCAGCTTGAGAACCACCAGATAATACATCAGCATGGTAAGAGTTAACCCTTAAAGCGCTAAGTTAAACAAAAACACCCCCCTCCCCCCACCACACTTTGAGGTATACGTTTCGTTACCGCGACACAAATTAAAGATGGTAAAAACTGCTGATATATGTACCATTAGAATAAAAAAATTAATGTATGCTAATTTTGCAAAATCTTGTTTAAGGAGAAATACAAATGCTGGAAACAGATACAGGCGTTATTAGCACTTTAACCCTTTCAGCTCGGGGGTCGACTTCAGACGCCAGAATCTGACGTCGATAGATGACAGATTCAGACGTCTATTAAAGTCCGCACTAAAAGTGTGAAATGTTGATAAATGGCCGTAGACCCATAACACATGTATTCAAATAAAGCGGAAAGAGCTAACCGAGACATTTATGATGATTTCAAATTGAAGAAACCCTTTAGTCTCCATGGTTTATACAAACATATCTCAGCTTTATGGGTTAAGACTCACTAAACACATTCCCAGACAAGCGGCTTCTCCGGAGCTGTACCGACAAGCGGCTTCGACCCGCATCCCAGACAGGACACGGATTTTTATATGAATATTCATGAGCTAATCCGTGTCGTCTTTGTCACCATAAATCACAGCGCAGAGAAAGGCGTCAGCTCGGGGGTGATTTAACGGCCAGGAACGCTCACTCAATAATTATTTGTGGCACTGTGTGTTAACCCGTTCAACCCTTACAACGCTGAAATATTTTTGTTTAAGCTATGGAGACCAAAAGTCTTTTTTATTTTTAAATCATCATAGATGTCTTAGTTAGCTCTTTGCGCTTCATTTGAATACATATGTGATATGTCTGCGGCCGGTATAATTAGTTTAATTCTTTCAGTGCGGGATCGACTATAGACGTTAAATTCTCACATCTAAACTCGACCCTCGCGCTGAAAGGGTTAGATCAGGAACACCTTTTGGATTGTGGCACTGTGTGTTAACTCGATAACCCTCAAGGCACTGAATTGTCTTATTAATATTTTCACCCACTTGAAGTTGTGTCTCGCTACCGCGACCCACAACTTCAAGTGGCTGAAAATTACTCATATAAGTTCTGTTTAATTTGAGACAAAATAATTGCAAATGTTGACGTTGAAACACACATTCCATTCCCAATAACTGTGATTTCACCTTCTAATTAAACGGATTGCGAACGCCTATTGTCGGTGCTTAGGGCTTAATGGGTTAAAGAAATTGGTTAAAGGAGATATTTAGATGTGTCAAATCGGAGCGAAATACTTTCACATTTTGTTGTTCAATAACACATTCCATATTTAAACCTGCTAATTACAATGTTGCTGAAAGGAATAAAAACGAAGATAGTCGTGAATAGTACTTAACCATATCAGCGCGGGACCGTCTTTATACGTCAGAATCTGACGTGCGTTGACGTCAGAATCTGACGTATAAATTGACGTCAGATTTTGACGTATAAAGTCAGTCCTCGCGCTGGAAGAATTTAAATATTTCTAATGGCTGTAACCCATAACATCGGTATTCAAATGAAGCAGAAAGACCTCTACAAGTCATTTATTATGATTTCAAATTGAAAAAAACACTCCGGTCTCCATTGTTTATATTTAAAAAAAATCAGTGCTCAAAGGGTTAATTGAGACAAGAATAATAGGCCTTTTTAGTTAAATAATTACATGGAATGACCCTTGAAAGTCCTTGGTTATCGAGCCTTTAAATAATAAATTTATTTGAGGCTGCTAGACAAAGAGGGAAATCCATAATAAATTTATTCTCTAACATTTTATGTAATATGATGCTCTCTCGTTGAACGTCGATAGCATGCATGTTTATTTTGGTAAGATGTTGATCAAGCGTTGTTTGAATTAGGAGGTTTAGATGTGATTTTATTGTTTTGATTCTAGTTGAGGCATAGGCCTTACTTAGACGTGTGAGAAAATGGGCTATTGTAACCTTCTCGGTGTAAGCGACAAATACTGAAAATCAATGTAAAAAAACCTAGTTAATCAAGAGATACAAACCCTGATCCAACGTGGATTCGCTGTTTGCTGTAGTATCAAGCCTTGAAACCGCATTTGGAGGATGTGAGCAGGGGTAGGTACCGGGGGTTAGGGGTGTGATCGAAGATATTTAAAAAGAACTCCTGCTGATCATTGCGGCCATGTGGCCTGAGGGTGAGAGGATGCCATTAAGAGAGAGCGGTTGTTTCAGGGGGGGGGGGGGTGTATTTGCATACGGCGTAGTTAACATGGTTAAGGAGATTTGATGGGCTGACCGGGCCGCTCTCCACACAATAAGCAGCAAAAATCGTCAACACCCCATTAAAAATATATTTGAAAAAATGATAATAAATGACAAATATATCAATAAAACCTTTATAAAACTGTCCTCTGTAGTCAAACTGAGACTATAATTCGTCTCCCGGTCAAGTGGGCAGAGCATTTTCTGCTACGGCTCTTTTTCTTCTTCGTTTCTTTAATAGTAGTACTTTTTGTGGGGAAGATGTATTTATTGAAAATCATACTAATATATGTAACCCTATCTACTGGCTCAGTTATAGAATTTTAATTTCCCACTCACTTGTATCTCGCTACCGCGACCCACAACTTCTAGTGGATGAAACAGTTGTTTAATTCGAAACCAAACATTTGGAAGTTTTCGTGTTTAAACACTCATTTCATTCCCGCTAACACTGATTTGATCGGCTAACAAAACAGAATAAAAACGACTTTATATAATCGCGCTGATTATTTATTAAACTATATTTATACAAGGTGTATACATATTAGCAAAGCTGCTATTTTTTTCAACTTTGTGCCCTCTTATACATTCATTATTACAATATCTTTCTAAACAATATGATATTGTAAATGGTATAAATACAAATTTAAATATCCATAATCTAATCTTAGCTACAGTTGAAATCTTTTAATCGGATAACACTTAAGTCAAATCTAAACAAAAGCGTTAACAACATTTTTATTTTCATTACCCGTCAAAATGTGAAATGTTGCAATTCTCCCCCCCCCACCCCCCCCCCCCCCCCCCCACCCCCACCTCAAAGGTAAAGAGAACTTCGGAAGGACGGTTTTATTAAATCTGTAAACAATCTTGACCGGGCGTCTTATGACATGTCGAGTCCAACACAAGGGCGGATGTAAAATTTTGAAAAAAGGGGGTTCGATTGAAAAATCAAAATTTAGGCTTCAATCAATGATTTTTTTGTATTTTTAGCTAATGCATCCGTATTTGACATTCGAAATGTACTAGGGTAGTGCCTCAAGTTGAGACACTACCTTAGTCATTTTAGAGTGTCAAATACCGATATAGGCTAAATTTTGATGAATCTTGAAACAATTTAGTTTTTGAAAATGGAGGGGGGGGGTCAGGGGGTCCGCTGGATCCGCCACTGCAACATTAACCCAGCATTGGTTTTCAGCATCTTCTGTATGTTGTCGTTGAATCACCAGAGGGCGTGAGTTTCAGACCATCTGGCAGTGGCGGGGCCAGCGTTAATCTAATTAACACATCACTCGCTCGAGGGCGTCGTTCACAACCATCGCGTTAATCCGCGATGCCGGTCAGCCGCACCGCTGGCCCGGTGTCGGCACAATACCGGGCCGATGCCTGCAACGCCGGACTAACCTCCTGCGTGTGCAGCATTATTTCGACGGTCATTTATAAGAGTGGCCACGGGGCGACAAGATTTATTATAATTAATAATTAAACATAAAATATGGCAGCGTGATTTTCTCAGTTGTGCGAGCTGACCGTACGTAGAACATTATATTCCAAACAATGGGG
>OZ024906.1:87191808-87481920 GCA_964017125.1 Flabesymbios commensalis
AGCTGAATGTTTATCTTGTGTTGACATCACGAGCTGAATGTTATTTTGTGTTGACATCACGAGCTGAATGTTTATTTTGTGTTGACATCACCAGCTGAATGTTTATCTTGTGTTGACATCACGAGCTGAATGTTTATTTTGTGTTGACATCACAAGCTGAATGTTTATTTTGTGTTGACATCACGAGCTGAATGTTTATTTTGTGTTGACTTCACGAGCTGAATGTTTATTTTGTGTTGACATCACGAGCTGAATGTTTATCTTGTGTTGACATCACGAGCTGAATGTTTATTTTGTGTTGACATCACGAGCTGAATGTTCATGTTGTGTTGACATCACGAGCTGGATGTTTATTTTAGTTGACATCACAAGCTGAATGTTTATTTTCTGTGGACATCACGAGTAAATGTTCCTGTTGTGTTGTTGTGTTTTACTAGATATGTCCGCCGCATTTGACACCATCGATGCAAACATTCTCATAGACACACTACACAATCGTCTTGGGGTAAAGGGCACCCCATTGAAATGGTTCCGCTCCTACCTAAGTGACAGATTTTTTGCTGTGAAAGTAGGAAACAGTCAATCAGCCGATCACAAACAAAAGTACGGCGTTCCGCAGGGGTCTGTACCTGGGCCGTTTCTATTCACGGTCTATCCTGCGGCTACAGAGGCGATTCTGAAGAAACATTGCATCAAATACCATTAGTATGCTGACGATATACAAATCTATCTTTTCTACAGACCACATGTACCGGGTGATCTAGTATGTGCCATCTACCGACTACAAGCATGCTTTAGAGAACTAAAACAACTTCTCACTACTCTCAAGCTGAAATTAAATGACTGTGAGACAAAATTCCTCGTACTCATGAGTCCCCATCAGCTCAGAAAGTATGGTTTACCCGACCTTCAACTTGTTACAGTACACATTAAGCCTGCTGTTCAGTTCGAAATCTTGGAGCTCATTTCGATCAAATGCTCACAATGGTTAGCTCCATCAACCACAAGATCAAAGTTGCATCATACCACCTGCGACGAATAGGATCAATTCTCAAGTACATTACAGTTGGTATTTGCCACAACTTAGTTGTTGCACTCGTAACATCTAATATTGACTACTGTAACGGACTCTTAGGTGGTCTGTGCAGCAAGGCTCGTAACACGCTCGAAGGCTGCAATACATATAACACCTATCCGCAAAGACTTACACTGGCTACCCATTCAAGAGAGAAAAAATTGTGACAGTATACAAATATATCCATAGACTAGTTCCAAACTATCTATCATTTATCCTGACTACCAGAACACGAGACAATCGACTTCGTCAAAAACAAGTGTGCCATGAACTTAACACTCATTTATGTGCCAAAGTTGTTGGTAAACAGGCGTTTGGTACACGTGCCCCAGAACGTTGGAACAAATTGCCATTGGACATTAGGACAATTCGCTCACTACAATCTTTTAAACAGACATTGAAAACACACCTACTCCAATCTGCATATATATTACTCTGATGACCCACGTTTTTAGCCTTGTTTTTAATAAGATACTGACACTTTTAGCACACATGACTTTTTATTCTGTAAGCGCTGTGTTTGACTATGCATTATAATAATAATAATAATAATAATAATAATAATAATAATAATAATAATAATAATAATAATAATAATAATAATAATAATAATAATAATAATAATAATAATAATAATAATAATAATAATAATAATAATAATAATAATAATAATAATAATAATAATAATGATAATAATAATAATAATAATAATAATAATAATAATAATAATAATAATAATAATAATAATAATAATAATAATAATAATAATAATAATAATAATAATAATAATAATAATAATAATAATAATAATAATAATAATAATAATAATAATAATAATAATAATAATAATAATAATAATAATAATAATAATAATAATAATAATAATAATAATAATAATAATAATAATAATAATAATAATAATAATAATAATAATAATAATAATAATAATAATAATAATAATAATAATAATAATAATAATAATAATAATAATAATGATAATAATAATAATAATAATAATAATAATAATAATAATAATAATAATAATAATAATAATAATAATAATAATAATAATAATAATAATAATAATAATAATAATAATAATAATAATAATAATAATAATAATAATAATAATAATAATAATAATAACATCACGAGCCGAATGTTTATGTTATGTGGATATCACCAGCTGAATGTTTATTTTGTGTGGACAGCACGAGCAAAATCGAACCCAATTCCTGACTGTACCACTGTGTGCAAGTAACACCAAATGCTGTCACGGCAACGGCTGCTTCTTATATAATGAATAACTATTATTAAAAGCAGAGCATACATTATAGATTATCATATTCTCTGAAACGCAGTGACGTCACTCGTCGAAAACAAGGTAATATTACACCCTCTCCCCCATACTTCATTCTGCTAAACGGAGTGACGTCACTCGGTGAAAACAAGGTTATAGAAGAACCCTTCCCTATACTTTTTTGTATTAGCCAGCTCAGTGGAAACAAAGGAGGTCGAGGTCATTGAGTTTCATAGAATTATCTATGATAGCAAACGTGCCTATGCATTTTCACAAACGAAAAAAAAATGTATTTGTGCAATGTGAGGCAAAAGTTTCGGCTGTGGTGATTAAAACATTTTAATGTGTACAGTACTTAAATCTAATATTTATATATGATACTGTTGAACGTTTACATGTATATTAAGATTTATTGTATCCTTAGATAACCCTTTAATCTCCATGAGGATGATAGCTAGGTTATGTATATTCACAATACTCACATGATATTCCAGAAATTCAGAGAAAATTATCTGTCAGCCTCCCTCGATGCCTCGTCTATATCTGTAGAATATACTGTGAAGTACAGTTAAGTTTAGATGTGATTGTATGTAAGCCTGTATAAGCCTACAGGCTAATTATGGACATTTAACAAGCCTCACTGGCTCATGTAACTGCTACATAACCATCTGATAACTCACGCAAGTTATTTACAAATAAATTTTTTTACAAACAAATTTTAGTAAATGCTTTTATATTATATTTATAAGTTAATAAATTATGGGAATTGTGTAGATCTCATCCATATGTAATATCAACTTAATTATTACTAGAAACATTAATTCTAATAGCTATTTTTTCTTTATTTTATTATTATATATTTTCTTACCAATTATGTAAAACGTATAGATTTGCGTAATTTGAGGTTTTATATATTATATATATATAATGTAATGCGCTAAATATCGATGTATGGTTTATTATTATTATTTATTTAATGATCTGTGAGGGCCCCACGGAAGATGAGCTATGCTCAGTGGGTTGGTGCATATATATTTTTAATCTTGATTTTACACATTTGTGCTTGGACATACCTGTACCCTCGATAAATAAAGACTTTATTATTATTATTATTATCATTATTATTATTGTTTGTGGTTGTTGCTTGAACACTTGCTATGCTGACTATATCCATTATACACACAACGTATACCCAATGTTGGTCTAGTTTGAGCTAGCGTCATAGACGGTAGATCAGCATAGAAACCAGTTTGTGTGAATACGCATCTTCGCCTAGTAATTATCTGACAATAATAATGTACAAATTAAAGTTATAGAAAAGTCACGCTCTGGTATTTTTTAGTCAAGCCAAGAAATAGTTACCGTTATTAAGTACAATGTATGGCGATTGAACCGCCGTGGGATCAGGGTTTAGTATTTGCTGGTATCACCGAACCTATTAACAGTGTTAACAGTGCTCGAACAGTTATTCAACAACAATGCCTTTACGAGCGTGTGACATGGGATATCCTAAGTTCGTCACCCTTTGCATTCCCACTGTCATATCCGTGACATCTTCCATGTAGGTTACATAATGACACATTTTTATTGAACATTCCTTTATTAATTAACAAAGTAGAAGAGGGCTGGTTGAAAATGACAAACTTGGGACCCCCGTGACCTGTGTTTGGCGACACATTGAACCATAATCTGTCAGCTGCTTTATGTTCGTCACATCTAAAATAGATGGTGCCCTAAGATCGTCAAACACTAAAAACAACACTTATATAGTAATGTATTGGCTGTTAAATAAGTCATATTGAGGTATTTTATGATAGAAAACCAGTAATACTTTAAGTTATAAACTAAGTAAATGAATTTAGAGGTCATAATAAAAATAGGGGTCATCGAAAAAATATGTGGCAAATTATGCATCATTTATAAATGATCAGGGCTTCATGCATGCTCGCATTGCTAGATCATATATGCCTTCAAAACACTCAATGGCGGCGATATTGGATTTGACGGCCATATTGTAATAATTGATTTGAGCTTGCCTCTTACTCAAATATGAAATAGAATATCCAAATACATCTTTGTGCAAAATTTCATGCTTGATACTTGTATGATAAAATGCATACACATATCCCATTTCACCATTCTACCTACTATCTTTATCGGGAGATAGTGGACGTTTGACAAGGTCGAAAGGCCCGGACAGCCTTATTCAGGGCTAGCTATCCCAAACAACAACAGCAACAACAAGCCGAACAATGAATGAATGAAAAAAGTTCATTGTCTAACATACATACATCATTATGCCTTCTGACAATGTCAAAAATAGTGGTAGATGTCTGCTTTCATGGAGAACACTAGTTTTTTTTTACACTTTGACATATCTTTGTAGTTGATCAGAGTGCTGGATCTTACATGTGGAAATGTTTTGTGAGCTCAGGATAGCTTTCGCACTCTTCCCTCTATTCGCTAACACTAACAGTGCCTCGATTGTTACCTTGAGTAGTCGTTACTGGTTGGGGAAAACTGAAGGAAAGCTGGGGGTCGAGGCCCGGGTTCCGATGTCGGGGTACTTGCAGTGTGGTTGTCCAGCCTGTGACTCAGGGATCTGATGTTTTGCGCTAGGCCCCCTAGTGTGTAAAAAGGTCACCATAGTTCAAATTAGGCTTAAATGCATACCCTCTTTCACAGACCAAACACACATCCTTTTAACCCACTGTATCCCTGTCAGATAATCACGAAACAGTAATATCTGATATCCGGCATGAACAGATGAAGGAGACATCGTGTACTTATTAAATATCAACAGAAATATAACTTAATTGTATTTGTTTTTAATTCAACAGAGGTTGGAACAGCCGCATTGAAAATATTTTGGATGATGATGATGATGACACCTGCCGTGATTTCGGCTTACTTAGGGTGGTGAGACCATATCAGGAACAGCACACTTTAAGTTGAAGACTTTGCAGTCCTCTTTAATTAAGGCCTTTTTAAAATATAGCGTAGGCCCTATCAGACAAAGGGCGGTGCTGAGCAATCGACAAGACTAATGGCTCTGTTGGCTCTTTTCTCATTCATCAGATCCAGTATCCTTCCACTAGCGTCAGCTAGTGGCTCTGATTAATTACACTGTAGAATGTGTACTGTAGAAATATTCATGAATTTGACCTGATTTTTTATCCGGCCAATAAGGCAATACCTAACGAAAATAGTGTCCTTGACATTCTAAGCCACATGGTCAGGCAAAGGAATACACATGGCCAGGCACATGACTATTTTCATGAAAATACCAGCTTCTTTTAACATGTTTAAGAGAGGGTGGGGTGGACCAGAGAGGGTCTAAAATGCTAAAATGCTATATTTCGTGTCCAACTTTGCTTCACTTCCTGTGGATATTTAAGCCTGACAGAGACTGCACACCAGTAGTAACTATGACCCAACACTTGGTTCATGTTAATCCACAATCTGAGATGATGTCCCAGCTTTAAACAAAGACTGGTTGTTACAATCACTGTGCAAATTCTGCTGGTATCTTTGTCTTACACAAAAACAAGTCTACAATAACACAAATAGAAGACGCAGATCCAATGTGCTTTTATGCTGGGCCGACATTGTATAGGATTAACCAACTATAGCACAGGTTGATTGCATACAGGTAATAGTCATAATAATACTAAGCATATAATGCCAACCATAGCCCAGTAGGCCTATAGGGGAGACATAATTATATAGACTTGTCTCTCATACTTGACAGGGTCAGGTGTGGGTCACGAGACGCCAGTTTTTAAAGCCCTATCAGAACGCAACAATTACAGAATAGATTCTCAAAGCTCTGTAGCAGGGCCAACTAGCTGTGCTAGTTTGGCCCTGAGAAGGAGGCTGAGTTGGCTCTTGAAAGCTGCTAATAATATTAGTTCATGTAGTTAGAAGGAGATCTCGCCCTCCACTATATGTTACACAACCAAGGTAACACGATGTGGAGGGTGGCGTTTGCTAACTAATTGATATGGATTCAATAGCAGCTGGTGTAGGTTGATCCCAATTAGGTAGATCTAGTCTAGCCAAAGATTTTCGACCGAGTGTAGCCTACCTAGTTATAATGAGTTTAAATTGAAAAAACCCTTTGGTCTCCATAGTTTATACAAAAATATTTCAACGTTGTAAGGGTTAATAAATGGACTTTAACAAATATGCTCATTCATTCACTTATCATTTGTTAACAATTTTTTTTAATGATCACAGGATGCAGAAGAATTTTGCTGACGTTTATTATGAACGCATTTTGGTATCCGGTGTTACACAAGGACAATATAGGACAAATATTGCCAGCCATTTTGTTATAATTTTGCTGACACTTTCAGAAACCTTGCCTAATAGCTAGAACGGTAGTAATAAATAAAGTTTCCGGTGTTACACAAGGACAACACATGACAAATTTTGCAGATAAAAAATCAAAAATGGCCGACTGGTAGCTCTTTTGCTTCATTTTTGCTCAATATCTCTGAATCCTTCTATGATAAACTGTCCTGTGTTACATAGGGATAACCATTGGAAAAGTTTGCTGATCTTTATCAAATTTAAAATGGCCGACTGGCGGTACCGGAGGGCTGCTTTCATCTTCGTTTCCGAACAACTCTTTCTCGTATCATACGCAGAAATCCTTCTTTCACATGGACGACACTGTACCGAGGTCTGGTGTGGAAGTCGCCGACACTTCTTCTACTCACTTTAATCCAGAGTATCTGCGCACTTTCCTACAAGTAGATGCCCTGTACATTCCAAGTTTACAGAGTGCAGATATTCTTGTTTTTTCCATCTCATCAGACATTTTGGAATCTGGAAATCTGTTCATGACGACTGTTTTATTGGATGTGAAGGAAAAAAGTGAATATTACAAGTACACGAACAAGATGAGAATATGGGCAGTCAGGGATTTGATAGCCAATTCAATTTCATAGTTTCCGAGCTAAGCATCATCATAAGTTTAGTTCGCCAGGTTACTTTTTGTACAGGTATTTTTGTTGATGACTCTGAATCTATACGTGATACCTTTACTCATTTACAAAGTACAGCCTGACCCATGTGGGATCAGGCATGTTGGATACGGACAGTTTCTCTGTATGTTCCCCCACGTGCCTTCAGGTTATGCCGTGGCAATCTCGTGAGACCAGGTGCAAGAACTGTTATCATAGTTATGTCAGCTTTCTCAGGGCCTTTTCTTGGGACGAGTCTGCGAAGACCACTGAGGATTAAACACGCTAAACCTTTAACCGCTGGTCCCGATTATTTTCGTTTTTTAGTAGAGCGTTTGCTCTACTTTTTCGATGATGTTGGGTCTGAGTGGTTTTTTGTATGATTAATTTCACAGCAATAACTTTAAATTTGTGGAATTTGTAACATATCTGATAAATGACGCATCAATTCCTATTTCCAATACAATGTCAGCCATGTACACAGTGCATGAGCTCTGTTGGGTGACGTCACGTGTGACACGTGAACTTAGCAATACACTTTGACCCTCAGTGCTTTGACCTGCCTCGCTAGCACAGCAATACCAACCTGCCAGTACTGTATATGACACGTGACCTACTATGATCCATTGTTGTTTGAATGTTGGCCCGTCGTCTCCAACGTCGGCCCGACAATAAAACAACATTGGGTCAACGTCTCATGTTTGCTGGGTAGTGCACCTGTCATTAATAGTAGGTCTAATACGGCAAAATTTAGGCCTAGGGCCTACTGATGCCTACACCCCTGAGGCAATACATAGCCTAATCCTGCTATATATGGATGCTTAATGAATCTTATAGTTATATGCGAAGCCCCAGAAATGACATTTAAATTAGGCTATTGTTGTTTTCAACTCAATATCAAGTTAATAACTCATTAATTATATCAATAACTTGGCAATCTCAATATAACTAGGCTTATCGAGTTGTGAGTTCTATTATAGTGAGTTCTATTATAGCGAGTCTATTTAATGTTGTCCTGCAGTCTCACACTGTTATTACGCTGGTCTATCATTAAATCAACATTGGCTCAACGACTGTGGCAGTGGAAGTAGTTAATCTGTCTCCTGACTCAGTTAGGCCTATTTAAATTCTGAACACTACACACTGCCATCACATCTGAGCAAATAGCAGTAGGCCTACTAGCATGCAATGTGCCTAGGCTACTAAATTGTTTGCTAGGCACGTTTTTTTTGTACCTTCCCCTACCTCTCATTGACTGGGGTATGCCTAGTAACATATATGCCTATACCACCCAAACTGTCAGGTTAATATAAACAGTTTCTGTTTAATAGATCGGCTTTGAATCATGAACTGCACCACAGTACCAGACCCTGGTCCCAGCCCAGGGTCACACTGGGAGTAGCCTGAGCCTATAGGCCCATTTCCATTAGGGTAGGCCTACCCGATTATCCCTATAGGCCTACTAATAAACAAAGAGACGCAGTTGTGGGGCGTATTTATCAGGAGTTTATTATGTGTACTGAAATCAGTGTGCCGTCTATCAATACAGGTGTCGACTTGAGGTGTAAAAAATATATGTGATATTAGATCAAGGCTGACCCTGTGCACTCTATGGCTCGTTTCGCCGGGAATTCACAACATTACACGTGCAACGCATGATCACAAGCTCTACTTCAGTTCCGTCAGGCTCTAGTTTATTAACACATTAAATACTGGCCCCGGAACTGGAAGAACTCTACAAATTTAGCAATCAATCAATCAATCTCAATTGTCGGAATGATGTCATGACGCAGTATAAAGTTTCTTGTGGGGCCTACACACCTCTTGCGTAATTTCAATATTTACAGTTAATATTCAGGTGCCCTGAAATAGTTCAGGAACTGGGAGAACTCTACAAATTCATCAATCAATCAATCTGAATTGCCGGGATGATGTCATTACCCAGGCACCCAGTTTGTGACTTTTAAGGAGATTTGCAGAATCCCCCTGGATGAATAGTTGTTCCAGCCAGGTATTAAAGTTACAAGTAACTAAGAAAAATTACATGAATCCCTTACCTGGTTACTTGATATAACTCTTGTAGTCGCAAAGAAAACGTTTAGATTAGAATGCTTATTAAGTAAAAGGTTGATTTAGAATATGACAATAACGATTGTAATGCTAATTTCAGATTCAACAATGATATCATTTAGAATCAGCATCCCAGGATTTTGCAATGACAATAATTCTCATACGAGCAGTATGGTATAGACATACTAGTACCGTTGTTGGTGTTGTTTTTGCACAACATTGGAATGAAGTCAAATGTTGGGATCCTGACACCCCAGACATGTTGGCGTAGGACCAGGGGAGCGGGGGTGGACTTCATCAGAGCCTTGACAATAGTTGACTGCTTTCCTGACTATCAAACTGAAGTCGGAGACGGCTTGAATTGAACACAAGCTGGATCCTCATGTTGCCTGTAAACTGTAAATATATACATTGGATCCGTTATTTAAATATGTTGTGTAGTATGTATGTTTACAGTAGCCATTATTTCCAAACTATAGGGCCTATAGCGCATACAACGCACGGAGACCCCATCTACTGTATATTATTTGTTTGTGAAAATGTCGCTGTAGCCTATATATGATAAATTAGTGCAAATATGATTGATAATATAAACAACTTCCAGATATATGTTACAACGAAACAGATAATATGGCTCCTTTTTTATTAAGACCGCCTTTTTTTAACAATATTATCAAAAAAATCATACAATAGTGCAAAGAGTCTTGAAAACATTCCCTAGTAGTTGAAGGCCTATAGCAGTATAGTGCGTTCATTCAAACCATTAGAACCTTTCATTTCTATAGTCGTTTTTAGTGCGTTTTATCAGCCGTTTAAACCACTGTTATTAAGAATTAAAAGAGTGTTTTAACATCAAGATTTGCAAATCTTTGGTCTCAAAATAAACAAATATTTATGAGTAATTTTCAGCCACTTGAAGTTGTGTCCCGCTACCGCGACCCACAACTTCAAGTGGGTGAAAATTTAAATAAGATAACTTAGCGGGTAAATGATTAAGTATGTTCAAAAAGCGCATAAATAAACAGCTCTAATATCAACTCTGAAAATAGTTTGTTGTTTGTTTTATCGACATGGTAAACTACAATGCTGCCCATGCTGGTATGGATGATGGCGTTGTATGGGCTCCAGTGCCACCTGGTGAATCACTGGTGTTTGACTGTTCTATTTTACTTGATACACGTAACATGTGCAAGTTTCATTCTGATCTAATCTAGCTTAATTTCTGGTAATTATAGTGAGGTTACAGGACTCTTTGTATTTTGACTGAATTCATCATCACTCAATATGATGAGCTGCATGTTAAATACATCAGTTCTATAGCTACGTTGTGAACTGATTTTTCTAAACCCCCTCTCGACAACACACCCCACAATTAACCCCCACCACACCCTTAATTATCTCAAATCTGGCGATTTTTGTCTACTTTTGGGCTTCATGGGCCCCTCTCGCTGGCCTACAATGTGGTATCTCTCGTATCTCCAGCTTTTCATCATGTTTAAATAATTATGTTTAGTCTCTCTCGTGTCTGCCAATGTAGGTTGATCCCAATTAGGTAGATCTAGTCTAGCCAAAGATTTTCGACCGAGTGTAGCCTACCTAGTTATAATGAGTTTAAATTGAAAAAACCCTTTGGTCTCCATAGTTTATACAAAAATATTTCAACGTTGTAAGGGTTAATAAATGGACTTTAACAAATATGCTCATTCATTCACTTATCATTTGTTAACAAATTTTTTTAATGATCACAGGATGCAGAAGAATTTTGCTGACGTTTATTATGAACGCATTTTGGTATCCGGTGTTACACAAGGACAATATAGGACAAATATTGCCAGCCATTTTGTTATAATTTTGCTGACACTTTCAGAAACCTTGCCTAATAGCTAGAACGGTAGTAATAAATAAAGTTTCCGGTGTTACACAAGGACAACACATGACAAATTTTGCAGATAAAAAATCAAAAATGGCCGACTGGTAGCTCTTTTGCTTCATTTTTGCTCAATATCTCTGAATCCTTCTATGATAAACTGTCCTGTGTTACATAGGGATAATCATTGGAAAAGTTTGCTGATCTTTATCAAATTTAAAATGGCCGACTGGCGGTACCGGAGGGCTGCTTTCATCTTCGTTTCCGAGCAACTCTTTCTCGTATCATACGCAGAAATCCTTCTTTCACATGGACGACACTGTACCGAGGTCTGGTGTGGAAGTCGCCGACACTTCTTCTACTCACTTTAATCCAGAGTATCTGCGCACTTTCCTACAAGTAGATGCCCTGTACATTCCAAGTTTACAGAGTGCAGATATTCTTGTTTTTTCCATCTCATCAGACATTTTGGAATCTGGAAATCTGCTCATGACGACTGTTTTATTGGATGTGAAGGAAAAAAGTGAATATTACAAGTACACGAACAAGATGAGAATATGGGCAGTCAGGGATTTGATAGCCAATTCAATTTCATAGTTTCCGAGCTAAGCATCATCATAAGTTTAGTTCGCCAGGTTACTTTTTGTACAGGTATTTTTGTTGATGACTCTGAATCTATACGTGATACCTTTACTCATTTACAAAGTACAGCCTGACCCATGTGGGATCAGGCATGTTGGATACGGACAGTTTCTCTGTATGTTCCCCCACGTGCCTTCAGGTTATGCCGTGGCAATCTCGTGAGACCAGGTGCAAGAACTGTTATCATAGTTATGTCAGCTTTCTCAGGGCCTTTTCTTGGGACGAGTCTGCGAAGACCACTGAGGATTAAACACGCTAAACCTTTAACCGCTGGTCCCGATTATTTTCGTTTTTTAGTAGAGCGTTTGCTCTACTTTTTCGATGATGTTGGGTCTGAGTGGTTTTTTGTATGATTAATTTCACAGCAATAACTTTAAATTTGTGGAATTTGGAACATATCTGATAAATGACGCATCAATTCCTATTTCCAATACAATGTCAGCCATGTACACAGTGCATGAGCTCTGTTGGGTGACGTCACGTGTGACACGTGAACTTAGCAATACACTTTGACCCTCAGTGCTTTGACCTGCCTCGCTAGCACAGCAATACCAACCTGCCAGTACTGTATATGACACGTGACCTACTATGATCCATTGTTGTTTGAATGTTTGCCCGTCGTCTCCAACGTCGGCCCGACAATAAAACAACATTGGGTCAACGTCTCATGTTTGCTGGGTAGTGCACCTGTCATTAATAGTAGGTCTAATACGGCAAAATTTAGGCCTAGGGCCTACTGATGCCTACAGTCTGAATACGTTCTGAAAACTTCAAAAACACCCCTGAGGCAATACATAGCCTAATCCTGCTATATATGGATGCTTAATGAATCTTATAGTTATATGCGAAGCCCCAGAAATGACATTTAAATTAGGCTTGAATTGAACACAAGCTGGATCCTCATGTTGCCTGTAAATTGTAAATATATACATTGGATCCGTTATTTAAATATGTTGTGTAGTATGTATGATTACAGTAGCCATTATTTCCAAACTATAGGGCATATAGCGCATACAACGCACGGAGACCCCATCTACTGTATATTATTTGTTTGTGAAAATGTCGCTGTAGCCTATATATGATAAATTAGTGCAAATATGATTGATAATATAAACAACTTCCAGATATATGTTACAACGAAACAGATAATATGGCTCCTTTTTTATTAAGACCGCCTTTTTTTAACAATATTATCAAAAAAATCATACAATAGTGCAAAGAGTCTTGAAAACATTCCCTAGTAGTTGAAGGCCTATAGCAGTATAGTGCGTTCATTCAAACCATTAGAACCTTTCATTTCTATAGTCGTTTTTAGTGCGTTTTATCAGCCGTTTAAACCACTGTTATTAAGAATTAAAAGAGTGTTTTAACATCAAGATTTGCAAATCTTTGGTCTCAAAATAAACAAATATTTATGAGTAATTTTCAGCCACTTGAAGTTGTGTCTCGCTACCGCGACCCACAACTTCAAGTGGGTGAAAATTTAAATAAGATAACTTAGCGGGTAAATGATTAAGTATGTTCAAAAAGCGCATAAATAAACAGCTCTAATATCAACTCTGAAAATAGTTTGTTGTTTGTTTTATCGACATGGTAAACTACAATGCTGCCCATGCTGGTATGGATGATGGCGTTGTATGGGCTCCAGTGCCACCTGGTGAATCACTGGTGTTTGACTGTTCTATTTTACTTGATGCACGTAACATGTGCAAGTTTCATTCTGATCTAATCTAGCTTAATTTCTGGTAATTATAGTGAGGTTACAGGACTCTTTGTATTTTGACTGAATTCATCATCACTCAATATGATGAGCTGCATGTTAAATACATCAGTTCTATAGCTACGTTGTGAACTGATTTTTCTAAACCCCCTCTCGACAACACACCCCACAATTAACCCCCACCACACCCTTAATTATCTCAAATCTGGCGATTTTTGTCTACTTTTGGGCTTCATGGGCCCCTCTCGCTGGCCTACAATGTGGTATCTCTCGTATCTCCAGCTTTTCATCATGTTTAAATAATTATGTTTAGTCTCTCTCGTGTCTGCCAATGTTCATCATGAACATGTACACAAAGCCCTGGACGCACTCCCCAGAACACAAAACTGCAATATATATTTCATCTGCCCATATCTTTCGGTGAGCTGGTAGCTTACGTGGACGATATTATGGGGGTTATTCATCACAATACAATATTTTGAACAGTGATCTGTGTTTTTTATGTAATATGTTACTAACTGGTTTCACTCATTCCCCAGTGCACCTCACCTGCGGGCATGCAGGCCTTAAGCACTGATCAGAAAAATTTGGTGGAGTGCGCATTTTAGCGCTGCCAGACCAGGAAACAGTTGACAGATGCTGGGAGAGTTGACTGACGACTATTTGAAGATTATTGGCGGCAAATTCCAATATAATGGGCAGTGTCTATGAGTGAGCGAATGGCGCTGTTGTGGGAGTGAACCAACTGGTAACAACATATTAAAACCTGCGAAACCATTCTCTATAGGCTGATGGACCACCCCCACATGCTTTTCACCTGTTTGAAAAAAAAATTGCCTCAAGAATTATACAGTTGGTGCATTCCTCTTGACTTCGTGAGGTAGAAATCAGCGTGTTTTTTTACCTTGTGTGATCAGACCACCATCATTTGTAAATCCATGTATAGGTAATTGTATAGGTAAGTGTGAGGCGAGGGAGGTCGTGGGTCTACATGATCCGTGGGTCGATCCACATAACAGACAGATGGTGGGTGTAACTCTAGTTCAATAAATGCTTTACAAAATGAGCTGCGTAAATACTATTATCATTTTACTACAAGGTTATAATCGTGACAAAAACTATTTATTGAATTAAATTGTATATGAGTCAACGACTTATATAGTAGGATGTTTCATAGAATCTGTGAGTCACGATGAAAGTGTTTAAATCTAAGTTGCAACTGTTGATTTTGAAAAGCAAATAACTGTGATTTCACCTGCTGATAAAACGGATCACAAACGATTATAGTCGTGCTTAGTGTTAACCCTTTTCATGCTAGGTCCGTGCAAGGATATATATACGGCTTCAAGCTAATAAAAAATGGTGCTGAAATTTTGATCCAGATGTTCGGTTGATCTAAAGAATTAGAGAACAGAGATTGTCTATGGTTAGCCAAATAATTTTATCTGAGAGACGCCTGTTTAAAAATATATATATATTCGTCGTTTGAAATTGCAATTCCAGCTTTAAATAGTGAGAACCACCAGATAATACATCAGCATGGTAAGAGTTAACCCTTAAAGCGCTAAGTTAAACAAAAACACCCCCGTCCCCCCACCACACTTTGAGGTATACGTTTCGTTACCGCGACACAAATTAAAGATGGTAAAAACTGCTGATATATGTACCATTAGAATAAAAAAATTAATGTATGCTAATTTTGCAAAATATTGTTTAAGGAGAAATACAAATGCTGGAAACAGATACAGACGTTATTAGCACTTTAACCCTTTCAGCTCGGGGGTCGACTTTAGACGCCAGAATCTGACGTCGCTAGATGGCAGATTCAGACGTCCATTAAAGTCCGCACTAAAAGTGTGAAATATTGATAAATGGCCGTAGACCCATAACACATGTATTCAAATAAAGCGGAAAGAGCTAACCGAGACATTTATGATGATTTCAAATTGAAGAAACCCTTTAGTCTCCATGGTTTATACAAACATATCTCAGCTTTATGGGTTAAGACTCACTAAACACATTCCCAGACAAGCGGCTTCTCCGGAGCCGTACCGACAAGCGGCTTCGACCCGCATCCCAGACAGGACACGGATTTGATATGAATATTCATGAGCTAATCCGTGTCGTCTTTGTCACCATAAATAACAGCGCAGAGAAAGGCGTCAGCTCGGAGGTGATTTAACGGCCAGGAACGCTCACTCAATATTTATTTGTGGCACTGTGTGTTAACTCGTTCAACCCTTACAAAGCTGAAATATTTTTGTTTAAGCTATGGAGATCAAAAGTCTTTTTCATTTTTAAATCATCATAGATGTCTTAGTTAGCTCTTTGCGCTTCATTTGAATACATATGTGATATGTCTGCGGCCGTTATAATTAGTTTAATTCTTTCAGTTCGGGGTCGACTATATAGACGTTAAATTCTCACATCTAAACTCGACCCTCGCGCCGAAAGGGTTAGATCAGGAACACCCACTGGATTGTGGCACTGTGTAACTCGTTAACCCTCAAGGCGCTGAATTGTCTTATTGAAATTTTAAGAATTAAATGAGTGTTTTAACATCAAGATTTGCAAATATTTGGTCTCAAAATAAACAAATATTTATGAGTAATTTTCAGCCACTTGAAGTTGTGTCTCGCTACCGCGACCCACAACTTCAAGTGGGTGAAAATTACTCATATAAATTCTGTTTAATTTGAGACAAAATAATTGCAAATGTTGACGTTGAAACACACATTAAATTCCCAATAACTGTGATTTCACCTTCTAATTAAACGGATTGCGAACGACTATTGTCGGTACTCAGGGCTTAATGTGTTAAAGAAATTGGTTAAAGGAGATATTTAGATGTGTCAAAGCGGAGCGAAATGCTTTCACATTTTGTTGTTCAATAACACATTCCATATTCAAACCTGCTAATTACAATGTTGCTGAAAGGAAGAAAAACGAAGATAGTCGTGAATAGTACTTAACCCTATCAGCGCGGGACCGTCTTTATACGTCAGAATCTGACGTGCGTTGACGTCAGAATCTGACGTATAAATTGACGTCAGATTTTGACGTATAAAGACAGTCCTCGCGCTGAAAAAAATTAAATATTTCTAATGGCCATAACCCATAACATCGGTATTCAAACGAAGCAGAGAGACCTCTACAAGTCATTTATGATTTCAAATTGAAAAAAACACTCCGGTCTCCATTGTTTATATTTAAAAAAAATCAGTGCTTAACCATTTCACCACTGAAGCCCGTTTTTAAGTGCTGAATGCTATGGCATTCAGCACATAAAAACGGGCTTCAGTGGTGAAAGGGTTAAAGGGTTGATTGAGACAAGAATAATAGGCCTTTTTAGTTAAATAATTACATGGAATGACCCTTGAAAGTCCTTGGTTATCGAGCCTTTAAATAATAAATTTATTTGAGGCTGCTAGACAAAGAGGGAAATCCATAATATATTTATTCTCTAACATTTTATGTGATATGATTCTCTCTCGCTGAACGTCGATAGCATGCATGTTTATTTTGGTAAGATGTTGATCAAGCTATGTTTGAATTAGGAGGTTTAGATGTGCTTTTATTGTTTTGATTCTAGTTGAGGCATAGGCCTTACTTAGACTAGTGAGAAAATGGGTTATTGTAATCTTCTCGGTGTGAGCGACAAATACTGAAAATCAATGTCAAAAAACCTAGTTAACCTTTTCACTACCATACATGACGGAAATTCCCGTCGTCATTCGTCAATGAGCGTAACCATAAAATGACACAAATTTTCGTCAAATATATACTACATTTATGTATTTTTCGTCATTTGAAGCTGGAAATTGCGTTAGCAATTCCAGCTTCAAATGACGAAAAATAGAACTCCTACACCAGTATATCTGGATCCTGGCATGCACCCCGGCCTGGAAGTCAAAGGGTTAATCAAGAGATACAAACCCTGATCCAACGTGGGTTCGCTGTTTGCTGAAGTATCAAGCCTTGAAATCGCATTTGGAGGATGTGAGCAGGGGTAGGTACCGGGGGTTAGGGGTGTGATCGAAGATATTTAAAAAGAACTCCCTGCTAATCATTGCGGCCATGTGGCCTGAGGGTGAGAGGATGCCATTAAGAGAGAGAGGTTATTTCAGGGGGGGGGGGGTGTATTTGCATACGGCGTAGTTAAGGAGATTTGATGGGCTGTCCGGGCCGCTGTCCACACAATAAGCAGCAAAAATCATCAACACCCCATTAAAAATATATAGGAAAAAATGATAATAAATGACAAATATATCGATAAAACCTTTATAAAACTGTCCTCTGTGGTCAAACTGAGACTATAATTCGTCTCTCGGTCAAGTGTGCAGAGCATTTTCTGCTACGGCTCTTTTTCTTCTTCGTTTCTTTAATAGTAGTACTTTTTGTGGGGAAGATGTATTTATTGAAAATCATACTAATATATGTAACCCTATCTACTGGCTCAGTTATAGAATTGTAATTTTCCACCCACTTGTATCTCGCTACCGCGACCCACAACTTCTAGTGGATGAAACAGTTGTTTAATTCGAAACCAAACATTTGGAAGTTTTCGTGTTTAAACACTCATTTCATTCCCGCTAACACTGATTTGATCGGCTATCAAAACAGAATAAAAACGACTATTTATAATCGCCCTGATTATTTATTTAACTATATTTATACAAGGTGTATACATATTAGCAAAGATGCTATTTTTTCAACTTTGTGCCCTCTTATACATTCATTAATACAATAGATTTCTAAACAATATGATATTGTAAATGGTATAAATACAAATTAAATATCCATTATCTGATCTTAGCTACAGTTGAAATCTTTTTAAATAGTACTGCCATATCCTTTTTACAAGAACATTTTATTATGTGGATATCGGTAACACTTAAATCAAATCTAAATAAAAGCGTTAACAGCATTCGTTACTTTCCATTAACCGTAAAAATGTGAAATGTTGCAATTCCCCCCCCCCCCCCCCACCTCAAAGGTAAAGAGAACTTCTTCGGAAGGACGGTTTTATTAAATCTGTAAACAGTCTTGACCGGGCGTCTTATGACATGTCGAGTCCATCACAAGGGCGGATGCAGAGGGGTTCGATTGAAAAATTGAAATTTAGGCATCAATCAATGATTTTTTAGTCTTCTCAGTTGATGGATCCGTATTTGACATTGAAAACTTACTAGGGTGGTGCCTCAAGTTGAGACACTACCCTAGTACATTTAGTGTGTCAAATATCGATATAGGCAATTGGCAATTTTGATCGATCTTGAAACGATTTGCTTTTTGAAAATGGGGGGGGGGGTCAAGAGGTCCGCTGGATCCGCCACTGCAACATTAACCCAGCACTGGTTTTCAGCATCTTCTGTATGTTGTCGTTGAATCACCAGGGGGCGTGAGTTTCAGACCATCTGGCAGTGGCGGGGCCAGCGTTAATCTAATTAACACATCATACGCTCGAGGGCGTCGCTCACAACTATCGCGTTAATCCGCGATGCAGGCCGGGTGAACAACTAGCCCGGTGCCGGCACAATGCCGGGCCGACGCCTGTAACGCCGGGCTAACCTCCTGCATGTGCAGCATTATTGCGACGGTCATTTATAAGAATGGGCTGGAGGGCGACAAGATTTATTATAATTAAACATAAAATATGGCAGCGTGATTTCCTCAGCTGTGCAAGATGGCCGTACGTAGAACATTATATTGCAAACAATGGAGATGAATGGTTTAGAGCCAGAGACATTTTAGCAGCTGTATGCGAATGACTATAATTGTTTTTAATAATGAAGGCATTTCCTGCGAAATTCGTGCCTGAGTTGAATCTGTCTAACATTATTTCTAAAACGAGTATTATAATTATGAGTTTGTGCTTCGGTAACTGTGTTTAAATGTAGAAAGTAATCTGTCAGGTTGTTATTCATAAGTTTATAGTAAAATTTCAGAATATTTAATTCAAACAGGTCTTTGAATTTAAGAGAACGTATTTTTTTAAATAGAGGATCGGTGTGTGAAGAATATCTCGCCATATGAATTATTCTAATAGCTTTTTTCTGTAATTTAGTGATGCGTTTATGTTCATAACCCCATGCTAGTTTACAATAATTAAGGTGTGATAAAATTAATGAATTATTTAAAGTCACCAGTATATTTTGGGGTACAACAAATTTTAGTCTATTCATAAATCCAATAGCTTTTGATATTTTCCTGCTGTTTTCTCTACATGAGGTTTCCAGTTTAAATTTCTATTTATTAATAGACCTAACAAATTGAAGGTGTCGACACTGGTTATCTCAGTATTATCTATTTTGAGGACGGGAATCAGTACCCTTTTGGGCGGCTTGTAATATAGCATACATGTTGACTTATGTATGTTAAGAGAAAGACAATTTGTTTTCAGCCAGATGTTAATTTTATTTATTTCTGAATTTATTTTATTTTCTATGTCTTTTCTCGTTTTAGCAGAAAAATCTTCTAAATTAGCAGGCAAAGTGGTGTCGTCGGCATAAATTATAGCATGAATAATAAAGCTGACCTTATAAATATCGTTGACATATATAACAAATAGTAATGGGCCCGGAATCGAGCCCTGGGGAACACCTGTTTTTATTTTGCACATTTCAGATGTTTCAATATTCAATTCTACATATTGTAATTTCTTAACAATTTCAGGGCACAGCCTTTATTACCGTGATGTTTTAGTTTTTGGGTGAGAAGAGTGTGGTCGTGAGTATAAAAAAAGGCTTTGGAAAGGTCTAAAAATATGGAAAATGGTACTTTACCGTTATCAAGATTATTGGAAATGTGGTCTATCAGCTCAAGGGCTGCATATTCAGTCGAGTGATTCTCACGGAAGCCATATTGACTTTTAGAAAGTAAGTTGTGCTCCTCTAGATATTGTTTTAATTAGATAAGCATTATTTTTTCAAATATTTTCAAAAAACTAGAAAGAAGAGATATTGGGCGATAATTTTCAGCTAATAAGGAATCACCTTTTTCATATATGGGGATTAATTTGGCAATTTTGCGTCTATCTGGAAATATTCCAGTGCTTAATGTCTGATTAACAATGTTGGTTAATGGTGAAATATAATCAAGTTTAACAAGTTTTAATAGTTTGGTGTTAATACCATAAGGTCTACTACTATTCTTTAGCTGATATATCATTGAAAATTTTACCAATGACAGATTCAGAAACTTGAGAAAACTTAAAGCGAGAGTCGGTTGAATTGTCTAAAAAATCTGAGTATGACATTAGCAATAATTTGTTGAGATAATATATGACCTATGTTTGCGAAATTATTCTTGAAATGGTCTGCTAATTTTTTTTATCTTTAATTATATCTCCATTTATATTTAGCCTATCAGGCTAAGCACTAGTATTATTATTTGTATTTAATATATCCTTGATAGCTCCCCAAGTTTTCCTAATATTAAACTTATATTGATTAAAAACGTTATTATAGTACACTTTCTTCGCTGACAAAATGCTCCGTTTTAATATCCTGTCAAACGTATGTAAATTAGTTTTTAATGTATTGTAAACTTCGGTCCCTCCGCGGCACTGTTTAAAAGATCGATAAAGCTTATTTCTATAAGTTAGGGACTTAATTATACCTTTGGTTATCCATAGATTCTTTTTGTGTTTCTTTTTATCAAATTTGACTTTTTTTGGGGGGATGTGTAGAGCTTTAGCTTTTAAAAGAACTTGATCGAGATTACTATAGCTTATGCTAGGGTCCGACATGAGGGCGGGTTGCACTAGATCAGATAAGTTAGCTTTATTGATTTCTTCTTTAAATTTAGCTAGAGCTGTGGGAGAATAGTCTGCTGAGTAAATAGTGTGTCTCGTTATGCTGGGCATAACGTGGGGAAGCGAAATAAAACAGAGGAAATGATCCGATATCCCACTGACAAGTATGGATGCAGAGCTCTGACAGGTTGTGGTAGAAAGTTTACAAAAAATGTTATCAAAGATAGTTCCTCTCATTGTAGAGAGTCTAGTGGGAAGTGTTATTTGAGGATAGAAACTATGAGATGTGAGCAAATCAAAAAACTCTCCAACTATACGTTTACGGTTATTTTGCAATAGATCTATATTGTAATTTCCTGCAAGATTAATTTCACTATACCGTTTGTCTAAGTGTGACAGTATAGGAGTAAATTCATTAATAAAACTTTGATAACCATTATTTCTGGGTGGTCTATATACATTACCAATTACTACAGGTTTCTTTAAGCCCTTCCCACTTACTTCTATAAATAATCCTTCCCAGACAGTACTATTATTATATAAAAGTAAAATACTGTATTTATAATTGTCATTCCGATATATACCTAAACCACTATGGGAGCTGCATACTCTACCTAAAGTAGTCAATGAATATCCCTCTATTTGTAACTGTGACAGGTCGGAGTCTTCATTCAACCACGACTCTTGGATTAATATAACTGCTATGTTTCGGGTGTCATCATTCAATTGGTCAAGTGAAATAACTAAATCATCAAATTTTGCACTCAGAGATTGTATGTTCATACTTGGAACATTAAAATTAGATCGATTTTTTTCACAATTTGTTCTAAGATTTTCAATATCAATATATTCCGAATGTCGAATTGTATCAAGCTCGTTTTCGCTTGTACGTGTTTCTACTTCGTTGTGCAAAACATGATTTAGTGAATTTACCCTGACGCCTCCAAACTGTTTCAGCAAATCATTATTAAAGTGATCAGACATTTTATAAAAAAAATATATTATATTCCACAATAAAAAGGGAAGTGAACGAAGAAAATCTATTGTCGGATGAGTCGCAAGTCATTGAACATGTGTGTTATACAATGTTATTGGCGTTTTGGCGGGATTTGTATGAGTGATATTTGTATTGGTGACTATTCTGTGTCATAATGGGAAATGGTTTCGACAACCGAATTAAAATAAGTGAAAAGTTAGTCTTCAAATATGAACACGTGATCAAGTAAGTGTCAACGAAACAGTGATGTCATATGATTGACTGAAGTTTTCGACTTAAAACGTAATATGGTTGGAGAACCCGGGCCGCCCTGACCAGAAAAACGAATCCTATAAATCAGCTTTATTTTCTTATACGTAATCCCCAACTCAAGGTGAATGAAAATTATTTATAAAAACTACTCGAATGTTGTAGATCAAATAAAATGTAAGTACGTACCTATTGCGACATATTAGGCCTCTATATCGTCTTTGTACTTATTGTGGCAGATTAAGCCGCTATATGTCATCATTGTACTTAATGTGGCAGATTAGACCCCTAACCATGCTAACGGTGTTATGCCATCTGTGTACGCATTGTTACAGATTAAGCCACTAGGCCATGTTTGTACTTAGTGTGACTAATTATGCCCCTATGCCATTTTTGTACTTATTCTGACAATTTAGGCCCCTAGGCCATCTTTGTACGTATTATGACAGATTATAAGCCTCTATGTCATTTTTGTACGTATTATGACTGATTAAGCCCCTACTCCATCTTTGTACGTATTATGACAGATTAAAAGCCCCTATGTCATCCATCTACGTATTGTGACAGATTAGGCCCCTATGTCATCTTTGTAAGTATTGTGAAAGATTAGGCCCCTATGCCATCTTTGTACGTATTATGACAGATTATAAGCCCCTATGTCATCTTTGTAGTTATTATGACAGATTATAGGCCCCTATGTCATCTTTGTACGTATTATGACAGATAATAAGCCACTATGCCATCTTTGCACGTATTATGACAGATTAATCCCCTATGCCATCTTTGCACGTATTATGACAGATTAAGCCCCTATGCCATCTGTGTACGTATTATGACTGATTACAGGCCCATATGTCATCTTTGTAGTTATTATGACAGATTATAAGCCCCTATGCCATCTGTGTACGTATTATGACAGATTATAGGCCCCTATGCCATTTTTGTACTTATTCTGACAATTTAGGCCCCTATGCCATCTTTGTTGTTACTATGACCGATTAAGCCCTATGTCATCTTTGTGCGTATTATGACAGGTTAAGCCCCTATGCCATCTGTGTACGTATTATGACAGATTAAGCCCCTATGCCATCTTTGTACGTATTATGACAGATTATAGGCCCTTATATCATCTGCAGACAGACAGATTTTTGTGATAGATTAGGCCCCTATGCCATCTTTTATTCAATAAATGTCATTTAACATGCTTACAATTTGCTATGTGGTGGATATAAGCGAGTTTATTATACGTATTGTACCGATATATTCACCTCAGTAACCCTTGCACTACTTGAACTAGTATTACTATAGTAGTGAAAGGGTTGATACCTGTGTATTCTTCTTATTTCTATTGACATACATGTGTGAATTGCCCCACAATTCTCACCTGTATGTGAGCGGAAATCACCGAGCGGTTATTATAGCCACGTGTAACATAGGCTACCCCCCCCCCCTCCTGAAAACTTAGAATATCCCTATTTTTATGGGGTAGGCTATGCATTTTCTTCGCTGCTGAATTGTATTAAAAATATCCTACGTAGTGCATACATAGAACAAGGAAGTGTATCTAATTATTTAAACTTATTTTTCCCCAGTTGAACATAATGAAGGATGGAGATGTAAAAAACGTTAAAAAACGTAACCTATTTATGGAAGACATCATCAAATAATTATAAATATGAAACGATTAAATAGTAAAAATAATTGACCATCGTGGAATAATTAACAGTGATCGTGATGTAATTTGTTGATTATTTTTTATCCCGCTGTATTACAGCCACATCCCTGGAGGAAAAGTACACAATTTTTTGTTGTGGATCTCATCATATCCTTCGACCCCTCCCCCCCTCCCGTAGGGTGCCTGGAATACAGGTAAAATCACGTCAATGTGATATTGGTCCACTCACTGGAGGTAGACACAGATTGAGTTGACATCGATTCATTAATTGCGCAGAGACAATAAAGTTTTGCCCCCCCCCCCCCCCCTAGATTTTATAAGTCAAATCTGATAGTCTTACAAACATTAGAATTTGTTGTTTTTTTGCATGAACTAATTAAACCTTAAAGAGCTAAATTAAATAATTCAAATTTTCACCCACTTGACGTTTTGTGTCGCTACCGCGACCCACAACTTCAGGTGGGTGAAAATTGCTAATAGGCCTAGGCCCCCTATGCCTATTTGTTTAATTTGTGACCAAACATTTGCAAAGCTTGATGTTTAAGCACTCATTTAATTTCCAACAACTGCGATTTTAATTATCTGCTAATAGGCCCTCAACCCTTAAAGCACTATATTAAAAATTTAAATTGTCACCCACTTAAAATTGTGTACGGCTACCGCGATCCACGACTCTGGGTGGGTGAGAATTTACGCGATTTAAACGACTAATACAACGGATTATAAACACAAAGTAGTGTTTAGCGGTGAAAGGGTTAAAACTAACTGGTAGGCTATATAAAGGCCTACGTCCAGCACGGTGCACGCATTGCTGTAGCAATGAGAGGGTTACTACAATTTCCCCCCCTTCGACACCCCCCCCTTCGCCGAGGCAGCGGGTGATGATGAGTGCTCAGCGGGGGGGGGGGGGAATCAGGAGACCACGTGACTCGCCGCTTACTCAGAGTGTTTTGTTGTATGCAGGTCATTCTCTCCTTGTGTGTCTGTGAGACGCCGCAGCGTGTGTACACAGACAGACAGACAGACGTATGTCAGCGCGTACACACTGTGTGTACGTCACTACGTGTACGTCTACGCCAGCCAGACGTCCGTACGCCCGGGGCCTGATATCCCTCAGTACAGAGAGGGATACACGGAGACCGGATCCCTGTAGGCCAGAAGGGGACCACGTGCTCCTCTAGCCCCCGGATCCCGCACGTGGAGACATCCTGCACCCCGGATCACAGGCGGAGGGATCACCCCGGGGTCACACAGGGACGCGTTGCCAGGTAACAGATGTGCAGACACACACCAGACGTTAAACCGGTTGTCTTAATGTTGGGCCAGCGTCGCTGACGCTGGTCCAACCTTAAGACACCATCGGTGCAACGTCACGCGTTTGCTGTGTAACAGACTGACACATATTTTATTGACATAAAGAAAAGTCATTACAGACTTATATAAATTTGTCATAAGAATAAGAGAGATATATGTACATGAATATACAAATGTATGTAAATACAAGGCGTTCACCCAATGTTTGGATGATGTTGGGCTAATGTTGGCCAGCGTCGTTGGCGGTGAACCAACATTAACCCAATCATGCCTATATTTGGTCAACGTCTTGTGTTTGCTGTGAAAGCAATGCAAAAATCGGAATTGTATTTGTTCTGATGTAATATCAAAAAAATTCTAAATTAGTCCAATAATGAATTTATGGTTGTTTCAATTTGAAGTCATCATAAATGTCTTAGTTATCTCTTTCCGCTTCATTTGAATACCTATGTTATAGGTCTACGGCCATTATAAATATTTTACTCTTTAAGTGCGGGGATCTACTTAAATACCTATGTCATGGGTCCACGACCATTAGTAATATTTTTACTCTTACAGTGCGGGGATCGACTTTAGTCGTCAGAATCTGACGTCTACAGATGTCAGATTCTGACGACTAAAGTCGATCCCCGCGCTGTAAGGGTTAAAGTCGTCCCCGCACTGAAAGGGTTAATGCATAAGTTTGATATATTCATACATATGATACATAGATAATTATTTTCATTATCATGGTTATCAGAACAAGTCTAAAATATATCTTATAACCATGATAACTCTTCAGAAATCATGTAATGAACCAATATATCAAACTAACCGAAGAAACGACACGAAATAGCGAAAAACGTATACTATGAAAACTGATAACACGTATAACCATGATAACATATATATAAGTGTGACGTAAGGTCGGTAAAATCAATAAATACTCATCACAAACAAATGCCATTTTTTTCACAAGCCGCATTGAAAATATGCGAACAGGTGAAGTACATCCGAGCACAGGGCCACATTGTCCCATATAAATAGTTTGTTATTAAACATGTTAAATGGTCACTTGTCAATTGCGCAGATATAGGCTAATACATTTTAATACATTTTAATACCAAAGTCTGAAAGTCATATCCGATTTCCTCTGGAATAATAATTTTTAATATTAAAATAACAGAGTTCATTAGTTGCGCGGAGACAATAATGCCCCCCCCCCTTCTCAGGTTTTATAGGTCAAATGTAAGCCTAATAGTCTTTCAAATATTAGAATATGTTTGTTGGATGAACATATTGAAGTAATTTACCCTTTTTATGTTCAACATGTTCAAGAGCTAGTAATCTGCTCATGATAATTGGTGCGCATTTCTAATAACTCAGCTGAGGATCATCACGTAATAAAATATTGTAAATTGGCTCTCAGTATCACGAAAGGGCGTTCTTTTGTGATATAATGAAATACCTGGATGTTCCTAGGAAACAAATCATTAACACTTGAAGCGCTTAGTTATCACATTTTGATTTTCATCCACTTGAAGTTGCGTCTCGCTACCGCGACCAACAACTTCAAGTGGATGAAAATAACTTATATTTGTTTCATTTGAACCAAACATTTGCAAATGTAGATGTTTAAACGCTCATTTTATTGCTCCTATCAGTGATTTGATCGGCTAATATCACGGATTTAAAACGACTGCTGTCGTTCTTAGCGCTTTACGGGTTTTAACATGATTAAGATAGCGAAAGGGTATATATGAAATATGAAAGGGTGTATCTGTCACTTAATAAACTGGCATACACACCCTTTCATATCCAGCGGGACGATTTATACACTACTACTTTGTTTCCTCTCTGGTATTTGGCACAAGCCATGAACAGATTATAAATGCCAATAATTTTTATCTCCAAAACACTCTCTTCAGTTGACATGGTTGGGGGCAAATAAAGCTGTCGCTCTCCATGGATAGGAAACCGAGCAATGCCCCGTGCTTGTTGGAAAGTGCTGTGTCATTTCTTCACTTGAGTGAGCAATCTCTTGTATGGCTCAGTGATCCTGGGATTAGCTTCCCTCTGATTGTTTCCGATCTGGTATCCAGCAGGGCAACGCCACTCCCTGTGTCACGTCACCACCCCACCTACCGAGCAGAGGCGTACTATCATGCTAAGCTTCACATCATGCTGACAATATGAACCGATTAGAAAGTCGGTTGCGCTGAATGATATTTAAAATTAATTTGTTTGTATATGCTATATACCCATAGTAAGATCAATATACCATTACAAATATGAATGGCTGTTCCCCTGATATGATGAGAGATAATATAAAATAAAATGTTTTTGCGTTTCTAAATCACTTCCTGTTCCGGCCCACCATCAGATTTATTCCTTTCAGCTGTGGACTAGTATAAATCTGTAATAGTTTGTGTAAATTATATAGGCCTACGTCACGATAGGCCATTCCCAGCAAACATGAAACGTTGACCCAAGTGTCGGTTTACTGTTTACTCCAACAGTATGGGCCAACGAAAAAATTCACTCAGGTGTAAATGAGTACCTGGTAGGACAGAGATGGCAATGTGTACGATAAGCTCAATGCGCTGAACTGGCTGCAGGACTGTATGCCTCCTTGAAGTTGGCACACGAACCCAAAGGTCTAGTGACCTTAGGGTAAAATGGGTAAAATATAAAGTCGGCTGATAAGAGTTGACATCAGGCTATAGACCTGCACATTTACCGTTACAATTCTGCAGACTATGGTTCAATGTATGAATATTGTTGTGCATAATTGAGCAGACAGTTTTCACCAATATGTTTTTTACGCTTTCAGCTTAGGTGATTTTGTGAATAATCGTAGTCAGAAAATAGGTCACGAGGCACATTAAATGTTTTTTCTAACCTTACCAGACCCATAAAATGGCCTTGACCTTTGATTGGCGATTGGCGGCCATCTTGGAAATATGCAAATTAAAAAATTGCCACTGGGTGAAATTTAGTACTCCCGGTGGAAATGATGACTCTAGCCCCTGCTAAACACAGCGGGCAGTCAGAAATTCAGCTCTTACTAAAAAATTAACCATGTTAACTGATGAATTTTGTTTATTTTTTACAGACATGACCTATGTGCCTGGGCAATTCATCCCATATATTTTTTGGGGGCACCAAGCCATAAGCATGATAAGCGGCCATTTTCCAAGATGGCGGCCTAAAAAGCTTGTGGGCACCATATTTCATGAACCGTTGGTTGGATTGCATTCAAATTTGGTATTGTTGTTCCTCTAGGTATCTGATTAACTTTTGGGATGAATCCATTAAAAACAAAATGGCTGCCGCAGCAATTTAAAACAAAATTGACATGGTGGTAGGGGTGGGGGGTCATTTTTTTCTCATTATTTCTTGATATTGATGGACAGTGCCTACGGCTGAGCGGTCCTGCCATCAATTGATGGCTATTTTTGTTTGGGGAGGGGGCGGGTTATGCCCCTTGAACTCATTTTCCAACTTGGACTTTGCGGTCATTATTGACTTTAATTAAAGGGACTGGCCCAGGCTAAAATCATAAAAAAATCGGTGATTTTATTTCGGGTTCTTAATATACCATATGATGTAAGCATGTACATAGACTAGAACTGCAAATTTTTATAATTTTTGTGCTGCGCATTCACCAGTTAGACTGGATATAGAGACGAAATTCCTGATTTCTAATTATTGACAACCATGTCAAAAATAGGAAATGCGGGAATTTCGTCTCTATATCTAGCCTAACTGGTGAATGCGCAGCAAAAAAATTATAAAAATTTGCAGTTCTAGTCTATGTACATGCTTACATCATTTGGTCATATTAAGAACCCGAAATAAAATCACCGATTTTTTGATGATTTTAGCCTGGGCCAGTCCCTTTAAGGCGTGGCGAGGGATGTTGTTAGCGTCAGCGCTCTTGTTCATCTACGCTGATGGTCCACTGTGTGATGCGTCATATCACTTCATTAACATCATTAGGACGGATCATAACGCAGACCAACATCGTATATATGAAAGGGCTGTATACAAACTAAATTAAATCCATTCATTTTCCGAAGATTGTCCGACGACCTGATGTATGATTGAGCACGTAGCTCGCGGCTTCAAGTAAGATTTTTTTCTCATTATTTCTTGATATTGATGGACAGTGCCTACGGCTGAGGGGTCCTGCCATCAATTGATGGCTATTTTTGTTTGGGGAGGGGGCGGGTTATGCCCCTTGAACTCATTTTCTACCTTGGACTTTGCGGTCATTATTGACTTTAATTAAAGGGACTGGCCCAGGCTAAAATCATAAAAAAATCGGTGATTTTATTTCGGGTTCTTAATATGACCATATGATGTAAGCATGTACATAGACTAGAACTGCAAATTTTTATAATTTTTGTGCTGCGCATTCACCAGTTAGACTGGATATAGAGACGAAATTCCTGATTTCTAATTATTGACAACCATGTCAAAAATAGGAAATGCGGGAATTTCGTCTCTATATCTAGCCTAACTGGTGAATGCGCAGCAAAAAAATTATAAAAATTTGCAGTTCTAGTCTATGTACATGCTTACATCATATGGTCATATTAAGAACCCGAAATAAAATCACCGATTTTTTGATGATTTTAGCCTGGGCCAGTCCCTTTAAGGCGTGGCGAGGGATGTTGTTAGCGTCAGCGCTCTTGTTCATCTACGCCGATGGTCCACTGTGTGATGCGTCATATCACTTCATTAACATCATTAGAACGGATCATAACGCAGACCAACATCGTATATAAGAAAGGGCTGTATACAAACTAAATTAAATCCATTCATTTTCCGAAGATTGTCCGACGACCTGATGTATGATTGAGCACGTAGCTCGCGGCTTCAAGTAAGATGGGCGGGGGCCCTAGGGTAGTGGTTAGCACCGCTGCCTTTCACGCCAGAGTCCGGGGTTCGGTTCCCGGTCTCGGCGGTTTGAAAGAAACAAAATCGTTTCTTCCCCATCCACGTGTGAAAGTTAGTATTGTGGGGAGCCTCCGTGACCGAGAGGTAGCGTGCTCGGCCTCAGACCGCCAGGGCTCGAATTTCGAATCCTGTGTCTGGAGGACAGTGTCATCTCAATCATCTCACCATCCTCAGGAGGTTCTCTTGGCCCAGTTTAGCCTATATGTGCACAAAGGTGGCCTAAAGCCCGATTCATTTCATTTATTTCAAGTAAGATTTTTATAATAAACAAATGTACTAGGCTCTATTTGTATTCGCCGTGTACTCGCTATCATTTTGACCTAAAATAATGGGGGGGGGGGGGGGGGGTGGAGAGGTATTCTACAACACTGACTCAGAGTTCCACCAGGAATGTTTCAGTGCGGTCCAGACGGGGTGGGGGCTTCGGGGGGGGTCTGAGTTTTAAATTTTATTGCTTAAAATGAAATATTTCAACTGAAATGACAGCCAAATATGGAAAACATTTCTTATAATTGTCTTTTCTAACAGACAGGAATATTCCCCTCTGGTGCTGAGTGGGGGGGGGGGGGGGCTACTTATTGAAGCCACCAGATGGCGAGTTAATCTTCATCCATTGTGTCCAATGGGGACTCTCCAGTGGCGTATTGTCACGTATCATTCTCTCCATCACTAGGCGTCTGTAGGTCAAACTCAAACTCTTCACTGGATATAACATGTATAATGAACAGCAAAACGTCTCCTGAAAATTTCTGGTATTGTTGGTATCGCTGCTCATAGAAAAATGGTAGTACTATATAATCATGATAACCCACGACGAAAGCCTTCCCAGCAAACACGATACATTAACCCTATGCTGGGTAAATGTTGGCCCGCCATCTCCGACGTCGGCCCAACATTAACCCAGCATTGGGTCAATGTATCGTGTTTGTTGGCTTCCCGTCAGTCAGCATATTGAACATTGTTGAAATCCAGACCTCACTTGTCACTTTTCTTTCGGCTTTGACCCGCATTTGCCAGCTGATCACGACAATGGTCGTTTTTAATTTGTTTAAACATCAATATTTGTAAATATTGTGTCTCAAATTTGCTAATCCGTTTGATTAGTGGATTAAATCACTGTTATTGTGAATGAAATGAGTGTTTAACATGTTTAAACAGTTGTGTTAAACATCTAGATTTGCCAATGTTTTGCCTCAAATTAAACAAATATGACTAATTTTCTGCCACTTGAAGTTGTGGGTCGCGGTAGCGAGACACAACTTCAAGTAGGTGAAAATTTAAATTATTTAATTTAGCATGATAAAGGATAACATGGTTGGATGGTGTGTTATTTCTCTGTCTGATTTTTATCAAATTTATCAAAAAATTAACATTTTGGCCTATCTTTTCGGCGTTGTACGATAAATAAAACTTGCTAAGTCTGTTTTTTTTATCTCTAGCACTGGATCATTCAATTGAATTCACGTATAATTTTCTCCATCTGTAGGTCATACACATGCTAACACTGTGATCAGTAAGATGTGCCTCAACTAAGCTTCTCATTTATACTACTATGTGACCTCTTGGTCCATATCCATAGTCTAAACCAAAGACTAAAATAGCTAATTACGTGTATAATTATGCAAATATAGTAGTAGGCGCTGAAAGCGGAAACGAGGAATGATGAATGTCACAGACGTATTCCGTAAAAGTGCATGGACTTTGAATTCGACTTTGAGTCTGTCATGGACGCTAAACAACACAGCTGTCGTAAGCCAAAAAAACAGTATTTGATACTGTTTACTTCACAAGTAAATAGATAAGGACGCCAAATATATAATGTTATCCGACAGATTCGAATTCAGCACACCAACATTATTAAAAAACAAGACTTTAGTGCATAAAAATGTCGAGCAAAATTAAATGTTTCAGATTTCACCCCAGGCTAAATACACGCATTTTCATAAAACGCCGCAACATTGTCATGATTGTTGCATTAAAAACAAATCATATCATGCTAAATACAACTGTATAACATGTTTAATGACCATTCAGTTTTGAGCAAATGCATAAATATGGATTTGACCCATGGTTATGTTTTATCATGCTGTCTCTTTGATTATATTGACCAGTTTGTTTTGCTGTTCATTTCGATTATTTTGTAATAACAACTATATATGAACGTATACATGGTATATGAAGAGACGAATATTTACTCCACTGTAATGTGCGATATATCATAAAAACGAACATTTATTTCTATTTTATCGCATCTAATTAAAACATAATAAAAGACCATTCAGCAGGACAAAGACCAATCTGGTTAAAACATAATAACTGACAATTCAGTAGGATAAGCTGATAAATACTAATGCTGATGTGAATAAAACATGATAACTGAAAATTCAGTAGGATGAACATGCTCTGATGCGAAAGACTAATCTGGCTAAAACATAATGACTGACCATTCGATTTTCAACAGAATTAGCAATAATCAAAATAATTGTGGATATTTGATCTGGGATCGTATTAAATGTGTGATCTTCAACATTAGTGTAAAATAACCAAATATATAAATGATTGTCACAACTCTGGCTAAAACATAATAAATGATCATCCAGCAGGATAAAGACCAATCTGGTTAAAACGTAATAACTGATCATTCAGCAAGATAGAGACCATTCTGGTTAAAACATAACAACTGACAATTCAACAGGACAAAGACCAATCTGGTTGAAACATAATAACTGACAATTCAACAGGACAAAGACCAATCTGGTTGAAACATAATAACAGACAATTCAACAGGACAAAGACCAATCTGGTTAAAACATAATAACTGACAATTCAGCAGGACAAAGACCAATCTGGTTAAAACATAATAACTGACAATTCAGCAGGACAAAGACCAATCTGGTTAAAACATAATAACTGACAATTCAACAGGACAAAGACCAATCTGGTTAAAACATAATAACTGACAATTCAACAGGACAAAGACCAATCTGGTTAAAACCTAATAAATGACAATTCAGCAGGATAAAGACCAATCTGGTTAAAACCTAATAAATGACAATTTAACAGGACAAAGACCAATCTGGTTAAAAATAATAACTGACAATTCAACAGGACAATGACCAATCTGGTTAAAACCTAATAAATGACAATTCAGCAGGATAAAGACCAATCTGGTTAAAACCTAATAAATGACAATTCAGCAGGATGAAGACCAATCTGGTTAAAACATAGTGAATGGCCACTCAGGAGGATAAAGACTAATTAAATAATTATGGATTAGATGTGGAATCGTATTAAATGTGTGATCTTAACTATTATTAAAATTAAAAATTAATAAATGATTGTAACTCATACACTTTGTATTGCACGTCACAGAAGCAAAACGCAACGATTTCATCTAGTGTATCAATTCTTAACCCTTAAACATGTTAAAGCGCGCAATTTTTTTTTATAAAAACCATGGAGACCAAAGGGTTTCTTCAATTTAAAATCACCATAAATGTTTTATTCAGCTCTTTCTGCTTCATTTGAATAGGCCTACCTATGTTATGAGTCTACGGCGATTAGAAATTGTTTTACTCTTACACATGTTACAGTGCGGGGATCGACTTTACGCGTCAGAATCTGACGTCCATAGACGTCAGATTCTGTTATTTTCAAACAAGAAAATTTCAAGGAAAAATAATCATTAAAATTTGCTAGATTGGCTTATATTTTGATTTAAATTCTACAAATGTGAAGAATTTTCACCCACTTGAAGTTGTGGATCGCGGTAGCGAGACACAACTTCAAGTGGGTGAAAATTGTATATCTGGGCGCTTGAGGTTAACAATGGCATAGTGCCCATAGTCATGATAGTCAGCAATGCAGTTTATCATGTTTATCAGCTGTGAAATAATTGGTAGATTTGTCTCGTTCAGTTTGGTACAATTATCTGAGTATTGATGCAATCGAGGTGTCTGGTATGTAACTAATATAATCTCTTTGGATATGAAAGGGTGTATCTGCCGCTTTGTAAAGGGGCAGATACACCCTTTCATTTCCAAAGGGACGACTTATGCATATGCCACTGGTGTAGCTGTGATGTACCGCGGGATGTGGTCTATGTAAAACAAGCATGATTATAAATAGATGATATCGGCATCTGCTCTAATCATCCACACGGCAGCTATAGTTGCTGAAGCAGAGAGGATACTGATATAATATCCATGGTAACATGGGTGGGAG
This sequence comes from Flabesymbios commensalis, assembly GCA_964017125.1. NCBI lineage: Eukaryota > Metazoa > Annelida > Polychaeta > Terebellida > Flabelligeridae > Flabesymbios > Flabesymbios commensalis. Next base: position 87,226,612 of record OZ024906.1, read on the forward strand.
GTGTTGATGATCCTTGAAATGGCAGGACATTTGACATTCTCAAAATGTCACGTGTGAACGGGATGACGGGTGGTCGACTTTAGACGTCAGATTCTGACGTCTAGATTCTGACGTCTGTCCCTGCGCTGAAAGAATTAAACAAATTAAAATGGCTATAGACCCTCAACATAGGTATATTCAAATGAAGCCGAAAGAGCTAACTAGGACATTTATCAGTTTATGATGATTTCAAATTGAAAAATCCCTTTGTTCTCTATAGTTTATATAAGAAATATTTCAGCGCTTTAAACATGTTAATGGGGCAACCATTCAATTCCCGGGGGAGGGGGGTGGAGTTTTTGTCGCGGACAAATTATTTATTTCAACCCTGCTCGGCGGCGCACTGAAAATTTCCAATTGTATCACATGTTTATATAGAACAGTTCTTGAAATAAATTATTTATTTCATGCATAATATGCCCGAATTTTTTTATTTCAAAAATGCTCCAGCCCTCCCCCTGGAGATTTATTGGTGGTCCCCTAAGGGCTCAATGGCCCAGTGCCCATAAACCGAGTTTGACGCAATAATATGATTTAGCGTCAGAGATGGACAACATAGCATAGCATAGCATGTCTGTCTGTCTGTCTGTCTGTCTGTCTGTCTGTCTGTCTGTCTGTCTGTCTGTCTGTCTGTCTGTCTGTCTGTCTGTCTGTCTGTCTGTCTGTCTGTCTGTCTGTCTGTCTGTCTGTCTGTCTGTCTGTCTGTCTGTCTGTCTGTCTGTCTGTCTGTCTGTCTGTCTGTCTGTCTGTCTGTCTGTCTGTCTGTCTGTCTGTCTGTCTGTCTGTCTGTGTGGTTGGTTGGCTGGCTGGCTGGCTGGCTGGCTGGCTGGCTGGCTGGCTAGCTGACTGACTGACTGACTGACTGGCTGGCTGGCTGGCTGGCTGGCTGGCTGGCTGGCTGGCTGGCTGGCTGGCTGGCTGGCTGGCTGGCTGGCTGTTAGGATTGAGTATTCGGGTGACCGTTGCTTCGCCACCTGAATAGATAGATGAGTATCGGAATGACTGGCTGGTTGCCTGGTTCACTGGCGGGGGTAAGTGGATGAATGGCTGACTGGATAGCTTAAGTCCTGCCTTTGTGTGAGTGACTGTATGTCTGATTGAATGGCTGACTGCCTGTACACCTGCCTGACGCAACGTGACTGATTGCATCTCAACTAAATAGAAACGTTAGCCAATATTGTTCCAACGTCCCAAACACAGCCACAACCTTCAGCAACGTGATGCTACTCAGGCATTAACTCCATCCCAGAAAAGACGACACGTTCACTCAATATTGGTTCCATGGTGGCCCACCGTGTACGACGCTGGTCCAACATTGAACCAATCTTGAGTGAATGTCTCTGTTTTTGCTGGGATGCTTCTAGGATCCATCTGACCTCTATCAACCTCCTCCAGGGAATATACCCCCCCCCCTCAGTCCACCTCCTACCCGCCGGAGCAGTATCTGGTACTTAAGAGGGATAAGGCACAGAGAGAATGGTTGACCCTTTGGGAACTGATAAGGCACAGAGAGAATGATTGACCCTTTGGGAACGGAACTCCTGCCTTCTTGTTTTATGTATCATAGTGTTTCATTTTTTCAGCGACTAAGCATGTCTATAATTTAAAAACTGGACATTATGTCAATAATATTAGTGTTTTGTCTGAGATTTCCACATTTGATCATGTATTTCATCAAATATTTTTCTTGATAACAATAATTTTGCATGTCCTTTGAAATGTCGCCTGCATTGAAAGTGTTAAAGAAGACTCTGCATTGAAAGTGTTTTCTCCTCCCACAAGGAGGTGAAAATTATTTTTTTACCTTTGCAATATAACCTGCTGTTTTATTCTTGTATCGTACAGGACTGTCTATCAGCATGGGTTAACCTTTATCATGTTTATTGTATTCTCTGACATCATGTTTAACGTGACATATTAGCCATGTTTTTGTGAGATATTCGACATTCTCACATTACATTTAAACATCTTACTTTATTCAAAGATAAAACAATGTTTCTCTTTATGTTACGTGGATGTAAAACAAAATAGTAAGACATCAAATTTTAAAATATCAAAGGGGAATATAAAGTCGTCGTATCATAACCACAATTTTATTTAATTTATTCCCATATGTGATTTAAAATAATAAAGAAACATTAGTTATTTTAATATGTTTATTAATTATTTTATAATTTTTGAATCAAATTTACTGCGTTTCAAATTAGACGAATATATGTATTTTGTATATGGATCAGCTAAATTTTCACGGAGCTTACATTGGACAAAGGAATATAGATATATTCCTTGATTGGACAATTTGATTAGACAATTTTTAAATTTTATTCATGCAAAAATGTTAACTTGTTCTGATCACTTATTACGGTATGCCGCGCTTCTAAGCTCGGATGAGGCACTCTAAAAATATTTTCTGTGGACACTCACCCTTGAATCCCCTTACTTGATATGCGAACCCGCCCTAAAGCCTAGAATGTCAGACTACCTGCAGGGGAAGCTGTTTTCCTGGTGGTGTACCTGTTGAGAATCTGGAAAAATGGGATTCTGGATCCCGAGTGAACGACTCGCCCAGGGCTGTTTCAATGCTGGACCACCATCGAAGATGTTGGCCCATCATTGAGACAGCGCTGGGCCATCGTGTAGTTTTAGATGAGATACTTGGAGGGAGGGCAGACCAAACAGATGGCGACACAAGGCAAGTAGGCGAAGTATATATCACAGTACTGGATCAGTACCGGCCGCTTAGCAACAGCATCAGCAACCGGATCTAGTACAGGATTATAGAATAATAAATAAACCAGAGAGAAACTTCTGAAGCGTGAAAGCAACAGAAACAACAATAATTGCAGCAACAGTGACAGCAGTAGTAGCAGCATCGGCAGCAGCAGCAGTGGCAGCAGCAACATCAACAACAGCAGCAGCAGCAACAGTAGCTAGTAGCAGCAGGCAACGACAGCAAGAGTAGCAACATCGCAGCAGCAGCAGCAACAGCAGCAGCAGCAACAGCAGCAGAGTGAAAACAGCGGGAACAATGGCATCAGCGCAAACAAAGCAACAGAAAATCACTTATCATGCTTATTGTATTAATATAGTAATATAATTGGCGATTTTATGTTTCTTACAATATGTATATTATAAGCATTGATAAACATCATAGATCCAGGATATAAAAAATGCATTACAAAAAAGGCAGTGAAAAATACAAGAAATATAACTGTATAGGGATAAAATACACCAATAATAATATAGAATGAGAAATGTTTGTATAGGATATAATGCGATAGACGTACGTTTCACAGAAAACATTATTTTATCGTACAAAAAACAGACACATGAAATGGGGAAAATTTGTTTATTAAAAATAAACATCAAATTAAACGACTACAAATAAAAAGGGCTTCACTTCAAATGTTGTTAATGTAAACGTGGTTGTAACAGAGTGAAGCCCTAAGACCAAAATAGGTAGGCCTATAAATTTACTTGACAGTCAGTTAACAGGATTAACCAGTGAATATTTATACATGTCTCTAATTGATCTAATCTACTATGAATATTTATACATGTCTCAAATTGATCAAATCTACTAGGACTATTTATACATGTCTCTGATTGATCTAATCTACTATGAATATTTATACATGTCTCTGATTGATCTAATCTACTATTTAAATGTGAACTTTGACTCTTGTATCATTACAAACAAATTAGATAATATCAACCAAACTATCAATAACAATCTAGTAATTGTTCACACAAAACCAAACCTATCAATAACAATCTACTAATTGTTCACATTAATATATTAATGAACATTGACTCTTGTATCATTACATACAAATTACATAATATTGACAAAATCTATCAATAACATTATTAAACAAGATTATCTGTTGTTGAGGAGGGTATGAAAACGGTCAGAAGAAAAATGAACAAAAAACTTGCAGCGGATGGAAGCGGGAGGAGGTGGGATTTTCTTGATAGACATAGAATCTGCTATATAAATTTATATTTCTTTCGGATTAATTTTTGGTTTGGATCACCCTTAAGATTTCATTGCTAAAAGAGACCGTTACAAACAAATCGAGATCCGAACAAACCACGAATTACATAGCTTGGGATTCACCTAAGAATAATAATCTATTTTGTGTCCGATAAAAAGAGCTTTCATTTTACGAAAACTCTGTATTTATCGTACAAAAAACAGACACATGAAATGGGGAAATTTTTTTTATTAAAAATAAACATCAAATTAAACGACTACAAATAAAAAGGGCTTCACTTCAAATGTTGTTAATGTAAACGTGGTTGTAACAGAGTGAAGCCCTAAGACCAAAATAGGTAGGCCTATAAATTTACTTGACAGTCAGTTAACAGGATTAACCAGTGAATATTTATACATGTCTCTAAATGATCTAATCTACTATGAATATTTATACATGTCTCAAATTGATCAAATCTACTAGGACTATTTATACATGTCTCTGATTGATCTAATCTACTATGAATATTTATACATGTCTCTGATTGATCTAATCTACTATTTAAATGTGAACTTTGACTCTTGTATCATTACAAACAAATTAGATAATATCAACCAAACTATCAATAACAATCTAGTAATTGTTCACACAAAACCAAACCTATCAATAACAATCTACTAATTGTTCACATTAATATATTAATGAACATTGACTCTTGTATCATTACATACAAATTACATAATATTGACAAAATCTATCAATAACATTATTAAACAAGATTATCTGTTGTTGAGGAGGGTATGAAAACGGCACACAGACACAAAGTGTCTGACCCCCACAACACAAACTTACGAATGCATCGTAAGAGCACATATGAATTCCAACCTCTCATCTGTCTAATCCACCATTACTTGCGGCATCAGAAACAACACTAATTCGAAATAGTGAAGTGCTATATAGTCTGAAATTTAGTTTTTAAATTGAAATTAGGATGTCTACAGAAGTGAAACTTGAAATTTACATGTAATGAATAGATAACCAAATAATTAAAATTTCCAAATGTAGATAATAAGGGACACATTATCATAACATCTATTGTATTTATAATTCCTGAAGCAAGTCTGAGTAGTGTTTTGACTGGCTGGATTTATATGTCAGTGGAATTTAATTTTCTGTAAGTGTAAAATCTGACCACAGAAGTATACAGACCTCATTTTGAGCTGACCTAGGTATTGCAGACACACTTTGAAAACATAAGAAGACCACAAAACATAGATTTAGAAGGATTTGAAGCAAATTAGGAACATGAGGAAATGGTCCACATCTTGAGTATTGCTGTATTCACTAAAAATGGTGTTTACATATACATTCAAAAGCAAGATGTAAAGAATTCTAAAAAAAAAAAATAATAATAATTTCTTACTCACGCAGTTATTGACGAAAAAGCAAAATTTTAGCTTTTTCTTCTCTTCTACGGGAGAAGAAAAAGGACATAAATCATTCACATTTAAAGTAATTCCACTTGTAAGAATGAGCTTGTGGATATTGTATCAAAAACCGACTGGCCGAAATCGGGTTGGCAAATCACTCCCCATCATGTTTTCCATTGTTAGAACAGCTGGCGCAAGTCCTGCCGAACCAACAAATGGAAAATCATGTTTGGTTCTTCACAAAGTTTATTGCATCTGGCGCAAGTCCGGATGCATCCTGCCCATACTTGCTAGCACTGATTTCAGCAGCTGGCGCAAATCCTGATGCTAGAATAAACTAATTCCACCTGTAAGAATGAGCTTGTGGATATTGTATCAAAAACCGACTGGCCGAAATCGGGTTGGCAAATCACTCCCCATCATGTTTTCCATTGTTAGAACAGCTGGCGCAAGTCCTGCCGAACTAACAAATGGAAAATCATATGTTTGGTTCTTCACAAAGTTTATTGCATCTGGCGCAAGTCCGGATGCATCCTGCCCATCCTTGCTAGCACTGATTTCAGCAGCTGTCGCAAATCCTGATGCTAGATTAAACTAATTCCACCTGTAAGAAAGAGCTTGTGGATATTGTATCAAAAACCAACTGGCCCAAATCCAGTTGGCAAATCACTCCCCATCATGTTTGCTATAGTTAGAACAGCTGGCGCAAGTCCTGCCGAACTAACAAATGAATATTCATATGTTTGGTTCTTCATAAAGTTCATTGCATCTGGCGCAAGTCCGGATGCATCCTGTCTATCATTACTAGCACTGATTTCAGCAGTTGGCGCAAGTCCTGATGCTAGATTAATCAAGCTAGACAGAGAGCATCATGTAGTTGGCGTATAAGGCATGCAGTAATTACTGCGGCCTGTAACAACTGGCCAAGTCTTGTTGTAACTGACCTTGTATTTATTGACTAATAATATGTTCTTGCAGTAGTTTAATTGAATAATTATATTGCTTTTACCTTACACTCCTACACTTGGATACTCTTCCGAATTATTTTGATTTACAAATTATTTATTATATATATATATATCTAAGTAAGAATTATGAAAGATTTAATTCTTGTGGCCATTTTTTTTTTTTTTTTTTTTTTTTTTTTTTTTTGTTATTATTATTTAATTTCAAAGCAGCTGGATCACTAGGCTTTACAAAACAAACAACAAAGAAGAAAACTTAGAAAGAAAAAGGTGACCCAAAACATAATTTCGTAGGATCCACTTGAAACCTAAGGTCACTTTGGCAAAGCCAGAGAATGGCCTACAGGAAAACCAGCCCCTGGGATTATTCCAGAGTCATCACAAATTGGCATAATTGCATTGATTATATAAATTGAAATCAAGAGATTATCAACTATATCTCTTCTCATTAATTTAAATTATTACTAATGAGAACGTTAAATCTTAACTTCCTAACATGAATTATTTTTAAATATCTTTATGAGCACTAATATTGTATATTTTAATTTGAGATTAAGAGTGACTGGTATGTATGCTTCATTGACCAAAAGTAACAAAAAAAAGAAAACTCCATTCAAAGAGGAAATGTGCCAAAAACATAGTTTTGACAAAGACCTATCTGAAACCGAAAGCTGTACTGGCGAGGCCAGAAAATAGCCCACAGGAAACAAATCCTGACAGGAATCAGTGGGTCCACCACAAATTGGCATCAGCCAACGTGATCATCGCCTCCAGAGTTTATCAAATCTTGCTAAATCAAATCCTAGAAACAACAATTGCTCCTCTTATTTATTTATATTATTTGTAAATTTATGCCCTACAAATCACACGATAAAATGTACCCAAAAAATTTAAGTAACAAAGATGAAACTCCAAAAAATGAGGAAAAAGGCCAAAAACATATATTCCTGACAACAAGACCTATCTGAAACCCCATAAGGCCGCAGTGGCAATGCCAAAGAATGGCCCACAGGAAAAACAGTTCCTGAAAGGAATCAGTGAGTCAACCACAAATTGGCATAAATGCATAAAAGCAGCCAAAGTGGTTATCGCCTCCAGAGTTAATCAATCTTTGTTAAACAAATTCTCTGAGACAATTATCATTGATTTATAAAATTAATATTGTCTATTGCATTAAAACGAGCACCATCTCAAATGTTTACTCAGCGAATAACAACAAGAATCAATCTTCTTATTAAGATAATTTATAAAGTTGACCCTGCAAATCACACAATAAAATGTACCCAAAAAAATTCAAGTAACAAAGATGAAACTCCCAACGAGGAAAAAGGCCGAAAACATATGTTCCTGACAACAAGACCTATCTGAAACCCCATAAGGCCGCAGTGGCAATGCCAAAGAATGGCCCACAGGAAAAACAGTTCCTGAAAGGAATCAGTGAGTCAACCACAAACTAGCATAAAAGCATAAAAGCAGCTAAAGTGGTTATCGCCTCAAGAGTTAATCAATCTTTGTTAAACAAATTCTCTGACACAATTATCGTTGATTTATAAAATTAATATTGTCTAAAGTGAACGCCATCTCAAATTTTTACTCAGCGAATCACAACAAGTTAACATAGTACTTTTTCACCTGAATGAAACCAAAATTTTTATATAACAAAGATGAAACTATTTTCCATCCCCCTTGACATATTAAAAGTTATGGAAGCATCATCCAAACCCGAATTTGGATGCAAAAATGCAAATGATTTTTTCATTATGTCATTCCGCAAATGTGTGATAAATGAGAAACTGATCAGTGTTACTCTGCATTATGAGAATTCTTGTTTTATGCTCAATTTGTTAAATTTGATAATTTAATAACAACGGAAATTCATGATTGAAACAAAGAATGAGTGAACGATAATGTAAGGTTTTGAGACTGACTAGACCACATGGAAAGCCAACAATGTCAATGAGACAAAGATAAGGGTCATAATCCAAATAATTGGTCAGACAGATTCAATAACAACCACGCAAAGCTGTTATCAAAAATATACACAAACTATTAAAAATATTTGTAACATAAATTTTATTTATAGATCTTTATAGTCATAAAAAAATAAAGTATAGACAGCTACAAATTTTTAATGTGCAATTGGTTATCGCCTCAAAAAGTTAATCAAATCTTGCTATTTTAAATCAAATTTAAAACTGGTGAACTATCACCACTCTCATTGATTTAAATTAAATCAAAATTATATGGTCATTGTGCTTTTAACTTAATTTAAAGTTAACACTAGCGCCTAAATTTCTAAGATTGTATATTTTTTAGTCTACATTTTATTAAAATCATGAAAGAACAGTCCAAACCAAATTTAATCCAGATGAATTTTGTATTATGAATTTGTCACTCCAAAAATATGTCACTAGTGACTGGAAGTGCTGCCGACTATTACACTAATAATGACGATTCAACCAGTCTAATGGTAGACTAGTCTACATCATATATTTTAATTTTTATTCCATAGTCTATACTAAACTAAAGTATAGTCTGAGTCTACTAACAGTTAGAGTAACAATTAGAGCCGAGTCTAGACTATATCTAGACTCCAGTAACTTTGACATTTGATTAACAGCGCGTACGGATAATACTATTAATAATAGTTAATAAAAACACGAATTCAGCGTGAGCGATAATATAAGAATTTGAAGTGGACTTAACCACGTGACTGCGACCGGATTGATGTCGGCGATGTCAATCGAAGTCATAATCTAAAAAACCACTGACACATGGTTGAACATATTCAAAAACAATGCAAAACTATATCTATCATATAAAAGAACTATTGAAACGAATTTAAAATACAAGATTTTCTTGATAGACATAGAATCTGCTATATAAATTTATATTTCTTTCGGATTAATTTTTGGTTTGGATCACCCTTAAGATTTCATTGCTAAAAGAGACCGTTACAAACAAATCGAGATCCGAACAAACCACGAATTACATAGCTTGGGATTCACCTAAGAATAATAATCTATTTTGTGTCCGATAAAAAGAGCTTTCATTTTACGAAAACTCTGTATTTACTCCCCATTGTCATTTAAATTTAAACTGTTGTATATTACGGTAGATGGTCTATGTTCTTTACATATACCTGCGCATCAGCATCAGTGTATCTGGGGGGGATACCCTTAAACAAGTTCCGAAGTTCCCAAGTTCCGGGAACTTCAAGTTCTCAATTTTCAAGTTCCGGAAACTTCAGTTCCAAAATAATTGAAAAAATATATTAAAACATTATTTGCAAAAATCGTTTTTGGTCGGGAAAACAGTTTGGTACCCATTATTAATTTTAAGTGCTGTAGACTAAAGTTATTTTTTCACATATTTATATTTTGTTTCTAGGCGATCTTGGCAAACAATTCACGATAGAGGCCTACAGGTATGAAATAAAATTTACAATAAAACAGCAAATGTATTATACAAAATCTAAAATGAAGAGTATTACAATATGATATTTTCCCAGATATAGGCCTAGGGCCTACTTGTAGGCTTAATTATGTTCGAGTGGTGGTCGCAGACGATAGAACAACATTATTAAACGATGACTAGTATTGGGTCTTTGTAATGTTTGATGGGATATATTATTTAATACCCTGTAGAGCTATTGAGGTCTTTCCTCCGCGCGCGACGCTGTTTTAACCGCCCCCCCCCCCGGCAATCAACAAGCATCTCGACCCGTGAGAAAATTATAGCATGTGACAGTACTTAATAACAGTGAAAACGGTGTCGATGATATTTTAACTGTTTAATGACCAACGTTGAGACTAGACCTACAACAAACACGACGCATTGACCCAATGCTGGTTTTATGCTGGACCACCCTCTGCGATGCTGGCCGGACGTAAAACCAGCATTGGGTCAATACGTGTTGTTTGCTGGTAATTGTCTTCTGCGAGGTGTGATTTGTAGGTCTATATCATTATATATTTTCAACGTCCGGCCTACACATAGAGGCCTAATTCGTCATTTGAACATAAAAATGAGTGTGCGCGGTCTCTGGTGCAGTGGTTAAAACCTGGAAATCAAAGATCGCTGGTTCGAACCCTCCTCTGGCAGAGGCCTATAGTGTATGTGCACAAAGGTGGCTTGGTCTAGAAAACCACATTTAATTCCCTTCATGCGTGCAGCTTGACAATACTATAATGCGTGGAAAGGCAAAAGGGAGTATCTGAATTTTTTTGTTGAAATAGGAAAACACATTTTTTTGTTAACTTTTTTCGGAATTTCGGAACTTGAAGTTCCCGGAACTTGAAAATTGGGAACTTGAAGTTCCCGGAACTTGGGAACTTGGGAGCTTGGGAACTTGTTTTAGGGTATCCCTATCTGGGGCCCAGTTGCTGACATAAACTGATAAAGCTTCCAATATCGATATTTAGCTGGTTTTGGATTGACTTATGTTCCTCTAGCCGGACTCTTCTAATATCTAGGCCCTATATTCATGAAATGTTGTGCTGCTTGCTCAGGTAAATGAAGTGAATCGGGCTTTAGGCCACCTTTGTGCACATATAGGCTAAACTGGGCCAGGTATTAAAAAAATAAATTTGTGAAGTGTCTGTCCATGATTTAAAACTGGCAAATACATCATCAATTCCGGTTTCAAATAAATGAAACTACATCTCAGCGTGAGAAGAGGTTAACAGGTCAAGGAGCCAGAAGGACAAATATTATACTCCTTGGTAACCATGGTAACCCTTTGTGCGCTAAGCACAACTATGATAGTTTTAAATATGTTTTATGGTTAAGTCTCAGGTATTGGGAATAAAATGTGTGTATAAACATCTGCACATAAGATCTGCACATGTTTTGTCTCAAATTGGATAAATATAGTCATTTTCACCGACTTGAAGTTGTGTCTCGCTACCGCGACCCACAATTTCAAGTCGGTGGAAACATATTTTTAAATGTATCGGTTTTAGTGGTTTAGAAGCATGTTATGATGTTCAATGTGAAAATGCCTCAAACACACTAATATCTCAAACACAAACCTAAAACCAAGCTATTTTCACTCATTTTTGCGATGGGTTGTACGCTTTGTATTCAATGATTTATCTTACCAATAATTATGGTATTTGATGCATTGACCCTAAAGCGTTCTTACTCTGTTCTATTAGCCGATTAAATCACTGTAAATGACTGCTATTGGGAAGGAAATGTGTGCGTAATCATGTTAATTATCAAAATTTGCCATTTTTGGTCCCAAAATAAACAAATATAAGTAATTTTTACCCACATGAAGTTGTAGTTCGTGCCATAACGTCAAGTGGGTGAAAATGTATTTTTTGTAATATAGCGATTTAAAGGTTAATGAGACAGGGAGCTCAAAGGGTTAGCCACCCCGTGGGAACAGCTGGGTCAATATGTATAATGACATGTTTTTGTATTGTGATTTCAGATCAAATTACATCATATCAGCAGATCAACAAAAAATATAAAGGCAGCGATATATCAGCGGAATATACAAAAACACCAGTAGCAGTGGAAGCAGCATCAGCAGCAGAAGCAATAGCAGCAACAGCAAAGGCAGCAGCATCAGCAATGGTGCCAGAACAACAGCCAACACAGCATATATAACAACATAAATAGCAGCTGCAATAGTCACAACTAAATCATAACAGCTCACCAACAACAGATCAAAATAGATGGACATGATCATCAACAACAGCATCGGCAGCAGAAACAACAACCGCTGGGAATAGATATATATATGACTAGAAGCAGCTGAGGCGGTTAATTATACCAGACCAATTGCTAGTGTTATTCTAAGCATGGGAGGCAGGCAGTCAGAGTGTTGTCAGAATCTGTCCAGCACGCACACGGGGAATACATATAGATGACACCCCGGATATAATCAGTATAGAATATGGACCGTATATGGATTATATCAGCATTAGGCTTATAAAACATGAAAGCACTACTTGTTATTGCAGCCACGCTCATATGGAGTGATTGTGTACAAACATCAGAACCAACAAGTTGTGATTTATCACCACTGTGTTCTGTAGTATTCATTTGATCGAAGTTGACATTTAAACATAGTTAACAGATCCAATTCGAGTAATCATACATCGCTGGCAGATTAATAGCATGGTTTCAATTCCACAATAGTCTTTCAATAGGATATATTGGAGAATATCCTTAGTGTGGCGTGACACCGGCTAATTGAAGTATATATTGAAGGAGACGTAATTTGGCACAACATCGGCCAAGTGGAATGCATATTAAAGGAGTACTTAATTTGGCATGACACTTGCTAAGTGACGAAAATATTTGTTGGCGTCATGTAGTGAGTTAATCCATGTGTGTAGGGTAGATAGGAACAGGCACAGCGCAGAGCACACGTACATCACCCGCAACCTGGGCTACAGCCAGAGACAGAGCCACAACAACTGATCGAGAGCAACAGGTAGAAGTCTAGCACGCGGCTTTGAACAGGGACCATGTGAGTGCAATAAAAACAGACTGTTATGACTGAGCCACTGAAGCCAAATCCTGTCAACCAGTCATATGTAAAACAGTACGCCGGTACTCAACACTGTCAGCACGGTCATGGCAGGTCAAATATAATAGATAATTACCAGCGACACCTGTAGCAACGCTGAATAGGCGGCTGTAGCAATATTGAAAATGAACTACAAAAAACAACGACGGGGACATTTTACACGCCGTTTTCAGAACAGCTGAAAATGTGGAGAGCATACAGATAAAAATCATCGTATTGTAATTCGGAGCCCATACACACACAACACCAGGAACAACATAATTACATTGTGTCTGCTCCGCAAAAACACCCAGCGAATACGGGGCTTATTTTCGGATTACTCGTAGTAAGATCGCAGCAGCATCCTCTAGTTGCCATGGATACAGATGTGGATACCTCGGGGGTGGTGGCAGTGATGGGAGACAACCAGGGCGGGGTGTTCCGCGGGGTGTTTGACAAACAGAATACTTGCATGGAGAGAGGTCAGTATTTTATATCTCATATATATATTATTTAATATCTCATGAATTAATTTTGTGAAACATGGAGGCCAAAGTGTTTATTTTAATTTGAAATCATCATAAATGTCTTAGTAAGCTCTTTCTGATTTATCTGAATACCTATGTCATCGTATAGGCCTATGTTATGTGTCTACCATGTCCAGCGCCAATATAAATATAATTACTCTTACAGTGCGGAGATCGACTTTAGTCGTCATAATCGGACGTCTAGAGACGTCAAATTATGACGACTAAACTGCTTAAGTCGATCCCCGCACTGTAAGGTTGAGAAAACTATTACTAGAATCCCAGCAAACACCATACAATCTGTTTATCATGTTTATCACTCAGTTGTGGTTTATCGCTGCTCCAACATCCTGAACAAAACATGATTAATCCTTCAAATTTACCATGAACCATTGGAAATGAGAACTTTAGTCAACATGTTAAGGAAATTGCTGTTTTGTTTTAACACTTCAACCATTTAACAGTTTAAAAAAACCATTCAAATTGATTCAGCTTAAGCCGAATGAGAGGAAATTGATCAAATGAAATCTACTTGGAATATTTATTTGGTCAAACCGGCACATTTTTTTGTTCACCGTCATCCTAACCATGTTAACAATCAGTCTCACATGCGCTTTACCATGTTAAGTTGACTAAATACATAAATACACTCTATCCCAGTAAAAACAAAACATTGGTATGACATTTGTACAATGTTAAACCAACGTCGAAGCCGCTGGGCCGACGTTGTACAAAAAAAATCATTTAGATCATTCTATTTGATGAAGCTACGCGGCTTATAATCAACATAATTTTACACCGGTTTCGTTATTTTATTAACATTTCATTCTCTACATATTTATCTGTTTATATTTTCAAACAATTTGAAATTGCACGCCTTTAACACCCTACTTATCATGCTTAGCAGGCTTATTGTCATTTATCTTCAATATCCAGATTTGGACATAAAAAAATAATGTGTTATAATAGACAATTGGTCCTTTATTTGATCATGTTGTTAATCTGATAATTACAGTTAATCAATGCTTTTAAAAACACTAGAACATTTTTCACGCGTCTCAAATTAGCGGTCGCACAGAAAGCGTCAACTGAATTCTCACAGGTGTGATATTATAAACGACTAATATCATCCTATGCCGAGGGGCCATTTATATTCAGTCATTCTCAATCCTGTATACGATATTGACACTGCCCGCGTGCCCCCCCCCCCCCACCACCGCAATCTCCGCCCGAAAATATATATTTGACGTGATATAATTATTTCGCGATTTGCACCTATGTGCGTATCGCTTCAAATATTGACAAAGGGATCAGGGTTGGGACACGTTGCTCCACTCTTTACGTACTGCAACGTTTATTAACCCCTAGATCACTGAACTGTTCAATTAAAATTCCCAGTCACCTGAAGTTGTGTCACAAAACTTCAAGTAACTGAAAATTCATGCCATTTGTGAAATTTAAGTCCCAATATATATCAGTGTCTCAAGATTGAAGGCATGTTTAACTGTGAACAACTCGTTATCAGGGATTATACACATGATACAGGTACTGATAAAAACACAGAATGTCCACTGTAGTAGACATCAGTGGTCAGGTGATCTAAGAGTCAACATTAGTTCTCTTTCATTTGTAGCTGTCATTGTTTACGCAATTACCAGCTAAAATTGATGAAAAATGGTCATAAAAACTAGATTATTTTCGTGATTTATCATATTTATCTGTGATTTAGTAGAAATATGAGACTTCACATTTGAAGAAATTCAATTTACGTTTGGTTGTGAAAAACAAGTTAATATGAGCTAAAAACGTTACGCGCACTGGGAGGGTTAAATAGATAAAACGTTGGCAAAATACGCCCAAAAAATGAATTTAGTAGAAGAAATGTATGCCTTAAACATGTTAAACATGTTGAATTTGCAAACTTTGTATATATTTTGAATACAATTTTACGAAAATGAGTAATTTTTGCCTACTTGAAAACACAAGTTCAAGTGGGTACAAGTTTCCTGTCGCATTTTAAGTGTTAAAATTATACAATATCAATATAAATATATAATTAGATTCCCTTTGCTCTACAAACACAAGGCTAGCTATTAATAGATGTTCTTACTAACATGCTATCTGAGCGAGCATATAGTATTTTGTGGGTGGACGTTTCCCTTGGTAGACCTCACGACCGTGGTCGTCATGACCCAACGTTGGTATTATGCTGGCCCACCGTCTACGATGCTGGCCCAACATTAGACCACTTTGGGTCAGAGGTTCGTGGTCCCCCTATATTTGTTGACTTGAAGCATACAGCGGAATTTTACCCTTCACTGGCTATCATCTGATCATGAGTACAGTCATCCCCGACACGTACGACCAATAGTACTATCTTACAACGATAAGCATGATAAGCATTTAGTCGTTTGAATAGCGTTAATTTTCACCCACTTGAAGTTGTGGATCGCGGTAGGGATACACAAACTTTTTCAAGTGGGTGAAAATGTCAATCTTTAAGGTTTGAAATTATTATATTAAACGAATATTTACGAATGATATAGAAAACAATACCATGTGTACATGGTGTACAGTACAGCTATTAAAAGTCCAAATGTTACAATATATGGATCGAAACATGTGACATTGACCCAATGTTATAAATCAATGTTGGATGAGCGTGCTTATAAGAACAAACAATGATTTTACAAATATTACATGAATTATTCTTACATGATCATTAAATTAATTGAATATGATGCTATCATTTCCTCATTTATCTGTTTATATCACTTGACCATGTTGACTGTCACTGTACATGCTGTATGTAAAGTTTGCACAGTGCATTTTCACCTATCATGCTTATGGTGAACTGATGCGGTTTGGCAACCATGGACCCAAAACACACAGTCATAACCACTGATGACCAAACAGTTACATTATCTGATTATGACCTGAGTATGCACCCAGCTAACAAGGGATGCTGGTTTTATGCTGATCCAGCACACGGTACACGGTGGACCAACAATAAACCAGCACTGGGTAGAAGGGTAGTAATTAAGTGCTGAAATGGTTTTAACTGCTTCACCAGTGTTAACTACAAGTGTGTTTTGTCGAAGTATTCTAATTTAGGTGGAATCATTTTTAGAGTACCATTACCTATCATCTGATCATTGTATGCTATGTGTGTACGACCATAAGCATGATTAGAAATAGTTTACTTTTTTCAGTGGTGAGATCGACTTCAGACATGTTAGACGTCAGAATCTGTCGTCTATGGACGTCAAATTCTGACGTATAAAGGCTGTCCCCGGACTGGAAGGCTTAACACTGTTTTTCACGAAATCATGGATGAGTGTTTCAACATTAGAATGCCATGTATCTTAGCCGTGTCGTCCTCTCCGAGGCTGTGGATTGATGTATTTGTTTTATCCGAAAAATTCAACATGACTGTGACTGAGAGTGCTTTTGACCCCCAAGGTCCGAAAATGTCCATAACTTTTTAATGACTGTGCGACCATTGAGTTGCGCATGCGGGCATGTAACTGAAATGTTACTGATTCTAAGAAAACTATTTTTGACCTGATTATTCGGGGACAAGTCTTAGATATGACAGTCCAAAGAAATGTCCCACGATTTTGTACGGGGTCAATCCGTGGCTGAAACCAGTTTCATCCACTGGGGCTAAATGCATCTGGTCCCAAATTAAACAAATATGTGTAATTTTTCACCCACTTGAAGTTGTGGATCGCGCTAGCCAGTCACAACTTCAAGTGGGTGAAAATTTACAGATTTAAATCAGATAACTCAGCGGGTAAAGGGTTAAAACATGAACATGATGAACTCATAGTTTTATGCCTGTTCTGCCTTTGTGCCAAATTTCATACTTTCTATCATTACGCCACAATTCATTTACGAAGTGACACATAGGCCTAGTGGCTATGCTGCTGCACTAAACACAATTTGGACAGGGTAAGTAGTTTTGTTTTAGCCAGCCTTTTTATTTTAATTAAAAAGGTGGGCTATTGCAATTGAAGTGCGGCGTCGGCGTTAACATTTTGCACGTGAGCACCGCCACGATAAATATATTTATGTATCCTTCCTAAATTTGTTATGCATGTTACAAGTGACCAGTTCTCGGACAAGTTCAATAATCGCTGATAAAAATGCAAAATGACCGATTTGGGATTTTACGTCATTAATTTGACCTTGTGGGCGCAATAACTTCATTTAAATAATGGCGCGGGCTATTGTCGAGTGCGCTCTTGTTCTATTTTAGAATTTTTCACCCGTTGAAGTTGTGTGTGATAATATTTGGTGCATGTGAATGGAAACTTCCATGAATCCGCATGCTTCAGAGACAAGCCGTCCTAAAAACCTGTTATTAGTAGCGCGAATGGGCTGTTAAAAACTACAATTATCTCGAGTGGCACTACAAGAGTTATCAGACACAGCCTGAATACATCATCTACAGATAGATCTACGCGGCGATAAGGTTCTCGTTGTGAAGCTGCAGATCGCTACAACTCGTCATGTAGTTTTTTCATGGTGGTGACGTGGAGACTGTCACTTAGCATGCTTAGTACACATTTTTGTAGATCAGTTTTCAGCGCGGACAAATGGTGGCTGTATCTTAACCATTAAAACGTCATCTTACTGGAATTTTCACCCACTTGGAGTTGTGGATCGCGGTGCGATCCACAACTCCAAGTGGGTGAAAATTACTCATGTTTAATTTGAGATCAAACATTTGCAAATCTTTATGTTTAAACACACAATTCAATGGGACACCAAGTTCCGGGAATTGGGAACTTGGGAAATTAGGAACTTGGGAACTTGGGAACTTGGGAACTCACTCTCGGGTGTCCACAATTCAATCCCGATAACCTGATAACAGTGATATAAAAAACGGCTTTAGTTTTGCTCGGCAGTGAAAGGTCATTTGTAGGTCTCTATTTGAATTTATGCCCATCCAATTATTGCAAGCGACGCATGGATATCTTCATGTATCGTGTATGACTTAAATCGGATTATATTTATATTGTCGCTGGAAATATATGAATAATGCTATTTATTATGTTTATACCCTCTATTGTCATTACCACTGATTATCGCTAATTTATTCATCAAGACATGAAAGAAAATGTTGAAAATACATTGTAGCATTTTAGTGCTGATTTCTTGTAACTGTGGGATCACACAGCGAGTGGAAAGCTATATATCAAGTTGTATGATATGTGTTATAATATAAAACATGATAAAGGTTCCAAGTATACAGCATGTGCATGGTAGGCATATGTGAAAACGTTCTCAATAATATACCACACCGGCATGATAACTAACCTTTGAATTGTTAGTTATTTCGAGAGCACACACGCCAAGTACTAGTAACAGCATCTTATTATCATGATCATATACGGATGTGAAAATACAATGGTGATTCCCTATATATATATATATATATATATATATCGTCGCCTCGGAGCTAAAGGATCCTATCTGACACTCGTCAGAGTGGCAGATAGGATCCTTTAGCTCCGAGGCGACGATATATACATGATATATTCACTGTTACGGATATCCATGTTATATTACGGCCGGGGGAGCTTTTATCTAAATAAGATATGCAAACGTTGTGCATTTTCGTGCGATATGGGAAAATACAGCACTCGTTCATATTCATTGAACATGTGCTATATTTTCACATATCGCACGAAAAATGAACAACGTTTGTATTTTCTCACATGATCAAGTCACGCATGACATATACTACCATACATTGTGCTCAATCTACACCTAGAGTAGACTCTAGTAGAGTGCGATATGGGCTGATACCGATATACGTCTCATAGTGAAAACTACAGCACAGAGTGTGAGAATATAATGTACTACTCTACTCTACTTTTATCACTGCTAATCGGAAATCGCCGAAAATCATGCGATCCTGGTTAATTTGACGGCGAGTATAAATTGGATTAATCTGTTAACATGGTTAATATCCTAGGAAACATGGTAAACACAAAACATTTGTGGAACATTTCTACAATGTGGCGGACGTTGTATAAATGTTATACAAATTTTCAACTCTTGTTTTGTGTCGCAGTAGCCATAGTAATTTACAGATTTAAATAAATATATAAATATATTTTTTCTATTAGGCCTCTATACTGTCTGACAAGACGTTTAAAAACGTGTCAGGTCTATTATATTCCCAGATAAATCACGAATTTAACACAACATGATTTTATTTTGTACACGGACAGAAAGCTCTTACTATTATTTATACTTTGTTTGAGCAAGGAAATTCAAAAGAGGTTGAGATTCCTTGGTTTGAGAGGGGTGGCATACACCTGCACATTATATGGTATGTTTGAGAGGGGTGGCATACACATGCATACTTGTGTCGGAATTTTGTGTTGAATAAGCGAACCGGCGTTGAGAGGGTTAGTAAAGTCTGCTATGTAGTGTTTTTGGGGTTAGTGTTGGCATCAGTCTAAAGGGCACTTGACGCCGGCGAGAGAAAGGAAGCCGATACAACAAATATTGAAATAACTTATGGGGTATGAGTCCATAGTGTGACGAGATAACCTACGTAATGTGGCAGGTTATTATCTCGGTCATACTTATGTATGATCAATGATTGCCTCATGCTGAGTGAGGGGACAGTATGTTCCAGATCACAAAGAAAGGAAACAATACAACAATCAATGAAATAGATTGAGGGTACGAGTCCATAGTATGGCGAGATAACCTACGTAATGTGATAGATTACTATCTCGGTCATCATTATAGCTCTCATTACAACACGTAATATTGACCAAATGTTGGTTCAATGTTAGTCCACATGCTTACAATCCTGGCCAAATATCAGCCCTTCCAGTGCGGGGAGCGACTTTGACCTGTTGACGTCAGATTCTGACGTCTAAAATTGGTCAATGCACCGAAAGAATTAAACATTTATAATGGCGATAGACCCATAGCCATGATATAACATAGGTATTCAAATGAAACAGAAATAGCTGACTAAGACATTTATGATGATCCAAATTGAATAGGAACCTTTTTTTTATTTGGTCTCCATGTTTTCTACAAAAAATTTCAGCGTTTTAAATGTTAAGCCAACATTGGTTCAACATCTCATGTTTGCGTAACAGTTACACGACGATGAAGGTCACAGACCATCAGTTCGATTTTCCAGCAGCTGAAAACGGTGTCGAAAATCACTGTTATTGGGAATTAAATGAATGTTTAACCCTTTTACCACTGAAGCCCGTTTTTATGTGCTGAATGCTATGGCATTCAGCACATAAAAACGGGCTTCAGTAGTGAAAGGGTTAAACATCCATAGTGACAGTGGTCTCTGATTAAACAAATAGGAGTAGTTTCACCTACTTGAATTTGTGGCAACTTTGAATAGGTGAAATGTATTTATTTTTATAAAGTAGCGCTTTAACATGTTCGACACCCAAAGTTCATCATTCAACCCCAGTACATTTAGAATGTCAAAATGAAATGAAATTAATCGGCCTTTAGGCCACTTTTGTGCACATACAGGCTAAATTTGGCGAAGAGAACTTCCTGAGGATGGTGATATGTGTGAGATGATACTGCCCTCCAGACACAGGATTTGAAATTCAAACCCTTGATGTCTGAGGCGAGCACGCTACCTTTCGGTCACGGAGGCTCCTCACAATATTGGGTTTTACTAGTGGATGGGGAAGAAGCATTTTTGTTTCTTTCAAATCGCTTAGACCGAGAAATAAACCCCAAACTCTAGCGTGAAAGGCAACAGTGCTAACCACAACCCTAGGGCCCCCACCCTTTAGCGTGTCAAGCTAAGAGGATCAACCCTTTAAGCGCCAAATTATTCAATTTGAATTTTCACCCACTTGAAGTTGTGTCTGGCTGACGCGATCCACAACTTCAAGTGATTGACAAATTTTCAGGTTGGACAAAATGGAGGTCAAAGTATTTTCAAATCTTATTGACTGGTGTTACGTTTTATTTTCAACATGTATGTTTAAAAACTGATAGGCGATGTACTAATAAAAAATGTAAAAAAAAAATATATAATCGGTACCGGCGGGGTTTAATCCTTAGAGTGCGGGGATCAATTTTAGACGTCAGAATCTGACGTCTGTAGACGTCAGATTTTGACGTCTAAAGTCGATTCCCGCACTGTAAGAGTAAAAATATTTCTAGTGGACGTAGACCATAGTAACATAGATATTCAAATGAATCAGAAAAAGGTAGCTAAGACAGTTAAGATGATTTTAAATTTAGAAAAACCTTTGATCTCCATAGATTTTACATAAAGAATTCAGCTTTTAAAAGGTTAATAAGGACTAAACAATCAATGTTGACACCTATTTTTTATATTGTTTTAATCTGACCCCCCCCCCCACCGCACTTTTTTCTCAATTTTTACTCCGCCCCTTTAGCCTCTGGATCACCCTCCCCATCATTCGAATGAGCCAAAAACAACGACTGCCATTTTTTCGACATTTTTGGTTGACTTTTTTTCGCATTTTAAAAATATGGCGTTAATTATGTGATATTTTAGGGTTTAGGAAAACAAAATTATCTAAGTTAGGCCACAACTAACCAGTAGCATGTGTTTCGTCGATTTATTCGTCAATTAATATTATCAACCGAATATCAACATGGAATTTAACAAAGTCCAACAGAGTCCTTATACATGTTATATCCCTGAAAATTTTGTAAATCATATGCAGTATAGTTAGACCATTTGACATACATGTAGTAAATTGAGCTTATGAAATCCATGCGAACCGTCCATGCGGGCACTCATGGTACTACAACGCTGGTTAACCCTTTCAGCCCGGGGGGGGGGTCTTTATACCTCAGAATCTGACGTCTGTAGATGTCAGATTCTGCAGCATACAGACGATCACCGCGCTGAAAGAATGCAAAAATATATAATGGCCGTAGACCCATAACATAGGTATTCAAATGATACGGGAAGAGCTAACTAAGACATTTATGATGATTTCAAATTGAAAAAACCCTTTGGCATGTTTGGCTGTCATGGTTTAAACGGAAATAATTCAGCGCAGTAAGGTAGGTGAGATATAAGGTGACTTGTTATCGCCCATACGGGAGCTCTGTCTGTCAGGGCTGCTCCAGATTAATTCGGAATTAACCGGATTTATCTGGTTTTATCGGAGAAGCCAAGGTACCATACCCACATAATCCCTAGGATGGTATATTAGCCGTGTAAATCACTATTACCCTTTATATTCACCTCAACTTGTTCAGATGCAGCTTATTCTCTCTGTGTACAAAAGTAGTATACTTCATTCATTCATTCATTCATTCATTCATTCATTCATTCATTCATTCATTCATTCATTCATTCATTCATTCATTCATTCATTCATTCATTTATTTATTCGTTTATTCATTTTCTCACCCACTCACTGTTTGTATACTCGTTCACTTTTTTTGTTATTCTCTACATTTATTTTCTTTATGTATTTATTCATTTATATTATTTCTCATGATATGAAATTTAAAAAGATTATATTTTGTCAATTTCACCCATTTAATTTCACATTGAGCTACGAGACAAAAACTGGTACAATCATTATAATCAACAGATTAGATATGTATTGTGTTGTACTACATTATATATGAAAACAATACATAATTTTATAAATTGTTTTCATAGCAGATTTTTTTCACCAATGAACGCAAACTGGGAGTTACTGTAAACATGGTGAGCGCTGGAAAGAAGTGTTTTTATTCGTGGTCCGCTTAGCCAAAAATACTTGGCATAACATGACCTGTGGTGTAAGGTCATCCTGCCCCTATCTTATCTTATCTCCTCGACCCTCTACATTCTGCCACTCACACTGATGGCTGCCCCCAGTTACCTTCACCCAATGATCTGTGTTGTTGGGTTATGCAAATTCCTCTACCGTTTTTACCAATGAGCCTCCGCCACTTTGCTCTACATTTAATTATTCATTTTATCATAATTATTCTTCCCCATGCCATGCAACAGTATAAGCACAAACATTTATAGAACATTTGTACTATGCTGGACCAACGTACAAATGTTACAAATGTTTTGTGTTTGCTGGGATACCAGGCTTGCTGATTTAAACAAATTCCCAAAATACTGATGTGTAATTGGAACGCACGACCTGCTAGGCGTACGTCATAAAGCTGGGCTTTTATATAGGACGGGATGGGCATTAAATGCCCGCCCCGTTTTCGCCTACGGCCCCTGTAAAGTAACAATTTAAAAATATATATAAAATTATGAATGTAAATAAATACGATCTACTATCGCCATAGGAGGAAAATTATGCGCCACGTATTTCTGTTTTTCCCAACTGTTGGAAATGTATTTATATTGCCAAACTCCAGAAGGTGAACTGCGTCGTTGATGACGGTGCGAATAGACGATCTCAGCCCGTGTCATCACATGAAGCCGGAGCCTTTAGGCGAGGGCTTTATGTGATGACCTGTGCTGAGATCAGCCCATCTCACTTGCCTCCCCGGCCTATCTATATCCATTGCTGTCAGTGCCCTGTATACAGATCTAATCAGTGACGGAGACAGACAGGTAGAGAGCCAACATGTTCTAACCATTTCCAGGGGCTGATCCAGAATAAGATCAGGGGGGCTGAGACTGGTTCTACGTGATTATCTGGTATTAGCATGATCAGAAATGCGTATAGATAAAGATTTTATCTACATGTATGTCTGGTAATACATAATTGTATGTGGGTATCCCAGCAAACTCGAGACGTTGGCCCGATTTCGGGCCAACGTCTATGACATTGGTCCATCATCAACCCAACACCGGCTCAACGTCTCCAATTTGCTGGGATGTGTATCAAACTCCTATTTTTTTCTACGTGATTCCTCGTCCAGTGGTACAGTACTGAATAGCACCAAGCACTTTTTATATAGAACACCAAGGAAATTGGTAGCACCAAAGCAAATAAAATCAGATTTTATTCTCCTTGGTAGCACACATTCTCCAGTCCTGCGATGCCATAAGGCAGTATCTGCTTACTGTAAAAGTGAGCAGATACAGCATTTTGGCTTTGCGAGCAGCATTGTACATAGAGCATCATAACAGCAAGCAAAACACCTTCACATGTTGTGTGAATGTTGAATCACCTACAACACTGGCCTAACTTTCAAAAAACGTTGGGTGAGCGTCAGTTGTTTGCTGAGTCAGGCTTTTGTTAATGTGCAGTGTTGACGACACTGTACATCATCACTGCATACTTAGACTGGCTTATGTACGCCAAAGAGTTACAAGTTCATGGTCTAAACAGCACTGCCGCGCAAAGCCGAAAGGCAGTATCTGCTTACTTTACAAGTAAGCAGATACTGCCTTTCGGTTTTGCAGACACAGCCATGGGATAGCTGATGGCTAGACGAACCCCACAAAATAAAACGAAGAACATACTAGTGGTCTCCCAGCAGACATGAGACGTTGGCACAACGTTGGTTTACTGCTGGTTTACGACGTTGGCCCAACAGTAAATCAACGTTGGGCCAACGTCTCATGTTTGTTGGGGTGTAACTTAACCCTTTGAGGACCAAATTAAACAATCCACATTTTTACCTATACTGTTAATTTATACCCAGTTAAAGTTGTTTTCACACTACCACGATCCTCAGCTCTAACTGGTTGATATTACTCATATCCTGTGATGAAAAGATTCGTAGCTTCTGTCGATTTTACGAAGATTTTACATTCGAGAACCGTTATTTGATATGTTGAATAAAATGTTATAAAACCATTGTATTCCTCATTGGTTCTTCACAGCTTCCCCCATTTGAACAGTGTTGAAGCTGTGATAATTGTAAACTCAAAGGCCAGTTGCAATCGATTTTATTTGGAAAACCTAAATAATGATAGATATAATAGTCCATGGGCCAGATATACCCCCCCCCTCCTGGGATTTTAGAAGACAGTGATTTTTGACACCTTGTTATATGACTATTCAATATCTGCTTGTTTGCACTTAAAATATTGGGGCTGAAAAAAATAACGGGTCATCAAACATATGTACCCCCTAAATTTCAGGCGGTAAATTTAATTTCCCAGTAGACATGTTTTTTTAACTCCAGGTATGTGTTCCATGAAATAAACACTAGTTATGTTACTAAAAAAGATGTTATGTAACAAGAAAATAGGAAAAAAATAACAAATATGGTGTTCATCATAATATGCAATGACCCTTTAAATCCCATAATACACGTTTTTGTGCTATGTGTATATGAAAAACAGAAATGAAAAACATCCCCAACCCCCTCCCCATGGGCGGGATTTTTTAGGACAATAATTTTTAGTCACCGTATTATATATTTATTCAATATCTGCTAGTTTGGCTCAAAATTTTAGGACAGGGACAATTAACATGATTAATAGGACTTAGGATTTACGCAATAAATTTAATATCAGAAAAGATTGGTTGTATCTATTTGTTCAACTCCAGTTATGTATCCCAAGGATAACAAATTAAAATAACCCTAGTTAGTAGAATATGTTATGTAAATAAAAAAAATAACTTAAATGAACAAAAGTGGGTTTATTATTACATGTAGTATTCCTTTAACTCCCAAATTACAAGTCGGTTATATTTAACCAAAGGGGGGTGATAAAATTATTGTTTCGTAATGTCAATGGCATTTATAAGGTATGGGCATAAAATAATTTCAGAAATCACGAAGGGCTCAAACAAATTATTGTCTTTTTGATGCGTTTTTGAGTACATGTGACTCAAACTCAAAGCATGTCTCGATATATTTCACTGAATTAATTATTAGCAGGTGCAACGCTAGGGGCTGGTAAATAGGTCTAAACATTTTTTTGTCATTAATTAATGTTCTAAATAACTTGTTACCACCGGCCAGTATGTATTACATATTGTACGTAACCTTTATAATAATTATGCAGACCCATGTTCCTAAAAAGGTTGTTGTCTGAAAAAACGAACGCCATAGTTTCCTGGCATTCAGAAGGTGCACGATATGTTCGGGCGATGTGTTCATTTTCAATTCCCGATATCCCTAATATCTGAATATACATATTGCTATCTAAAATTCATATTTCGACCCTTGATAACTAGCTTAGCAGGATAATGTACCATGCTGGTAGCCATGAAAAATCCAAAGTAAGAAAATCACAATAAAAACACATTTTAGTATTATCGTAAGTATAGTTGCCCAAACCAAAATAATTATACAGCGGGTAGGTGTTATTTTAATCAAAAGTAACTTCCACGAGATCCGGGTTATATGGTTACCCTAACATAGCAAAGAAAAAAGTAGGGTCTACTGCATCTGCACCAGTCCAGTCTCAATTCACGCCGAGTGTAGCTCAAAATGAAATGAATCGGGCTTTAGGCCACCTTTGTGCACATATATAGGCTAACCTGGGCCAGGAGAACCTCCTGAGGATGGTGAGATGATTGAGATGACACTGTCCTCCAGACACAGGATTCGAAATTCGAGCCCTGGCGGTCTGAGGCCTGGCTCGCTACCTCTCGGTCACGGAGGCTCCCCATAATACTGACTTTCACACGTGGATGGGGAAGAAACATTTTTGTTTCTTTCAAACCGCCGAGACCGGAAACCGAACCTCGAGCTCTGGCGTGAAAGGCAGCGGTGCTAACCACTACCCTAGGGCCCCCGCCCGTGTAGCTCAAGCGTGCCACAAATCACATGACAGAGTGAAGATAGGTCTACTGCTGTATTAAAAGAGCAAAATTTGAAAAATAAACGTTAATTTGGTCATGAGAACCAGCTGAGAGGTCATGGGGCTGGGTAAAAATGGTTGCAAAATTTCGTGACAATCGCTTGGGAATTGACTGACTGGATACCGAAAAGATAACTTTCATTTCGGACCATCCTCCACCGTTGGATAATTTAATGTTGGGCCAGTGTCACGGACGGTGGACCAATATTAAAACAACATTGTATCTGGGGCCTCCAGATGACACCCTGCTATGCTGATATACATGATATAGTAGTATACATGTCCACATAGCGCAAAAAACCTGAACAAAAATAATTAGCTGTGCAGAAAGAAGTTTTCTTCAGAGCAGGAACAGCTGATAAACTGGCTACTGTTCAACTCCTTACATGCCTTAGGTTCCACATTACTTATTTGCACTATTTCATTCCTCTGACACTAGCATTGCTGACGCAATTGCAAGTTTCAAAGAAATGATAAAACTTCCTACACTAAAAATAAGTGTACTATGGTATACATTACAATGCTTCCTTCAATTGAGCATGTTGACGTCTGCACCTCCTCAATGAGGTGGTTACTTTTTGGTTAACGCTTTGTGTTCTATACTCGTCTAAACTCTTCACATCACATTAATTCATTTGTTGGCGGCTGCTACAAGTGGATGATTATTCGAGACCTGTTCTCCGGGTTATGATTTACTACAATCTGTTATGTATTAGTCTTCACTTAGGGTCTGCACCTCTTTACTGTTCAATTCAGGCAATGTGTTGTTGTCGAAAAATGGGGTGATGTGATGGTTAAAGTTGACGATAAAGAGAGGGAGTGATGTGATGGTGGTTCCGGTGTGAATTAGGTTGGTCTCACGTATTGTTTTGGTAATTTCGTTGTAAAACAGGGTTTCTATCGTCTTCTAAGTAGATAAAGCGAGTTCGGGGCTCCACCCGAATGGCATCTGAGTGTCAAATATTAATTCTGGGACAATTCAGTTTGTAAAAGAGAGGGTTATGACCCCCCTCCCCCCTTGGATCAGCTACTGGAATTCACTTATAGAAAAATGATGTACTCCATCAACACTGATCAAAACCTGGAAGTTAAGGACGTTTTAAGTTGTCATGGATATCGAGTGATTTTTATTCAGCCTGACGTAGGAATTACTGGGGATCAATTCACACCTCAAGTTGAATTTAAACACGTGTTAAATTAAAATACGAGTCAGGATTCATCAAAACATTAGCATGATT
Source organism: Flabesymbios commensalis (assembly GCA_964017125.1). Lineage (NCBI taxonomy): Eukaryota > Metazoa > Annelida > Polychaeta > Terebellida > Flabelligeridae > Flabesymbios > Flabesymbios commensalis. The sequence continues at coordinate 87,255,046 of OZ024906.1, forward strand.
AGTCATTTATTTTAAGAATATATGTACGTCAAACACACATTTTTAGCTGAATTAAAATAAGAAGACGAACATGATTAATCAAAACATCAGTCATTTAATTTAAGAATACGTCAAACACACATTTTTAGCTGAATTAAAATAAGAAGACGAACATGATTAATCAAAACATCAGTCATTTAATTTAAGAATACGTCAAACACACATTTTTAGCTGAATTAAAATTAGAATACAAAACAGGATTGATCAAAACACTTGTTATTTATTTTCCGAACCCGTCAAACAGACATGTTTTGTATATATCCGGTCTCTGGTCCGTTATCCTGGTTATTTTTATTGTTTTATATTGACACAGTACGCTATCAGCAACTACTTGAGATTGGCCGACCAAAACCACAATTAGCCCAGCAAACAAAAGATATAGACACAATAGTGTCTTAACGGCGGCCCACCGTCTGCAACGCTCGGCCAACATTAACCCAACATTGGGTCAACGTCTGTTGTGTTGAGGATATCGCGTCACGCTATGTCGATGTCAGCTGACTTTTTGCCATGTTTATTTTAATTCGCTAGATGGCTCTAGTGACTCAGCGTCTACTGACGCGCGCTGCACCATGGGAGGGTGGGTAACCCCATCGGAATGAGACATTCTGCGGAATCACGCAATAACGTCCTCATACAGATAGATGGCTACCCAACGCTGTTATATTGTTTGCCAACTGTCTCAGACACTGCCATAATGTTGTGACAGATTGTTGGCTCCGGTAGGATTTGCGTTATCATCCCCTCCAGTCCATGTTTGATCTTTTAACCCCAAGGCCCTTTATTCTCTCTGGCACAACTTCTGCCCGACCAATTGTTAGAGAGACGTATTTTTAAAGCGCTGAATTTTTTTTGAAAACCTTTGGAGGCCAAAGGGGTTTTTCAATTTGAAGTCATCATTAATGTCTTAGTTTGCTGTTCCTGTTTCATTTGTATACCTGCATTACGAGTATACGGCCATTATAAATACTTTTACTCCTACAGTGCGGGGATCGACTGTAGTCGTCAGAATCTGACGTCTACAGACGTTAGATTCTGACGACTAAAGTCGATTCCTGCGCTGTGAGGGTTAAATACTGATTTACATTTAACTGATTTATGCCATAACAATGGTTAACAAATTAAAATATCAAATTCATTAAATGAATGCTATTTTTGAGGGAGTTTATCTTGCTTATGTTTTACACAACAAACACGAGCCGTTGCCCCAATGTTGGTTTAATGTTGGCCCATCGTCTACGACGCTGTCTATGACCTGTTGACCCTTTAAGCGCTAAGCACAACCATAGTCGGGTTTTGTTCCTTTTTATTAGCCGTCTAAGTCACTGTTATGGAGAATAAAATGCTTCAAAATCAAGATTTACAAATTTTTTGTCTTAAATTAAACAAATATGTGTAATTTCCACCTACCTGAAGTTGTGGGTCGCAAAAGCGAAAAATAACTTCAAGTTGGTGAAAATTAGATAATTTAGATTTAAATTAGATAAATTACCGGGGTTAACACTGCTTTCTGTGATGCTCAATAGCCTTGACCTCCAATATTTTCACCCAGTTAGGTAAAACAATAAAGTATGTGTTGCGATTTATCTACTTTTTGATATATCTACACTAACATGACTAACCTGCCTGAAACTTAAAGTACATTTCTTCACTTTGAAGCTTCAAATTAAATTGATTTTTAGATTGAGCAGTTGGGTCGTTATGTTTCACTGAAACATAATATTTACATTGCGGCGGACCCCACTCCTGTGGACGTTTACCATGCTGCGCATGCATGTCATTTATTGCAGTGTGTTCCCGAATTGTTTACTCAGCGAATCATCACGACCCACCTACTTTAATTGAACAGTTGAAATGAGATAAAGCTATCGCATTTCACCCCTATGTAGCACAAGCGAAACATTTACCCATTTTGCCAAAAAATGTTCACTTTAAAAGACAGGTGGACTAATTACTAATATGAATGAATGGGGTTTCAGCTCACCTACCAATTACCATTAATTACCATTAACCATTAAGATCAAAATGAGTGGCGTACATGATAAGCGTGGAATAAGGAATAACTCTTGTGGTACAAAATCATTTTGGTGTTCGTCAAAATCTGACGTCTGTAGACGTCAGATTCTGACGACTGAAGTCTATCACCGCGATATAAGAGTATATATTTATAATGGCCGTAGACCCGTAACATATGTATTCAAATAAATCAGGAGGAGCTAAATAAGACATTTATAATGATTTCAAATTGAAAACCCTTCAGTCTCCTTAGTTTATACAAGAATATGTCAGCGCTGTAACATGTGTAAGGGTTAAACACGATACTGATAGATGCAGCAATGTCGCTCAACCCTTACAGCGCTGAAATATGTTTATATAAACCATGGGGATCAAAGGGTTTTCTTCAATTTGAAATAATCGTCTTAATTAGCTCTTTCCGCTTCGTTTGAATTGCCATGTTATGTGTCTATGAATATTATAGCTATGGTCTACTCTTTCAGTGTTGGGACCGACCTTAGACGTCAGAATCTGACGTCTAAAGTCGATCACGTCAGAATCTGACGTCTAAAGTCTATCACGTCAGAATCTGACGTCTAAAGTCGACCCCCGCACTAAAAGGGTTAATTGTTTACATCAGCAGTGGGTCAACTCCGTATATTTGTGGATACAGTGTGTAAATAAATTAGGAGTCAGCATCGCATTACAAAATGAAGGACATACGCTGTCATATCATCCCGTCCACATGCTGTATGCTGTATGGTGATGAGATATGATCCACACCCCGGCCTTGACCTTGTCTTGTCAACGCCCTTGCCGCTGGCATCTCACCAAGCCAGCCCCCGGGTTACGTAACTATGGCAACCTGATCTGATAGTGAGTCATCCCCGGAAAACTAGTCTTTTTTTCCCTGTGGTTGGATCCTGTCTCTAGGTGCAGCAATGGATCGCAGCATCACACAAAGTTACACGGGACGCTGGAACAATGTGGTCTCAATGTGGTTTTAATATCGGGAATGCTGGCTCAGCATTGTGGTGACGTTGGCCCAAAATATCGCGATAAGGCTGTTCCCTGTAGCAGATATCCACTGCAAGTAGGATAAATTTATCTGTGCTTATTCAATTGTGCTGCAATGCTGGGCCAACATTACCTGATCACCCTTTTCATTGCGGGGATCATCAGATTCTTTAGACGTCTGATTCTTATGTCTATAAAGTCGATCCGGCCCACACTGAAAGAACATGAAGAATGCAACATTTTTAATGGCCGTATCAAGCCAAAATTGGATCAAAATCTCCTGTAGATTATCCGATTTTGGCTTAGTGTTGGCCCAACACTACACCAACATTGGATCAACTTGTTAACTGGGAGAGGGGTGGGGGTCGTTCCCACCAAGGATAGTTAGAACAGATCTATAGTATCCTTGTTCCCACTGAGAGGGTTCTTATCGACTCTGGAATGACAAAAACCGGGATCCAACAAGGATTTACTTTTAGACTCATTGTTGTCGGCGTGGTGGGTGTGCGGGGGGGGGGGGGGGGCGTGCGAATGTGACGGCATCAGGGTTATATTTTCAAACGCCATTTCGTCCCCTGGTATATTAAATTCATTATTGTTATGCCGCTATCACTTTATGCTATCACTTTTCCGTCAGGTCAGTTTAACAAATAGGTTAAGCTGAGCGAAGTTATCTTATTTTGACTAAATTCCTTTGAATCCATCCCCAACATGATAAACATCGCCTCCTCGAGAGGAACCACAATGTATTACCTTTGGGTACTGTTCCAATTGAGAAATAAATATGTTTAAACTAATCCATCCCCATGATCACAATTATGCCATTCTTAGCATTCCTTTGAGGCATTAGGCTACACTTGGACAATTATATAAAATCCGGTCATCCTCATTCGCCGTGTCCATCAGCATGACCAGGAGGTGAATTACTGCGAGCAGTTATAGCTGGGCTATATCTTATTATACAATGTTATGAAATGAACATTTCGATTAATTTAATAAATATCGATCAATAAACTATTTTAAAAATTGTCATTATATCTGTAGATTCGACAGACATGCTAGGCCTACATCCCCACCTATACCCCCCCCCCCCCACCCCAGCTAGTACTTTAAATATGCATTATTCAACCTGTTATCTTGACAGAAATGGAGTTTGTTATAGACCCACAAACACGAAACGTTTAGCCAATGTTGCTTTGATGTTAGGCCACCGTCTGCGACGCTGGCCCAACATTAAAGCAACAATGGATCAGCGTCTTGTGCTCGGTAGCCTATATTAATTAAGCCTCAAGTGGGTCTAAAGTGGGTCTGGAGTACAACTATTCTGCGATGCATAGCCAAGGGCAGTATCAGATTACTTGTTAAGTAAGCATATACTGCATTTTGGCTTTACGGAGAACTCTTGCCAACCACCAGCTACCTCACGGCAATTGGCAATAAATATGTCAAGTCAAAAATAAATACACTGACACGTTCTTTTTGTGGGACTATAGATTCCCTAAACCCTTTCCGCTCCGCGATACAGTTTATTTTTTTAAAAGGCTTTGAACTTTGTGTTTACATAAGAAAATGTAATTGCACTGTTATGGAAAATACTGATACGTCAAAAATTATATTCATCCAACCGCTTCGACTTGTGAGATTTATATTATTATTTTTTTTAACCGATTAAAAACCGATTATAGTCGTGCTTGGCGCTTGAAGGGTTAGGCCTATATGTCAAAAAAGCTGGTATTTAGTTGAGCAGTCCTGTTGATATGAACATGGTAACATGAGTGAAAATTTATTACGGCTGCTGAATGAATGAATGAATGAATGAATGAATGAATGAATGAATGAATGAATGAATGAATGAATGAATGAGCCCGATCCCCGACTTTCCAGGTGGGCAGCTTTTAACCACTGTACCCCCGCCCAATACGGCCGCTTATCCATCATAAAAAATCACTGCAGGGCCCCCTGGTGAACATAGCCACATTAGCACTGTCTTGAACTGTTTGAGTTTCTATTCTGAATTGAGAAAATAACTTCTATCCAGTTCTCTACAGATAAATAAGTATGAAAATTACCCTGTGTCTAACAGTGTTGAGCAGTGTTGAGACTGGTTATCAGGTTATCTATGTTTGGGTTTTTTTTCACCTTGTGGACAATATCATCTGGCGAGAGTAATTTTATCCACTTTGTTCGTGTACAGTAACATGAGTAGTGTGATATATATATAAAATATACATGTACAACAAAATGAACTGATATCACATATTGATGCGATGACTAATTTATCATGTGGTCGATAATCGGGTTTTATCCAATATCCGGAGAAGCGATTTTGAGATAACGGTCAGACTGAAGTGGTGACACTTGTATATCGTGGGTGATTTTAACTCCTCTCATAATGGGCTGCCCTTCAAAGACATCCCAGTCAACACGAGGCACTCACCCATCGCTGGTCCAATGTTGGGCCATCGTCTACGACAATGCCCCAACATTGGGGCGAAGTATGGTTTGACTGGGATAGAGCCGTGAACAAGTAACTGCTTCCAGTTCAAGTAATAATAAAGAAATATATACATGTATCACATACTATTATCATACATGACGTAACGTGGATTGTTGTGTGAGGCTGACCCACTCAACATGACGTAACATCTCTATTGTGACATCTCTTCAGCGTGAATGTACACCACTAATTGTACGAGATATTATGACAACACCCTAGGTGTACATGGTGTACAGTCAATTGTATAGGAAGAGGTCAAGGCCTTCAACGGAAGCTCACACTTCTCAGTATTATACAGCAGTCTGTAAAGCTCAGAATATAAGTCAGTGATAATAACTTACACTATTAGTGGGAGATTTTAATTATTTGACTGTGAAGTATACACAAGGTTATCTAGTTCGCTATGTTTTCTTTTGTCAAACACTCTTCAGGAAGAATATTTCTTTTTAAGAATGTGAGAGCAGCAGAATGGGGTCAAGACCTTGACTCCTGACCTACATTCCGGATCTTCCTCAGTTGTGATTTGTGATTTACGCCTCAGTCCACAGCACACGACATTGAATAACTCTCTCACGGCATCTGGACCACAGTTAGGTTCCCAGCATTTCGCCAGAGGTCGCCTAACCTCTATCAGCACGTGTGTTCCGGGGCGCGTGGCTCTCGCTCGCAGATTCTCACATCGCTGATAGATTCCTGGGTTTTGTAGCGTGTTATGCAGGGATCAGTCCACAGAGGGATGTAAGCTGGCAGGAATCTGTGGAACACATCAGCGTTATTATAGGCAAATATATGAAATAGTCAGCATCTTTGTTGGTTCACAGACAATACAGTTTTCTGTGAAAATGAATGGGATGTGGTACTACTAAATCTGACCAGTGAGAAGAAACACATGTAGATCTATTCAACAGATTTGTGATTTGTGGATTCATAGCCGATATAGATCAACTCGACACATTTGTGGATTTATAGGAAATCTTGATCTATTCAACACATGTGTGGAGTCATAGCTAATATTCGAAACGTTGAAGATTCATATCCATAGATATCTTCAAGACTTTTGTGCATTCATCATGTTCATTACGAATATTTGATATATATTAAACAAATGTGTGGATTTAAATCCGGTATCCGATCTACTTGACACATCGTGGATTAAATATGGCGTAATACTAGTCAATTTTATGAGTCAGGTTGTACACCACTTGTGTTGATTCGTGTAAGCCTAACGCTGCTAGGCTATTCATTCTTCTACTTACCCACGAAACTGCTAGTCTGGATGCACAAGCTGGATACTCCAATATAATTTTTACATTTCAAAACCAGCCATATACTGTAGATTTTTTGCTGAGATCCTGAATCTTGAAAAAAATTTCCGTGAGATATTTGTGTAGATTAACAGCTGACTGTCTGGCTACATATTGAATTCCTGGTCTGTGCTTCTCTTCTCGGCTTATTTTTCAAACGTTAAGTTGCCCAACATGTAGATCTACGAGGTGTTGACCCGATGCTGTTTTAATGCTAGGCCAGCGTCTCTGACAGTTGTCAAACATTAAACCAGCATCAGGAGAAATATATACACAAGTTTAGCTTCGAAGTAAAGTTGTAACATTTAAGGCTCGGGAATTGTATTGCACGACTTTTTCTGAACATTTTTGTATATATTTTTAATATGTTGAACTTTATTTAGCTTCCCGCCTGCTCAAGGACGTAAAAACATTTTATTTTATTAAAATTATTTTATTATTTACAATTTCTTGAACCATACTTATGATACCAAGCTCTCAGTTAACAATCCGCGCCATGAAGGGCAACTTGAAGCTTCAGATAAATGGATAAAACAACCGTTTACCGTTGAGTAGAGGTTAGTAGAGTTTTTTTGGAGAATCGCAGACTGTCGGCAAAATAGGAGCCTACTTACATTCCGACCAGGTCAGTCCTGAAAACGCAAGCCCAGCGAACACAAGACGTTGAACCAATGCTCATTGAATGCTGAGTCACCGTCATAGAAGGTTAGCCAACATTAAATCAGCATTGTTGCAACGTCTTGTAGTTCGCAGCGCGACACCCGCCCAACGTCATACCAACGCTGAGCGAGCGCCACGCGTTTTGTCGAGAACTTATTTGTAACAAACATTCTTTCAATGCCGCACAGCTGCAGATGCTGCTTCTGTAACGTTACACATCTACTGCTAACACAGCACTGCTGGAGATGGGCAGTCCGGAATGACGGGTAGAATCACCACATTCAGAAGATGATATGTGTCTCAGGTGGAGCTTTATCAAATATCTCAGTTATCTGTGAAGACGCACATGTCTACAGATTGGTTTGGACATTTCTGCGATATTAATATGTACTCTAAGCTGATCTATAGATTGATTTGGACATTAATGCATGCTCCAAGCTATCCAAGTAGGAGTCAACCTCTTGTCTAGCTCAGAAGTAGCTTACAATCATGTAGGAGGGTGTTAAGTGAAGTCAAGAACTGTTTAATTTGTACATTATTAGCATGCTACATAAATGTCATGTATACGTTCTGTATATCTGTATCAACCTCCGCGGCTATGTATCGGATTCTGGTCCTAATGTAGACATTTGTAAAGTGAAATATGTGAAGTCAGCACAACTCCAGATGTAGGCCTACACCTCTAGCAAGCACAAACAAAATCTGTCAACTGGACAGTTACTGAGAGACATTGTAACGGACTAACTGTAAACAGGACACTTCTCCAGATGGTCGCCCTACAGTTGTTACAAACACTCCCTGTGTGGGCACTATATGTGACAGGCGCTGAGTAAAGATTGCGCACATCTCTCTAACACGACATAACTTCAAATGGCTTTCCAGTAAACTTTGCTCACAGTCTCGTCAAGCATGGCATGTGTGAATGGGTGGTCTGCTTTGTGATTAGTTGTCTAGGGAGGTTGTTAAGCCACGTGCGGATTGAGTGGTTGACACGCGCCAAACATCCTGTACACACGCGTGCGCGTGTCATCACAGAACCTGGATTACATTACCATGGATACTGGACGAACAGCAGGTCATAGGTCATTCAGCATGTTCAGAGGGAGATCACTGGATAAGACCGGATTCAACTAAAACCATGGGATTGAAATAATTATCCAAATTGACACATTTGATAGTGTGAGGACACGATTGGGACGTCATTCGACTTTATGGAATAACTGTGATCATTATCACGTGACCCGCCATGGAGGCGCCACCATATTTTTGGGGACAGTTCGGCAAACTTATGATTTTCGTTGATATGGGTGAGTGATTTTACAAAAGTATATCGTTCACTTGGATATTTAAAGGGTGTATCTGCCACCTTTTCATATAAAAGGAGACGAATTATATGCCTACACATTAGAAAGTTATAATTGAAATGATGTGTTTGATTTAATGCTGGTCGAGCGTAGCAACTGAACTGATTTTGATTCTTTGACCATATGACCATTGGTGTGTTGATCTCCTAGTGACCTTCGGACAACATAGTTTATCAGCTCTTATATTCGGTCAATGACCTGGTGTTTAGTTGTTTGTAAATACTAGTAAAGCGAAATAGGCTTGGACTAAGACCTCCATGTAGGCGAGAATTTGTCGATTAACTGGTTCTCAAGATCACCGGGTCTTGATTATGGAAAATCAATAATTTCATCATCGCTTCACGCATCGCGCTTATGTGGAGTCGTAGCTTAACACCGCGTTCTCAAATGAACCGGAAATAGTTAACTTAAGCTCCACATACGCGTGGTGCGTGAAGCGTGATGTGTGCTCACCGAAATCATTGAAAATAGAAAGAAGGACTCCACATGCGGGTGATGCGTATTCGTTTTGGGCTCGCGTATTCACCGCTCCCAGAGCGGTCAACACGCATCACGCGAGCCTACCATGACGTCATTGTATGGATTCTCCCGCGTACCTCCCAATATCCTTGCATGACAGTGATCCAGGGACAACCAGGTGCTGACTTATCAGTCTTATATTCTTATTTGTGCTGTTTGTTATGACAATTACTTTATTATGCCACGCAACAGAATTGATAATACCTCCCAGCAAACACAAAACGTTTGTGTAAGATTCACACAATGTTTGACCGACGTCAAAGCCGTTGGGCCGACGTTATACAAATGTTTTGTGTTTGCTGGGCTATCTGGAGAAGTTATTCAATCTGCTTGAGGAACACCCAGCACTATATGACACTTCATTAAATAAATTATAAGACAGCATCCCAAATGGAAACACTTGGGACGGTATAGTAGAAGCTGTGGAAACATTTATATTTAGATATATTTGTGCCATGTCCCTGTGTGTAAAAAAGCCACAGGAGATCCGCACTGAGTGGCTCCTTCAGCAAAAAAAATTTGCCTGATCACGCATAACATTTTGACGTACATGTGGAGTCGTGCATTACGCATTAATAATATTAATAATGTCTTTATTTCGTACCAAACAAGTACAGCAAACAGTTTTCACATGCGTCACACACACCATATTATATAAAATAGTAAAACAAAGTCAAATTGAATGGCATTAGTTATCAAACTGTAGTATCTAATAACACATATAATTAATTAGGTAATTATGAGCACAATAGTTCATTTAGTATTAAAGTTGTCTCTCCAAATGTGAGGGTTGTTGACCTGGTGTCTCGCGCATCAATGAGTTCTCTTGCAAAATTAATGGTAGGTGTATCATGTACAATATGTTTTGTCATTAAATGTTTGATATGATAATACGATCCATAATTAGTAATAATCCCTCGTGGTATGATATATTTATGAATTACTAAATTTACATTTTCACATGCCGGTGACCGGCTTCCATTAATGGCTAATAAACTACACATCTTTAAAACATTATTATTATTCTTAATACAATTAAGAAAAAAATTAAAAATCTACAAAACAATTGCATTTCAACTGGCATATCTCCAGCTCTTTTGTATACGAGCCTGCGATGACACATACGAACCAGGCTTCACGCATCATGCGTATGTGGAGTCGTAAGACGTTTATGATGATTTCAAATTTAAAAAATCGCTCTAGACTCCACGGCTTATATAAAAATATGTCAGCATTGTGAGGGTTTGGCAGTGCATTATCTGTCTTTGCATTGAAATGTTTTCTGACTGCTCTCTAACTTCCGGTAGGTCTTGGCATTGAACATTTTGAAGTTATGACGTCCATCTATAACCATGATAGCCCATTACAGTAATTTTTGTATTTTATTACATGTCAAATGGTCTAACTTTTGAAATATTTATAATTTTTACCGAAGTTAGGACATGACTTGAAAATGTCCCGTGCAAAATTTTAAGGAAATCGGTTCAGAATTGACGGAGAAATCGACGAAAAACATGCGCTACATATTTACCTAAAGTCCCAGACTATAGGGACAGGTAGAGAGCATGGGGCATGTGTTTTGTGTGGTCGTCACGGCGGTTAGTGACAGGTAATGACTGGTCTGGTGTCAGCAGACAAACGGGGCTGTCATCACACAGTCATCATCTCAGGCTATTATATTGTCACTCGAAAACAGAAGCAATTATTGATTTCGATTTCACTCCCTTTTCTCCACCCCCTCAGGTGTTTTCTTCACATTTTCGTTGAGAACGTCTATGGTCACAGGACCTCTCATATATCAACAATATTTAGAATCCTCGTTGAATTTTGTGTTTAACCCTTTCCGAGCAAACACAAACATTTGTATGACATTTTTACAATGTTTGACCAACGTCGTAGAGGTTGGGCCGACGTTGTACAAATGTAATGTTCAGCGACTGACACCCTGTCATGTTAAGTAGGCCTAGTCTACGACTATTGTCGTTTAAAATTTGTTTCATTAACTCATCAAATCACTGTTACTGGGAATGAAACTAGTGTTCAAATATCCAGTGTTTGGTGTTAAATTAATCAAATACGAATAATTTGCACCCACCTGAAGTTGTGGATCGCGGTAGCGAGACAAATCTTCGAGTGAGTGAAAAATTAACTTGTTTAAGTAAGATAACATCGCGGGAAAGTGTTTAATATCAAGGAGGTCATTTGAAAATGAGCTAATTTAGTTTAAATCCTCGTACTGTAGACTGTAGCATATTAATGTGAGGATGAGTGAAAGGCTTATGGCTCATTACCCTCTTTTATTCATCATGTTGAATTCTAATTACTGACACAATAATAATATTGACCTCTTCAAATTGATAGATTGAACTGCCGAACTACCAAAGTAATCTGGGCATAGAAAATACATTACATATTATGGTCATTATACTCACAGTTGACACATCTAAAATTGAAAGAGTGTGTGTCTTAAAGTCTTCCAATATGTTACAGCCAGCTCCAAATGGATTACCAGGCCATAATCATGATAACCCGACTGTATATATTCCGTATCAAGGGGGGAGGCAAAATATGTATATTTTTATCATCCGATTTCAGAGCACATTTTGTCTTCTGTCATCCTATTATTTTTTCTTAATGATTATCGTCATCTTCTTTACAGCGGTCGAGCGATTGGGTACCAATACAAGATGAGCTGTGTCCTAATTGGACAGATGAATACCATGCGTATCCTATACATAATACGGGGTCCGTCACTATCATGTTTATAATGCTATAAGGCATGTCTATAAGGCATGTGTGTACACTTGGAAATTATCAAATTACAGCCAGACGTAAATGGCAGGTGTTCTGAGTGCTTGGTGACCTTCAGAGGCCCCCGTTCACTACTCTTTCATGCTTTATGTCTTGTATTTATAAAGCAGTCATGAGTGCGTTGGGCGGGGGCCCTAGGGTAGTGGTTAGCACCGCTGCCTTTCACGCCAGAGTCCGGGGTTCGGTTCCCGGTCTCGGCGGTTTGAAAGAAACAAAATTGTTTCTTCCCCATCCACGTGTGAAAGTTAGTATTGTGGGGAGCCTCCGTGACCGAGAGGTAGCGTGCTCGGCCTCAGACCGCCAGGGCTCGAATTTCGAATCCTGTGTCTGGAGGACAGTGTCATCTCAATCATCTCACCATCCTCAGGAGGTTCTCCTGGCCCAGTTTAGCCTATATGTGCACAAAGGTGGCCTAAAGCCCGATTCATTTCATTTTCATGAGTGCGTTTATCGTATAAACGTCAACACTTAATATGGACAGACGACATCGTTACCGGCCTGAGTATCAACCCAACCAGATGTTGAACCAATGCTGGTTTGATGTTGTTCCATCGTCGTAGACGAGCATTGGTTCAACACCTGGTGTTTTTCCGAGAACTCAAAACTGGCCGTAATTGCGTTTTTTTGTTCAAATTTACATGAACACCACACGCGTGCATATGAAGGCATGAACGCGTTCAGCACTGACACCCCTGTCACGCTTGGGTGATTGCGCGACAGAGAATGATATATTGATAGGCTTGTCAAACACCCTTTCCTTGTAAGGGTAATTGTTTTTCTTCCCCACCAAAGGTGTAGGTGTTTTGGACGTGTTTTCACTGGTCGCATCTGCTCTTGTTTTCATTGATTCTGTGGATTCGATCCTCTGTCATTTGGCACGGTATGTGCTCTTTAAACGCTGTTTGGGGGCAGTCTGTGATGACGCTGTCACGCAGGGTGCGGGTCACAGACTGTCACTGTAACAGCAGGTTCGCTCATGACACGAAAGCGCCTCAGATCAGTGTGTTGATGGCATCGCGGAGAAACAGTCACATTTATGTCATGATATACACCATGTAACGGGAAATCTCAATGCAAGTAAGCATAGTATTTAGTGTCCGAATACACACATGTGACTGGTTTTATGTGGGGAATGTCTGAGAGAATATGTTATTATCTTAGTTTTTACTCGCGGTCTCTATATTAGATTGTGTGATTTATCAAGCATACCGGGAGATCTCAACGTAACATTCACGAAGGATATCGTTGTACCAGGACCCTCCCTGTTTGTATGGATTAATCACAACAACTGAATAATAATAAATGACTTCACAAGGATATGTTATGAACACCTCAGTGTTCACAAGTATTTATGCCAAAGGTGTGAATGAGAACATACGCTCGGACATTTCAAATTTAGTCAATATCCTAACGCGTGGCTTACACATTTTCCTTCGACTATTCCAGATCTATCGTTTCAAAGATTATATCCATCTGTCGGTATGTTCTTTCTCTATATTTTAGATAGACGTTTCTTATATAATTGTATTATAGTTTTTCAACAAACGCCATAAGTTTACCCTATATTGTATTGGATTACAAAGTCTGGAACACCATCTGCAAAAGTTGACCTCTATTTTGTCAAATCTGAATAATTTTCACTCTCTTGAAGTTGTGGATCGCGGCAGCGAGACACACAGCGAGACACAACTTCGAGTGGAGAAAATTCAAATTGAATAATTAGGCGGTTAAAGGGTTAATCTGTTATATTAGCAGTTTAAATCACAGCTATTAATTGAAATGGATGTTTAAATCTTCAGATTTGCAAATACGTGGTCTCAAATTAAACAAGTATGAGTAATTTTCACCTACTTGAAGTTGTGGATCGCGGTAGCGAGATACAACTTCAAGTGTGTGAAAAATAAATAAGATAACCACTTAGCGGTACAGGGGTAAGCTGATCGCCTGAGCATATGCATTTCACACAATCTCCAGGCATGTTAAATACACAGCATACGCCCGACTTCATGGAATGGTGTGTTTGTGCTACTTAATGACTTCCACCATGTCCACCGTTTAAGTGTGTATATATGTACGCTCACTTGTTTGTGTACACATAGACGTCCGAGTATCCTACATTTTGAATTTAGCTTACGCATGACGACATAGTACATGTAGTAGACATTTTCAAGTGATAGCCCTATATTTCCAAGTGGATCCCCTTGACATGCTTGACGCAGGTTGATTCATACATTAACTCCAGGCTTTCAACATGTTCAAGCACAATATGAGCAAGAACAACGTCCTTGATATGAGCATCCAATGTTAGTTTAATACTGGTCTAGTGTCGTAGACAATGGGCCCTCATTAAGCCAATATTGGACCAGCGTCCCACGTTTTTAGGCTGTCTAATAACTTTATACTTTTCCAACAAACGCAAGATGAAGACCCGATGTTGGTTTAATGCTGGGCCAGTGACGTAGACACGGGTCCAGTAGTATTCCAACATTGACCCATTTTCTAGCGTTTGCTGGGAGCTCACTCATGGGTAGATTCATTAGTTAGTAATATTCAGTGAATTAGTGGTAGGCAGTTCAGCGCTAGAATGTACAAATGTCATTTCCATGAAGATATATTTTATTGTATGTAATAATTCATGTTTTTTCTTTGATATTCTCTCACTCTTTTCCCTATAAAACGTATTTCAGCATCAGCATTCTAGCCGTTGTTTGAACTGAACTGTGTGTCAGTTATTTGATATGTGACTTGAGCAAACAAACGCCGCTCATTTTTAGTGCCATATGTGAAAACACAGAATAAAGTGCTCGCCGTAAGGCCCACTCCTTATTCATTGTACGAGTGCTGTATTTTCTCATATGGCACGCAAATGAACACCGTTTGGATATCTTCAAGAGCAGGGGCACTGATGCCTTGGCTAAAGCTGCCTGCCTGGAAAATCGGATATCGCGGGCTCACTCTGGCATTCAGGTTTTAAAGAAACGACAAATTTCTACCCTACACTCGTAAATATTCAATATTGTGGGGAGCCTCTGTGACCGAGAGGTAGCGTGCCCGCCCTGAGACCGCAAGGGATCGAACTTTGAATCCTGTGTCTGGAAAGCATTTACCATCCTCAGTAGGTTCTCCTGGCCCAGTTTATATATGTGCACAAATTTGGTCTAAAAACCCATTCATTCATTCATTCATTCATTCATTCATTCATTCATTCATTCATTGATTCATTCATTCATTCATTCATTCATTCATTCATTCATTCATTCATTCATTCATTCATTCATTCATTCATTCATTCATTCATTCATTCATTCATTCATTCATTCATTCATTCATTCATTTGTTTGAATATCTTCAATATTATCTATGTTGTGTGTTGACAGCCATCAAGTCTCTGGATTCGTTGAATGATCAGCTGATACAGTTTATTTTCACCCCTAAGTCTGCGGAGCTAGACAGTGAACATGATCTCGCTCCGAAAGACAGAGAGAAGCTCAAGACCTCTATGGCCATCATGCGACGTCTGCTGGTGGAGGCACAAACGAAATTCAGAAAGGTTAGTTCTTAAATCCAAGGCAACAGTAACACATAACGCCACATTTAATTGTATTCCCGTGCATGTGTGCATTAAATATGTCTGCCCTCTCACAGAGAGGTCGGGACATGTTGCTTTACCTTTGTCCGCTCAGTTCGTCCGCTCAGCTTGTGTCTGTGCGCTCACTCCTATCGCGCAAGCGGTCAAACACGAGACAATGATCCAATGCTGGGCTAATGTTGACCCACCGTCTGCGACGCTAGCCCGGCATCAAACCAGCACTGGTTCAACGCTTCGTGTTTTTTGGGTCTCAGTCTGTCATTCTGTGCTGTAGTGAGTCTGTCTTGGATTCATTACTCTCCGGTGCTTTCTATGCTACAGGCGGAACACCAGACAAACACGAGACGTTGACCAAATGCTGGACTATAGTTGGCCCACCGTCTACGACGCTGAGCCAACATTAGCCCAGTATTTGGCTACCGTGTAGTGTTTGGCGCAACGCTGAATGTGGGCCAGAGTCACAGACGGCAGGCCAACATTAACCCAGCTTTGGTTCAAAGCTTCCTGACTGTACTATACCGCCAGCATGCAGAGGGTACGGCAGAATGAAGTACTGACTAGGAAAGAATGGATACTGTTTGATGGGCAGCTGCTATTCCCAGCAAACACAAAACATTTGTATAACATTTGTACAACGTCGACACAACGTCTTCGACGTTGGTCCAACATTGTACAAATGTTTTGTGTTTACTGGGTTGAGCGCAGCCAAGCAAACAGGAGGGGTTGGATGAGCCAGCATTGGGTCAACGTCATGTTTGCAGGGAGTGTTGACAAGTGTTTCGCACCAAAACAGAATAAATTCCGCTTTATACATCTGTCCACAGGAGCCATTTGATAACATTTATTACAAAAGCCATTGACACTACAACTATTAGCTATCAACCTTTATGATTATGCTGCTGGAGGAGAGACATCTCCAGTTTTTTGTTCACAAAAAACTAGACCCTTCTAGTTTATATTTGACGGCGCGCTCGGTGATCGAGTTTAACCACTGATAACAGTATACGCGATTTCATTTATATTCAAACATTGCTAGCCTTAGGTT
Organism: Flabesymbios commensalis; assembly: GCA_964017125.1. NCBI lineage: Eukaryota > Metazoa > Annelida > Polychaeta > Terebellida > Flabelligeridae > Flabesymbios > Flabesymbios commensalis. Next base: position 87,271,886 of record OZ024906.1, read on the forward strand.
GAGTTTAATAATACTAAGCAGCTAAGATTGCAACCATCACTTTGAAGTTAACTTGCAGGAGTTATCTCTTATTGACTCCATACAATAGACGCTGACACCACAACTCCTGTGCGGTCATATCTCACAACTCCTATGCGGTCACAGCTTCTATTGTGCCTACCGAAGCACTTCAGATGTCATGCCTTTGACGACTTAACCCTTTCATCGCTAAGCACGACTTTAGTCTTTTTAATTCGCTTTATTAGCTGATCAAATCACTGTTATTGAGAATTAAAAGTGTTTAAATATCAGATTTGCAAATGTCTATTCTAAAATTAAACCAGTATGAGTAATTTTCACCCTCTTGAAATTCACAATTTTATGTCTGTGACGATTTAAATTATTTACCTTCGTGATTTAAGGGTTAAACTCTCGACGCACACGTCTATGATATGGAGCAATTCCTTCTTAATTACAACTCGTTAATAGCTAATTTGTTGTATGTGTGTTTATCACTGTTTACTGACAGCTGTAATGTGTGTATGGTTAATTAATATAAACGTAACGTTCATTACATAAACGCACTTCGTATACATCAAGGTTATTATGCGCATAGCAGCAGAATCTATGGTGCATAGCCATACACGTGATTCAATGGTGACGAATATACGAGCAAGCATACGAGCAAGCACGTGTAGGCCTACCTAGTATTAACAGATAAGGAAATAAACAAATGCAAGCACTTATAAAACGAAGAAGACTTTTCGTACTTCATGTATAGTATACGCTATAATACAAACCTCAGATCAACAGATCAACATACGATTTAAGGCAACCAACATGGTACACTCTATGATGTTTTTTTTTTACTTTAACCCTTTCAGCGCGGGGAACGACTTTAAATGTTTTATAGTCGATCTCCACACTGAAAGAATTAAAATATTTATAATGGCTGTAAACCCATAACATACACTCTAAACAATATAGGTTCTTTAGAACTGGAGGAACCCTCGAGTACTATTAACATGCATCCCCAGAAGAACCCTTGCAGGGTACTCCTGGGGTTGTATGGTAATAGAACTGAAAGGTTCTATTGTTTAGAGTAGGTATTCAAATGAAGCGAAAATAGTTAACTAAGACATTTATGTAGATTTCAATATGAAAAAACCCCTTTGGTCGCCATAGTTTACAAAACAAATCTTTAAAAAACATGTCTCTGATGTTATTTTCAGATGGTAGAGGACAATAAGCGACTTGCGTCCAGAATAGACCGGTCTATAGTGGTGGCTAACGAGGAGGTGAAAGCTCTAAAGGCTGATCTGGCTGATACCAACAGACGACTTTGTCAAATAGGAGAAGTGGCAGCAGGATCGGATCTCTGTCTGAAAGCGCTGCCCGATAACGACTGTAAGTATAGAGTGCCTAACGCATCTTTCCCACAACCAGGCTAGGCTTCTCAGAGAAATCTAGCCTTGGTGTAGGGAAGATGGTGTAACTGCGAGTATGAGGTTTTGCGAAAACAACAGTAAAAATAAGGCTACAGACTAAATAGTCTGTCTGTTTTTGTTACAGTAGCCATGAAGCAGCAGTCAAACCAGGATATAGAGGAGCTATCCGTCCTGAGAGAAGAAAACGCGAATCTGCATCGTGAAGTGGCTAGTTTGAACAAGCAGCTGACGGCTGCCCAGTCTCCACCTGTACAGCCACATAAGCCGCAGCAGACACATAAACCACAGCAAACACAGACCAGCTCACTAAATACGTCACAGTATGACACCACGTCACAAACCACGTCACTGCTACAGGCAGCCTTAGAGCCTGATAAAGTACAGGACAGGTTAAAGCTCACTCCACAAGAGTTACAGGTGTGTAAACTGATATTAAGGTACATGCATCTAAGGACCAGGGGCTCATCCCTATAAGAATCTTAAAATTGAGGTTATGCTACCAACTTCCCCCTGTTTTTTAAGATTAGTCTTAACTTTTCAAATAAAGATGAGAGAAAGTTAAGATAATCTTAATTTTAGGATTCTTACCATTAAAAACCGTAGCATTGGTCTAATCTTCACTTTCTCCGAGTTCTATTAGGATTGCTTGGAAAATTTGTGATCCCAATAATACATTTTACATTCACATCATCAACAACATGTGCAAGTGCTATTTTCAAGAAAGTACTTGTACCTACATCTAAAGACCAGGGGCTTATACCACTAACGACCGTATGATCTTATATCTATCTTAGTTTTAATAAATTCCATTCGTGCTTTAGAAAAGTTGAGAATTTTGTGTTAATCAAATATTATTAGTTTAGTATTTTAAAATAAAATGTAAAATACTCCCAGCAAACATAATGCATCGATCTGGTGTTGCTTCGATGGTGTCCCGTCATCTACGACTTTGGCCCACCATCGAAGTGACACTAGATCACTGCCTTGTGTTTGCTGGGTTGTAACGTCCAAGGCTAGAATAGGTAGTGAGCTTGTCCCTTCAACTGCTAACCAGTCAATATTCGCCTAGATCATTTATACCCAAGTTGGGTTTAGAATTACATTCACACACGAAACATAACACTGTATAGTTGGGCCAGATATGCAGTGTTTTGTTTCTTTTGTGAATGTAATTCTAAACCTATGTTATTTTGCTGTACTTTTGATGATTTTGTATTTTCTTACAGATCAATGACCTGAAGCTTGATCTGATTCAATCAAAACAGGAGTTGACGCGTGCACGTGAGGCACTCACAGGTAAACGTGCAAATCAGGAATAATAAACAAATCTTACACGTGACTTATTGCTTGTAGGGCATATACCATGTATACGTATTGTTGTCATATTCAAGTCGTGGAATTTAAATTTTACGTTTTTTTATCATGTTTATGCTCGGTTTCAAATGGTCAACAACATTATTCTTGCTAGGCTAGAAAATATACATCCTTGAGCCTAATTGTTCCAAATGCTTGATTTGTCCTTGACACCCTTTATTCATACCTAGATTCAGTTGCCAATTAATGCACAATACCCTCGAGTTTTTGAACTACAACTGCTTCATGTCAGTTATTGCTGCGATGTAAACATATTTCTTTTAAGACTATATATTGTGAATGTTTATTATTTTAGCGATGAAGTCAGATCGTAAGCGTCTAAAGGCTGAGAAGATAGAGCTTCTGGGTCAGATGAAGCAGCTATACAGTACTCTACAAGACAAGGAGTCTGAACTGAGGGAGTTCATCAGGAACTACGAGCAGAGAATGAAAGACTGTGATACGAGTATTAAACAGGTACTTGAACATCTGATACGAGTATTAGATATGTGTGTTAACATCTGATACGATAATGAAACACATCTGTTAACATCTGATACGAGTATTAGACACGTATGTTAAAATGCGATACGAGTATTAGACAGGTCTGTTAACATCTGATTGGAGAATGGAACATGTCTGTTAGCATCTGATACGAGTTTTAGAGATGTGATACGAGTATTAAACAGGTCTGTTAATATATGATACGTGAATGAAACACGTATGTTAAAATAAAATAATAGGATATCAGTACATTGGGATGTACGAAAAATAATTTAGGATAATCAGTTATAAGTATTAAACAATTATTTTAGTTCTGTTAATACTCAAGTTCCTTTCGCTTTTATTCGGTATGCCACTATTCCCACGAAGCAGGCAATTGCCTCAGTAGCATATAACCAGTTTAAAAATATTATCTGACATATGCTGCGATTTAAATTTCACAAATCACATACTTTTTCAGTCAGTTGAACTTTAAATTACTGAAAATTAACATTGAAAACCTTAAACGCGAGGGTTTAAGTCACCGAACGTAACAGGGCTGGCACGTAAATTATATGACGTTTTCTGTGCCTTGTTTCCAGCTGGCGTCAGAGAAGGAGGACACCGAGCGTCAGAAGTGGGAGGTACTGAAACACGCCCGCGACGTGGCCGAGAGGTCAGTCTGTCTACAGTCTCAGCTGGACGAGAAAGACGCCAGAGTGAGGAAGCTCGAGGTGGAACTGAATGAGGTGAGTATGACGTCAGAGTGAGGAAGCTGGAGGTGGAACTGAATGAGGTGATTGTGACGCCATAGACGTCAGGGTGAGGACGCTAGAGGTGGAGGTTAGTATGACGTCAGAGTGAGGAAGCGAGGGGTGGAGCTGAATGAGGTGAGTATGACGCCAGAGTGAGGAAGCTAGATGTGGATCCAAATGAGGTGAGTATGACGCCATAGACATCATGTTATGGAAGCTGGAGGGGGAACTAAATGAGGTGAAAATGACGTCATGCCGTCATGGTGAGGAAACTGGAGGGGGAGCTAAATGAGGTAAGTATGACGCCATAGACGTCATGGTGAGGAAGATGGAGGTGGAGCTGAATGAGGTGAGTGTGACGTCATTGACTTCAGAGTGAGGAAGCTGGAGATAATGAGGTGAGTATGGCGCCATAGACGTGTGGGTCAAATGCACCGACTAAATGGGGCTCTATACCCACCGCTACGAAAATAGACGTAAAACTACACACTCAAGATACGAGAGTGGTGGTTGTGTTACCACATACAGAAGGTTAAAATAACTGTTACTCCCTCATTTGATGACTACAATTTCAGACTCCCGTCTTTTTCCCGAAGACATATTTTCTGCAATTTGAAGAATTTTAAATGGTGTTGGTAAATCCTCATTCAAATAAGTCTATGTAAAAAGTCTATATTAGTATTGTTATTTGCATTCAACCAGAAATGCACGATACACCTGAGAAAGTGGATTATGTTAACTAACCAACGTAAGTGTGGGCCTATTATATCTAATATTAATATTGTAAGTATTTCCCGGCAGCTCCACATTTAACTGGAGACTACACAATAATAACAGCGTCTGTCGTGATTTTATTTATAATATTATGTTTATTTGTATATGTTGCAGTTGAGTTCACAGTTAAAGCGTCCGTCCAAGAAGTCCTCCATGTCGTCCTTATCTGATGACGGCTTACGTCGTCGGTCCAGTGCTGAACACGTCCGTGCCATGTCACCTCATCGTGACGTCAGACACTCCTCACCGGAAGCGTTTGGGGCGTCAAGCGTCACGCCTAATACGTCATCAGCAAACATCTCAGCAAGTAGGCAACTAACACTCCTAATCCTATCATAATGCAAACCCTAGCCTTTTCCAGTTTTTTTAAACTGCAAACATGAAGAGATACAAAAAATATTAACATTAAAATTGCCAGATTTGCATTCAAATTTTGTGAATGTAAATAATTGTTATTCACTAGAAGTTGTGTGTCGCGGTAGCGAAGTATATGTCATGAATCAGTTGACATTGATTAAATGATAATGCACTATTCACTGAAATATACTTTGTAGCACCATAACCTAATGTGTAGGTACGGTATTGCTTGTGTTGAATCACATGCGCATTATATTTGTGTGTTACAGACTCGTCAGCCAACACCAGCAGCCTTAACCTGACCCCTATAGGAGAACATTCCAGGTCAAGTGATGACCTTCACCCCGAGCTTCCCAATGTGATCATCAGTAACATCAGGAGACCCATTAAGCGCCGCAGTAAGAGCCCAGGAACATTCTCAAGGATATTCGGGAAGAACCGCAGCAGAAGGTCTATAGCCATCTCAGCGCCCAGTGTCATAGATGGTGAGCTGTTCATGAAGTCAACATAAATGACTTAGTTAGCTCTTTCTGCTTCATTTGCATTCGTAAAACCTTATTTGAGATCCAGAGTTGCGGAGTGGTATATGGTGTGCGCAATATGTCTCGTATACTGTGTATGAGAGAAAATAAGGCGTTCATTGTAATTGTAGTTTCCGGAATATTGTACTCGTTCTCTGTGAGATTTATTTGTTGTATGGCATAAAACAGTCATCACGAAAAATCGTCTTTCCATTAGATTACTTCATAGCTTATGTTTGCGTTTACAATTATAATAATGCTGGAAAATCGTCTCTATAGTTGTCTTTTAACCCAGTAAGTTATTATTATATTTTGCCAAATTGTTTCCACCTTTGTTGCAGACTCCTTGCACAACTCGCGGCTCAGTGTTCTGTCTCAGGATAACTATCAGGAGAAACTAAAGCTACTGTCTCAGGCCAGAGATCAGCCAATGAAGGACTGGAAAGCCAGTCACGTGCTAGCATGGCTGGAAATAGACATGAACATGCCCTTATATGGGAAAACATGTGCGCAGAATATTAAGAGTGGGAAGGTGAGAGAAAAACAATTATTTGTAATATGATACCTGGTAACTGTTAGATACAGTTATTTTGTTTATTATCTTTTATGACGTTTTTGCTCGTACGATTTCTCAGTCAATTTTCAACTGACTTTAAAAAAATGTTAGTACTGGGTATACATCTATATTAAATGGCTAGTTTTGACGCCCATCTATATAAACGTGAGATGTAATTACCATAGCATTTCACAAAATTGATAAATTGATCTACAAAATAATTCAGTTAAGATTTAAATTTTGTCCAAGATATGCCTGTATATGAAGTATTAGTAGTTCATGTCACGTATAACACATGTATAGCTATATGAACACTGTATACTATCGTGCTCCATCGGATTATAACTGAAACTTTCAATTACTCAGCATGTCTACTCCCGTTAAGCACGACGCATTAAAGCGTTGTTGGTTTAACGTTGGCCCACCGTCTACGATGCTGGCCCAACTTTAAACCAACAATATTTCATTGCGTCGTATTCGCCGGGCGAGGATATTTGATTCAGCCCTTGGATTGACTTGTTTATAATACACGACTACACTGTAATCAGGTAATGCCGTATTGCAGGTACTACTTGGCCTGAGTGACTCTGAATTAGACTCGGCACTGGGGTTGACCAGCGCCCTACATAAGAGAAAGCTCCGCCTAGCAATTGAAGAGCTCAGAGAACCCTCACTTGTGTAAGTGGAAATGTCTGATTGCCCAATACCATCAATATTATGATATGTCAGCCCAAGTAGACCTACACCACGATTCTATTGCAGTGAATTTCTAAAGATTTTTCCACTTTTAAAAATAAAATTATAGTATCCTATTTGTTATTGTATTCACGTAATTTCTCCACTTTTCTTGTTTTAATTGTTTTCAGTTTTTCTTATGTTTCATATTTTATGTCACTGTCTTGTAGCTCTAGGTTTCTTGTTGATGATACATTCCCCCAAATGGACTTTTGAAAGCTAGAAAAAAAACTTTTAAAAATAACTTACGGTTTTCTTTTATGAAATCTAGAAAAGGATACTTCAACCCTTTCAGTGTGGGGACCGACTTTCGATCCCCACACTGAAAGAATATAATATTTCTTGTGGCCGTAGATCGATAACATAGGTATTCAAATAAAGCGAAAAGTGCTCACTAAGATATCTATGATGATTTTAAATTAAAAAAACAACCTTTTTGTCTCTTGGTTTATATACAAATATATAAGCTTTAAGGGTTTAACATTACATTCCCTTCATATTCGTTGCAGTAAATTCCCCAAGGCTGCTGGCATGGACCACACGTGGGTGGCTCACAGGTGGATCCAGGATTTGGGACTCCCTCAGTACTCTGTGGCTGTCAGCACACACCTCATAGATGGACGCCTGCTGAATGTGCTCACCAAGAAGGACATGGAGAAGCATCTAAATATCCACCGCAAGTTTCACCAGGCCAGCCTCCTACACGGGGTGGAGCTGCTCAGGATGCTACATTTCGATAAGGAGGTCTGAATCGCTGTTTGACAAAAACAAGCCTCCCTAACCAGCAAACACAAAATATTTGTATATTATTTATACAACGTTGGACCAACGTCAAAGACGTTGGGCCAACGGTGTATAAATAATATAAAAATATTTTGTGTTAGCTGGGTAATAGTATCAACTCTATTTAACCCTTTAAGTGCAGGGACCCCCAAATCTGACGCCAGATTCTGACTTCTAAGGTCGATCCCCGCACTGAAAGAGAAAAGTATTTATAAAAGCCGTAGACCCATAACATAGGTATTCCATCGAAACAGAATGAGCTAACTAAGACATATATATGATGATTTCAAATTGAAAAAACCCTTTGATTTCCATGGTTAATATATCAGCGTTGTGAAGGTTAATCCCGCTACCGCGCTGCTTATCTAATCTGCTAATCGCGTATATAACTTTTTTTCAACCGTTTTATTGTTTCCTTCAAACGAGAGAAAAGAACATTGAATGTGCTAAGTCAACATATGTTTTGATTCAAATTGTACAAATAAAAGTAATTTTTACCCACTTGAAGAGCTTTCCTGGTCGCGGTAACGATACACATCTTCAAGTGGCTGAAAATTTCAAATTTTATAATGCTACGTTTTAAAGGTATATCGTCTCGTGCCATTAATAGGGGCCTAAGCTCCAATTAGGTTCAGCATTATCATGATTATTAGGATACAAGTAAGATTATTTATACGCGTTTCCTGTATTGACTCATTAGTCCCAGTCAAAACAAAACATTTTTATACAACGTCGGCCCAACGTCTTCGACGTTGGTCTACCATTTGTATAAATGTTATACAAATGTTTTGTGTTTACTGTGGTATTTATCATGTTGATGGTGTAGTGTAGGGCCTACCTGGTTGTGTTGCACACCAAAGTCCCCGATCATAGAGCTGATGTGGAAGTACTAATAAGTTTTGTATGTCATAGTTCAAAATAGGTGTCCCATTTTAAATTTGTAGGCCTACATCATGTACATTGTTTAGTTTGACGTAAATATACAATGCCCATAGCCAGGTATAAGAGAACGGAAACGCTGCATGGGCTAAACCTCATAATGTGACAACGCTCCACTTATCTATTTTCTCACTTGACGCTGTGTACCCAGCAAACACAAAACATATGTAGAACATTTATAAAGCAACGGCCCAACATCTTTGACGTTGGTCCAACTTTGTATAAATGGTATACAAATATTTTGGGTAGGTAACTATAATATGGGCTGACACCTCACGGCACGTAGAGAAATCTACGACGCCGAATGAAAGAATTGTAATAATATTTTGATTTTTCAGGCGCTGCTGGCAAGACGAGCAGAGAGTGAGGACAGCGAGAAAGACCCTCTGGTGTGGACGAACCACAGACTGATACGGTGGCTACAGCTCATAGATCTACATGTAAGCATTAGTAGGCCCTATATAGACTGACAGACACAACACAGACAGACAAATAGTTTATTATGTCTCACCCCAGTTGCAATAATCATGATAATAGATTGTATCTACAATAAAATGCAATACAGTTAAATTGAAAGTAACCAGACCACTCTCCAAGAGTTATGAGTGATCAATACTAAATAAACGTTTAATTAGGCCTATGCATGTGTATAGGTAGGCTACACACTTAAGCCTAAAACACATAGGATGCGAGCGTCACGCGAGCGACACGCGTCACGCGTTACGCGTCATACGCGTAAGCAATCACTTTAGTTCATTTCACATTGCATAAATACATAGCTCGCGAGCGTCACGCGGCACGCGAGCGTCACCGATCACTTCTGGAGCGACATTTAACGCGTGACGCGAGCTTTACGCGAGGTGAATCCACAGTATGACGTCAACATATGCTGATTTATTAGGGAATCCCCATACATCCACGTGGTGATACAGCAAGTGTACGTATTTGACGTGTTTTTAGGAAAGCAAGCTTCCCTTCAATTAAGTCTATAAGTTATGATGCCGAAATCTAAAAAAATAGAAAACAGGCCCCTCGATATGGATTTGTTAATTACACAGGTCCAGGAAAGACCATGCCTTTTAATACGACCCTGAGCATCATTTCTATAGAGATGCTGATAAGATGTGTAACATCTGGGAGGATCGATCCACGATCCTGAATACTGGTAAGCTGATAAGCTGATATTGTTACTGACATTATAAAGTAAATGTGATCAAATATATTTTCTATATGGTTTTCATTAATCCAAAACAGTCCCAATTGATCAAAAGGGACAGTTTTGTAATTATAACAAGAATGCACGAATTAAAATATTAAATTTAGAAATGTCCAAGGGACCAATATATCTTCACTGTAATTATTGTCACATTACCACAAAAACAACAAATTAGCGTTATTTTGGAAATCAGTATTTTGTGTGTTTTTAATGTATCAAATGAAGAGGACAGTATAGGCCTAGTTGAGTCAGAACAGAAAATCATGGGCGTGTGTGTGATTGGACATGGTCATAAAATGCCGCTGACAATGCGCAGCAACTGTAGGTGCATGTATGTTTGGGGAACAAGGGTTAACCATTTAAGCCCTCACGATGCAGTAAAGCATCATTTTTATTCACTGAAAACACAACTAATTTTCCTACAACCAAGGGTTTCAGAATGAAAATTTCCATGAAACTGGCATACCAATACATCACAATTTTCTTTAATTTTTAAACCACATCAAATAATCTCCATCCACTACAACGCGGCTTGTAGTGGATGAAGATGACAATGTATAGTCAGGCTTGAAAGGGTTAAATATTGTGATCCATGCTAGCACTCCGAGTTTGGCAAGTGGATATTTATTCAAGGCTACAATTAATTATTTCCCACATGCGCAATATAGCCTCTGTGAGTTAAATGCTGAGCAATTGTATATGACTGGAACTTGGTTATTGACCTCGACCTTGACTTATTCCTCAAGGTCATAGCTGTAAAAAACACTTAAAAATGTATTTTTACCTTCAAGACCATCTATATAATGTTTTTTTGGTGATATGGGGCGCGAGGGAGGGGGGGGCATAAAAACAGTTTTTATCTTAAAAAGAAAACGAATATCAAATAAACAGGGCTACTAATGTGGCCAATGGGCCTACACTTAGTTAATAATTATGAACATCATCCCACTTAAAGGAACAGTATAGCAATTTTAAAGTCCTTTGCTATGTACCCTTTCTATTGCTTATGTCTATTGACATTGTTCTACCGTCCTTTCACGTTGGACGACAGTGTGTTGCCAAGGTATAGCACCAGCATCGCTATTGAAGTACGCTCAGATTTACTATTTTTACGCTTGACGCTCGCGAGCTAACGCGTCCTATGTGTTTTGATCTGTCGCGCGTCGCTCGCGCAGCTATCGCGTGCCGCGTGTCGCTCGCGTGACGCTCGCGTCCTATGTGTTTTCCGCTTTACACATACATAGACCTACACACGTGCATATAGCTGTATCTAGTATACTATTAATACGTACATCTACATTTACCCGTTTCACCGTTAAGTTATCTTATTTAAATTGTCACCCACTTGAAGTAGTGTCTACTGCGACTCACAACTTTAAGTAGGTGAAAATCACTCGGATGTGTGTAATTTGATAGCAAACATTTTGCAAATCTTGATGTCTACACACACATTTCTTTCTCAATAGCAGTGATTTAATCGGCTTATAAGGCAGATTAAAAACGACTGTAGTCGGGTTAAGTAGGCCTTTGATAGACCTAGGTATCAGTATAAATGATGCTACAACTTATCATCTTCCCTACAGCAAGGCTAGACTTCTCCCGAGGTCGGAAACCGAGTCTGTGACTTCGGGAGAAGCCAAGGGGGGGGGGGGATGCGAGCCTTGCTGTAGGGAAGGTGCAATCGATAGTCTATGCTACAAGCAGCATAAGGAGTTTTATTTTATCTTGTAGGCTATAATTCCACTTAACATGAACCCTATTTTTGTTCAGGAGTATTCTAGTCACCTGAAGGAGAGTGGGGTACACGGTGCTGTGTTAGTGCTGGAACCCACCTTCAACGCTGAAGCCTTCGCCACAGCCCTCGGCATCCCTCCCGCTAAATCATATGTCAGGCGACACCTAGCGACTGAACTGGAAGCTCTGGTCAGACCGGCCCGGTAAGTGGCCTAATTATCGCCCGGTATGTTATATAGTGTGTTAATTCCGTGCTCTCGAATGCAACTGATTTGAAGAGACTAATTAGGTCATAGCTTTGATGCTCATTTTTTACTGACCAACATATGATAGTCATCTGTATGAAGCAAGGCACGATATATATTCCATCAGTTACATATATATGAGCTTGGATTGGTCTGTATATAACCTGTATAGCTGATGGCATTATATATGCATTTGGTATTTATATATATTTATTATAATAATATCACAGCTCGCATGTAGGCCTAGATATCCGATGCATTCTCTTTGTGTTGATTTTGGAAAAGATGGTTATAATTATATGGACTTCAATAGAATAATTCTAAACGAAACCGACTTATCAGTCAAGTGTTCAACTGTTACCATGCTTATGTTGATTTAGGTTAAATAACAACCAAAACAACTTTCTCCATCTTGATTACTTTGATTAACTGATATGATTATAATACCAGGCTGAACAATCAAGTCATAGAAAGTTAGAAATATATACAACTGTTTTAAACTGAAAATATTGTTCGTTTACTTGAACATGTTGAAGCTGTAAACTATCTGAACCATTTCAAATTCTTGAACCAACTTCATACTTTGTTAACTTTATAATTAGATATGGTTTATACTGTCGTAATGCGTGACTTATTGACTTTTTTTATAGCAACACAAATCGTTTTACTTCGTTATTCAAAACAGCAGAACTCCATTCAAGTTTAATAAACAAGGTTTAATATTCCCACAGGGCTGAGCAGTTGACCAGGTAGCCACCAGGGGGCATGTCAGTAACTATAATAATTATCAATTTGCATGTGCCAGTGCTGCAGTGATAACATCCCTCGCTCCATAATGCCCTGGTAATTAAAGGGTGTCGTCTTCATTCTGATTGATGTGAATGATACCACCCTTTAATTTCAAGGCGCGAACTTTTTGTGTGTAACCTTTTATATTATTTTCTCTCCATCCAATTTTTTATTCAAATGTCCCTTTTATAAAGAGACATTCTTCTAGCTTCGCTGTTTTTCTGGGCACAAAATCGCCCCAGACTGCAAGCAAAATTCGATTTCATTTTGGCCACAATGGTCGTGGCGATTTCATTTTTGACCTTTCTCTTTCACCACGCGTCTGGCAGACGTTCAGTAATGACACACATCGAAATACCGTACGCAGTTAAGCGATGAAGTAGAAAGTGTTAAGAAATAGTCAAGGCGTCTTCTTTTTATCAAAAAATGACGATAGATGCATGTAACCTAACTTTTGTGTTTGAATTTAAAATCGCTTTAATATCAAATCCTTTATTTGAATTAAACATCATTATACATAACTTTATATACCCACCGATAATTTCTGACCACCACTGTGAGATAATTTGAAATTGTATCGGTTAATTATAAATCTGACCTAATAACATTCCACAGCTTGGACGTTTGTGTCCCGCTAAATAACAGTTCGGATATTTTCTGCAGTGACGTGCTTTTCATACATATTTGATATTTTTGTCTTAGATTCGATATTTTCATCTGTTTTTGCTTTGTCTTTTATTACCACTTTGTTATATCTACATCACCACTTACGTTTCACAACTGAATGACCCAACGCTACCTCCAACCTGGAGCCTTTAACTTCAACGCTGTCTAATCATTTCACTTTTCATCGTTTGAAAAATAAAATTGTTATAGCAATTTAATTCAAAGCCAATGAGAATGACGCTACCGCATGGACGTGAAATTATCGCTTGAAAATTTCTTCTCAACAAATAGATTGCTTTGAATATATCAAAATGCTAAAATGCAAAATTTAAATTATTTACCATTTTTTTCATTTGTAAGTGGCGTAGTTTTTTGGTCATTTATTTGGACTTGGCATCGCTGGAGAAAGTTCCAGCTTCAAATTCAGGGACAATTAGTTTATCGTGCCCTTGGATATGATGGTTCTGGAGATGAAGTGGGATATACACCCTTTCATATCCAAGGAGACAGTATGTTTAATATAATTTTTTGAATAATAAACATGTAGGCCGTAGATCAAATGAATTGTGACTAATCCTGTGGCTGTTATTTTCAGGGCTGCCCTTGACCCTGTGTGTAGTGGCAGCACCAAGAGGAAAGGAGCAGGGGGGTCGGTGGGGAGGAGCTCCGCCTTTGTCAGGTCATACAGGGGCGGTAGCCAGCCTGAGGAGGAAGAAGAGGGAACCAGAGGATCGGGAAAACGCCTCAGCTTCAGGGTGAGTACAGATTAATATATAGATGATAATCTGTATATTAACACTAATATGCTGCCGGGACTGTTGGCCCTATATATGCGTTTTCAAGCAAATGTCGAACCAAATAAATTGAACTCGAATTGCTAAAATAGATGCTTGGTTAATCTAAAGATAACATTTTGAATATGTTTATTTCTTCATAAGTTTCATTATGTTTCGTCATTTGAAGCCAGAAATTGCGTTAGCAATTCCAGCTTCAAATGAATGAAAAATGGTCCGGAAAAAATCGGCGGCATAACTCTTAACAGCGAGTTGCCTTGACTTTCGTCGTAGGATATCTCGATCATGTGGCCAGGTGTAGGCTAGTAGATATTAATAGTAAAGTATTAATAAATATGAATAAAGGTCATGAAATGCCTCATCTTAGCCCTTACATTACACCGCTACGTACGACAACAGTCGTTTTTATATATTATCAATATGTTTTATTAGTCGATAAAATCACTTATATTGGGGGTGAAATAGATCTTCAGACATCAACATTTGTAAATGTTTAGTCTCAAATTAAACCAATATGAGTAATTTTCACCCACTTAAAGTTGTGTGTCGTGGTAGAGAGACACAACTTGAACTGGGTGAAAAATTATATTCTCTAGCTGAGGGTTTTAGGGTTTAAGATCCTACAATGAATGTAATTTTAGAATTCATGTATTTCTCCTCACCTATTGTAATATTAGCTATGCCAATTGATCAGTGAAATTAGATGTGATTTCAGAGTTCGATGCAATTAAGATTGTTCCATGTTTCGCACGTAATTTTTTCGGTATAATGTTATTTAATATAAAGGGGTTTAATCTTTAAATATTATTTTGTAATAATTTTGTTTACTCGTGTTTCAGGGCTCTTTTGGTAAAGCTTTCGGACGCCGCGTGAAACAGGAAGAAGACAAAGAGTCTGATTCCAATGTCACTCACCAGACGGCGTCAGACAAATCCACACAGAAAACCAAGTCACGTGTTCGTTCCCGCAGTGAGCAAAGACCGCATGGGAAAAGGCCATCCTCTAATACGGACAGAAACAGCAGTATAGCGTAGTGGATTATTATGTGATGCAAAGCAAAAAGTCAACAGCTGCTTACTCGTAAAGTAAAGGGTTGATGCGTTTTGGCTTTGCAAATACGATTATTATTCTGTGATGCAAAGCGAGAAGTCTGCTTACGTTTAGCCCCTAGAGCACTGAGCTATTCAATTTAAATTTTCAGTCACTTAAAGTTGTGTCTCGCTATACACAACTTTAAGTGACTGAAAATGTATGCCATTTGTGAAAGTTAAGTGCCAACATATAGCAGTATTTCAAGATTCAAGACATATTTTACTTTTAACAACTGGTTTTCATGGTTATACAGGTCGTCCTCTTAGATATGAAAGGGTGTATCTGCCACTTTGAAAAGTGGCAGATACACCCTTTCATATCTAAGGAGACGAAGTGCTAATTAAAACCCAGAATCCGTGCTCTTAGTGGCTAAAGTGAGAAGTTTCTTTCTCTTTGGCTTTGTATGCGAGTATTAGAGTTGAACAATTGCTCAAATGTGAAAAAGTCAGATGTCAAAAAGGTTGTTATCATTTCTTAAACTGTTAAAACATATAGGTTGTGTTACTTATTATAACAAATTGAGTGAGTGTACATGAAAACAATGCTTATGGGTATTTGGTTCAATGGAGCAAAATGCGAAATAATAGTTCCCAACCTAATGTAGTTATTTGGTTCAATTGAGCGGAATGCGATTGCGATATAATAGTTCCCAACCTAATGTAGATGTAACTTTTTATGCTTCAGGGGTTTAAATCACCAAGGCAGAGAGATAACGTTTAAATTCGTTTCTCAAGTATCTGTTAGCTATTGTGGAAAACGTATTCTACAGTTTTGAACATTTTAATAATAAAACATAATTTAAAGCTACACAATCAGGCTAAAATCATAAACAAATCGGTGATTTTATTTTGGCTTCCCAATATGACCATTATGATGTAAACATGTCCATAGACTAGAGCTCAATTTTTTGTGCTGTACATTTACCAGTAGAGCGAGATATAGAGACGATATTCCCGTATTTCTTATTTTGGACATGTATGTCTGAATTAAGAAATCGGGAAAATCAAGGAAATATCTTGTTATTATATATAAAAAAAATATATGCCTATTTCTATACGCTTGTTGCTGAAATGGTTCACGTTTTGCGTTCAAATATATTATATTAAGCGTTTTATCCGTTTATTACTCCTTATTAGTTTTTTTTCATTTATTTGACGCTAGTATATATTACTGAAGCAAGTGCCAGCTTAAAATATATGAAAAATGACTGTGATAAATCTCAGTTAATAATTCCGTTTTGAAAAAAATGAAAGGCGTGTAACATGTTTCGGGAAATTAAAATCGATGCCTAACTCTTAGTTTATACTGCCGTGCAGAGGCAAAAGACAGTATCTGCCTTAACTGTTACAGCGCGGGGATCAACTTTAAACGTCAGAATCTGTAGATGTCAGATTCTGACTTCTAAAGTCGATCTCTGCGCTGTAATAGTAAAAATATTTATAATGGCCGTAGACATAACATAGGTAGTCAAATGAAGAAGAGGTAGTCAAATGAAGAAGAAAGAGCTACATGTAACTAAGACCTTTATGAGGCTTTCAAATTGAAAAAACCCTTTGGTCTCCATGGTTTACACATAATGCTTCAGAGTTGTAAGGGTTAATTTCCTTTGCGGTATACATAGCTTATTATATTACCTGCCATCTACACCTTATCTCGCAGCTAAAGAAGAACCCAATTCATGAATATGAAACGGTGTATCTCAAACTTTTAAAAATGACTGACTACAATATGTATTTATCGATTACTATTTATCATTACTGATTGCACCACAACCATTTCACGTAGAGAAGGAAATCACGATAATACGTTGACATAAACTACTTTACACCAGACATTCAGTGTGTGTTGCCAAGAAGATGTTGGCCACATAGGGTCCTACCATCAACACTGTCGCTGTTCATAAGGAGATTAACCCTTTCAGGGCGGGGACCGACAATAGACGTCAGAATCTGACCTCTATCTGTCTATAGACATCAGATTCTTAAATTCAGTCCCCGCACTGAAAGAATTAAAAAAATATATAATGGCCTCAGGCCCATAACATAGGTGTTCAAATGAAGCTGGAAGAGCTAACTAAGACATTTATGATGATTTCATATGGAAAATAACCCTTTGTTCTCTTGGTTTATATAAAAATATTTCAGCGCTTTAAGGGTTACATCAGGGATATAAGAATGTGAATTATGCTGTATAGAAGGGCTGTGGTCAGCGCATACCGGATATACCAGTGGGGCTTGAGTACACCTGATGTCAATATGAAGGGATGTGATAAGCTATCATTATGACAGATCAATGCTGCTATGAATATGACTATAATAATGGGTAGTTCATACTTTGCTATTTTAGTTTTACATGATCGTTGTAATGTCAAAATGAAATATGTAATATATTAATTCAGCGGATATGTATATGCTTGGTGCTACTTATTACGAAATTGGTAATGCCACATCACCTATTTCGATGGAGTCACGTTTCGGCATATACTAGTAGATAGAGTGTTAATACTGACACTTCATACAGTCCCACTTAACAAAGTCCCACTTTACAGCATCACTTCATAGTGCTTGACTTTGCAGAATGTCACTCAGATAATCACTTAAAAAATGTCCATTTAAATATTGTCATTCAGTAGAGGGTCACTTTCCATAGTGTGACTTTAAAAAGTGTCACGTATAGAATATCATTGAGCAGAATGTCATTTTACAGCCTCAATCTTGAGTGTAATTTTACATTACCGTCTCTTGACAGAATGTGAATTTACAGATGTATAAATCTATCACCACACTAATTAACTGCTATGCTGGATATGCTAATAAAATTCTGCTATTACGAAACATGTATTATAATTATACAATTCGTTTGTTGTTTTTTCTTATTTCGCTTCTTACGTTCTAATTTAAGCATCTTGGTTGCTAGTTTACAGCGCCGTCGATCGTGAACTCATGGGCTTTTTTCAGACTGACATCTAAGACCAACGTACGCTGTAACCTACGTTCATCTAGTGATGTAGAATTTTTGTTTAATATACAAGCAGTTATACACGATGTGTTCCTCATGTCTCCTTATGTTAAAGTTCCTGCATATACTTGTCACAAAATGTAATGCAGCTGTAAGCATTGAAAATATAGAAACCTGCCAAAGTTATGATATATCGTAGGCTTCGGGTTGGTCGAGATGACAATCTCGACCAATCAGAAGCCTACGATATATCGTAACTTGTACGAGAATACAGGCCATGAGCCCTATCACGTAGGACTATATGGATCTGCCTTAAATATGTTTATGCGAACAGCGCATCGTTTTGAATGCTCGTTATGATTATTTTCAATTATGTTAATTCTAATCCGGTCAACCAATATGAACATTTTATTAGAATATTGACGCGAGTTCAATTCCGTTCATTGAGTATCCCGGGGGTAGTCCTGGAGCATTCTATGCATGAGTCATTCCAAGAAAATTGTTTCGACCATCATTAAAATTGATTATTACGATTGCACAAGGCAGGACAAATTCAAATAATTTTCAAACAACATTTTTACATTGAAATACACACCAAAAAAGCAAAAAAGTTTATTCATTGTTGATAAAACAAGATTGTCGTGAATTTTTATGACGTCAGTAATTTTGTCTTCGGTCATCCCCCTCCCCCTCCTCAAAACCACCCCTCGCTAAATACTTTAAAATTACATAATTGTTTGATTTTATTGCAACCCTAAAAACTTGCCTAATGATTGTTAAACTTATCTCGAAAGGGATACTTTCCAAAGGGGAAATCCGTTCTTCATCACGTAATTATGACATGCGTCCGTCTAATTAATAGTGAGCTAAGTCATATGGAGGGGGTTGATTTGCATACTCCATCATGTAGAACTGGGGCGCCAGAGCCACACTAAGCGGCGTGGCCGAGCTTCATGTAGGCAATTGTAGGCACTAGTGGTGAATGTTTGTGACTAGTTATTTTTTTTGGATGAATAGGAGCCATCTGGAGAGTGCCTGTGGTTGACTGTCCGTGAAAAACTGCCTCCTTGCGACCAGTTCTGAACTGCCCCTCAACATCAAGTATAACAACTAAAATCATGTTAAATGGCATTGTCATAATAAAAACTGGGTATTTCAGTAATACAAATGACTACTTCTTAAAATAACATTAAAAAGTATTGCCAAGATAACATGAGGGTCTATCGTTTTGTTTCCCGCAACAAAACCAGAGATAAATGAGCTACTATGTATAACATACTAATAATATATAGTAGCAAAAAAGACACTCTGGAAAGCGTAGAAACCAAAAATATATACAAGTGCATAATTATGCTACAGTAACTGGAGTATGAAATAAGACAATGGAATAATGGAATAAACTGCCTTTGAAAATAAAGAAACTGAACTCATTGGCATCTTTTAAACAAGCTGTGAGACTTTACCTAATAAATAGACTAGTTAGCGAATACAACTCAGACTTTTTATATTACTAGCTTGTCTGAGTTGTATTTAAATTTTCAATAATAAATATATATTTATATTCAAGCTTAGTCTAGTCATTTATGTGATAATGTTATGACTAGAAGAGTATGCTGTGGTCATGGAAAAAAGTTTCTTATTTATAATTTATTATATAAAGTATTTTCAATTAAATTTTCTGTAAACCTTTCCAGTCGCCATCTGGTCTACTTTTCAGGGACCACTGTGGAAATAAGGGTCACCAGACCCTTTATAGTGTCTTTTATCCCTGGTGACCAGTATGGTGGCCCTGATTGTTTTATATCATGCTTACATGTACTGTTTACTGAAATAAATCAAATCAAATCAAATCAAATCAATAGTGGTAGGCCGTCAGCGCTAGAGTGTACAGAGTACATTGGCAGGCCTATAAGTGTTAGAGTGTACAGTGATAGGCCGGTCAGCACTAGAGTGTAGGCCGTCAGCGCTAAAGTCACAGTAGAGTGTACAGTGGTAGGCCGTCAGTGCTAGAGTGTACAGTGTACAGTGGTAGGCCTACATTACTAGAGTGAATAGTAAACAGTCGTAGGCCGTCAGCGCTAGAGTGTACAGTGGTAGGCCGTCAGTGCTAGAGTGTACAGGGGTAGGCCTACAGCGCTAGAGTGTATAGTAAACAGTGGTAGGCCGTCAGCGCTAGAGTGTACAGTGGTAGGCCGTCAGTGCTAGAGTGTACAGTGGTAGACCTACAGCGCTAGAGTGTATAGTAAACAGTGGTAGGCCGTCAGCGCTAGAGTGTGCAGTGTACAGTGGTAGGCCGGTCAGCACAGACAGATATTTTATTGACAGAAAAAAGTCATTACAGACTTATTTTTCATAGAATTGAAAGAGATATATGTACATGTATATACAAGATTGTTATTTGTTGAAATCATATGACAATATACATGGTATGACATACACAACTAAAATCATGTTAAGTGGCATTGCCAAAATAAAAACTGGGTAATTTGATAATATAAACATGATAAATGACTACTACTTAAAAAAAAAAATGAAAGGCATTGCCAAGATAGCTTAGAGGTCTATCATTTGTTTCCCGCACCAAAACCAGAGATAACATAGTTATTATGTAGGACATAGCCTACTAATTACATATAGTAGCAAAAAAGACACTCTGGAAAGCGTTGAAATCTAAAATATATGAAAGTGCATAATTATGCTACAGTAACTGGAGTTTGCAATAAGACTATGATAAAAAAATATATGGTATTTTTTTATGAGTGTACAGTAAACAGTGGTAGGCCGGTCAGCACTAGAGTGTATAGTAAACAGTGCATGGTAGGCCGTCAGCGCTAGAATGTATAGTAAACAGTGGTAGGCAGGTCAGCACTAGAGTGTATAGTAAACAGTGCATGGTAGGCCGCCAGCGCTAGAATGTATAGTAAACAGTGGTAGGCAGGTCAGCACTAGAGTGTATAGTAAACAGTGCATGGTAGGCCGGTCAGCACTAGAGTGTATAGTAAACAGTGGTAGGCCATCAGCGCTAGACTTACAGTGAACAGTGGTAGGCAGGTCAGCACTAGAGTGTACAGTGTACAGTGGGAGGCCGGTCAGCGCTAGAGTGTACAGTGTATAATAGGCATGGAGATATATTCCCATGACATAGGTAAGCCGCTCAGTGTGTGTCTGTTCGACTACAGCGTTTGCCAAACTGTTATACCTATTAAAAGCCTGAGGTGTATAACTGCGTGCCCTCCACCCCCCCCCCTCCCGAAAACATTCAGAACTGTACAATAGCGTATACCCCTCCATGCGCACTTGTTCCAAACTGTCCAAAGCCCGGAGGTGGCACAATAGTGTGTGTCTCCAAATTGTTTACAGCCAGGGATTTAATATCCTGTGCTCAGAAATTTGTTGTTGTGGGGGGGGGGGGATTTCAAAATTTTTGTATATAAAAAGTCAGAAATGCTATTTCCTGAGAAAACGCAGCGTTTGCGGCATTTAGGAAATGGAATTTAATAATCAGCATGAAATTCTGAGTTAGAAACAATCTGCAAACCTTTTGGGCTCAGACACGTAGGCCCCAATTAAAAGTGGTTCATCTTACAGTCTGGATATAAAAAAAATGTGATTTGGAAAAACAACACGTATTATTGGGTTGTACATGAGAATGGGGGTTTCTAAGTGTAATGTGTGGGATGTAGGTCTATTCAGTCATCCTTTACTGCCAGCAATATATATTGATATAATGTTGGTTTCAACTTGGCCAAGCGTCAGTGTGCTCAGCCCTGTACGTAGCCAACTATAATCACCGTTTATTTGTACGTATAAGGGACCAAAAGTTTGGACAGCCATAAAAATACTACTTAAATGACGCACTTTATAATGTTTTTTTTTCTGGTGGACATGATGGATGTGTTTTGAACCAGTTCATGTTATTTGTGGGCTTCACCGCAAACACGTTGGTTGCCATTCCTCCTAATTATACTTACACCATGCGCTGTCCTACACCAGCATACACGAGACGTTAAGCAAATGTTGGGCAATGTTGCACGCTTAACCCTGAAATGGCTGAAGTATTTTATATAAACGGGAGAACAAAGGTTTTTTTTTAATTTCAAATCATTATAAATGTCAGCTAAACGTCAGAATCTGACGTTTGTAGACCCCGATTCTGACGTCTAAAGCCGGTCCCCTCACTCAAAAGGTTAAACCAACATTGCGTTGTATCGTGTTTGCTGGGGTAGTGACACCAGGGTATCGTGTTTGCTGGGGTAGCGACACCAGGGTACGGAATATGATATCGTTGTTTTCTTGATTAAACCATATTAGATATAAAAAACATTAGTATCACAATAACTGAATAGTTATCGCGATAACTGAATAGTTATCGCTTAAATTTAGTCGATTGATCTAAGCACGTTGTATGTTGTTTATTTCTATTTTGGTAGAGTTTTTGAAGAGTGTCCCTATATAGTTCTGGTAAATAGTTTGTTAGTATTTTCATTTTATTTGAAGCCTGAATTGCTAATGCACATTCCAGATTCAATATTTCGTTTTCACCCTCTCAGCTAGCGTATCGACTTTAGACGTCAGATTCCGACGTCTAAAGTCGATCCCGGCGCTGAAAGAGTAAAATATTTATATTGTCGTAGACCCATAACATAGGTATTCAAATCAAGCGGAAACGGCTAACTAAGACATTTATTATGATTTCAGATTAGAAGGGTAAATACAAAATCGACATTTTCAAATTGAGTTATTTACGCATCTACATGACATTCTATTTACTATACATGTACATGAGACAGCTCCTATACTTCCTTTTCAAGTGCTGCTTTTTGGCTACACGACAGTATAGACCTGGTTTTTCCTCGAAAACCACAAATGAGTCATCACATTACCTCACAATCCTGTCAAATCTTGGCACAAGACCTCGATCTGCTTCAAAGCACTCACGAAGTATCTAATGTGTAAAAACAACCTGGATGCTTCCTGTTCCGAGGTCTATATAAATTTAACGATAACATGTACATGTAGCATACTATAGTCAGATTCACAATAAATTCATCAACCAGGATTATTGAATTTCGCGGATTTCTCAGTCAATTCTCAACTAATTTTCATGAAATTTTACACACGCTATGTTCCATTCATATTGTGACTGCCCTGAAAGTTTGGCGAAGTTTTGATAAGTATTGTAGAAGTTAGACCATTTGACATGTAATAAAATTCTGAGACGAAGCTAATGGGTTTATAGAGGGCAACATTTTTATTTATTTACTACATGTCAAATGGTCTAACTTCTAAAATATTTATCAAAACTTCGCGAAACTTTCAGGGTAGTCACGACATGAATGGAAAATAGTGTGTATACAATTTCATGAAAATTGGTTGAGAGTTGACTGAGAAATCCGCGAAAATCATTCACCACGGTTAATGTGAATCCGACTATAGCCCACTATGTAGTAGGGTGAAAAACCTAACTTTCATGACCACATTCTGGCTAAGATGTTTTGATGATTGATTTGACTTCCTTGAACCTTTTAAAAAATATTTAGCCCCAGTGTCCCTCGCAAAAATCCTGGCATTTTTTTCTAGAGGCATACATCTAAAATGGCCGCCTGCGCCATTATGATAAAAATAACTTTTGCTATATAGAAGCTACATATATAAATAAATACACTTTTTGGCTAATTCGACCACAAGGAATCCATTTCTGATGTCAATTTGGTATTAAAACACATTTCTGATCCTAAAATCCAAGATGGCCGACAAATTTGGATAGAAAATCCATTTTTTAAGCGAAACAGAATGTGATCCTCTTGCAGGGTGGTATAAATGCAACAAATAATATGCATATGGATGAATGCATAACTCCAAATAACAATCACAAATTACAATAAAAATATATAAAATAATACAATAAAATAGAATCAAATTCAGCACGTATATGTCGTACATAGGCCTCCACCGCGTTTAGCGAGGAGACAAATATACTGAAAATATAATAAAATATAATAATAATAATGTATTGGATTACACCTCCTGCCAGGCTATGTTCTGAATCCTCAGATTCTGATGAATATGTCATGCTCTTCTGTTTACCATCATCTGGTCTTATTTACATGACATCCTCACTTAGCCTTTCCGAAACGAGTCTGGGGTGGTAAATGTGCTCAACAGTATTTCTGCTGTATATGATTATATCATCAATGGAGACAAAGCAACACTGATCAGTCCATGTAGCCCCTGTCCAAGGTGCATTGGAAAATGCTGAAGCGGTGGCATTCGCTTGAACTCAAATAGGCCGCTATGGCAAATGAAGGTTGTTTTGTATTGATACTCTGGTGCTATTGGAATCTGAGAGTATCCACTTTTGAGATCTAAAGGGGAAAACAACTTGGCAGGCAGTAGGAGTCTTGAGTCTTCTACCGTGGCCGCATTAATCTTACAGTAGTTGATGCAGAAGATCTAGGTATGATTCATCTTTTTGGGTCCAATGTGACTGGCGCCGCCCATGGTGATGTTGAAATCTAGATTTCACCCGCATCAAAACATCTTAGCCAGAAAGTGGTCATGAAAGTTAGGTTTTTCACTCTACTAATGCGAAAAACAAACTTTGACGAGTGCTTTACATTTTCATTATCTGGCGGTTCTCGTTAGAAATATTAAAAAGTGCCGCTTTGGACTCATTTTTTTTACAAAATCGAAATTATTTACAAATAATCAAATTTTCACTGATTTTCTTGATCAAAGCGTCGATAATTAGTCATACAATCAAATGTGGCAGCTGGAAATTGAACGTAAGTGTGAGAAAATACATTTTATTCGAATGCCCAACATTGTACAAATGTTATACAACCACCATTTTTGTCGTTCCCATCACTGGTGCCACATATGCGACCGTTGTGAATGTTATTATTGTTGTGTAGTGTGTGAACACGGCAACAATTTTTCTTAGGTTATTTGGTGGATTTCGTATTCGTGTTCGTATATGAATTCACACCCACCCACCCACACGTTCTCGTGCCGTACAGACAGACAGACAGACAGACAGAAGGATATTTTAATAACACAAAGAAAAGTCATTATAGACTAATTGGTAATAGAGAAGAGAGAGATCTATGTACATGTATATACAAAATGGTTAATTTGTTAAAATCATTTGACAATATACATGGTATGACTTACAGAATTAAAATCATGTTAACTGGCATTGCCATAATAAACACTGGAAATGACTACAACTTTAAATAAAATTATAAGACATTGCCAATATATGAGCATATGATAAGTGAATAAGTGAATGTGGCTTTATAGTGTCTCGTGTGACGACGAAATGGTTGGACAAAATTATCGCGTCCCCCAATATTTCAGGCTTATTTTATCGTAGCCCTGTGTGATTTTCAGTGGGACCATTTTCGTATCACTAAATATGTTTAGAAAGTAATTATTAAACCTATTTATTTTTGTTTCCAATGTTATTTCTTTATGTGCGTCATATAACCGGCGTTGAGCCAGCAACAAAACAACATTGGTGCGTCATAAGGTGTTGGGTAAGGTTCAAAGTGAGAGTAGACGCACGAATTAGGGCAGCGGGGTGCGTCTCTCCAAAGACGAGACCCAATGTTATGTCGATGATGGTTTGTCACAATTGTCCTAACATTAAGCTAACATTGGATCACGTCTCGTGTTTGCAGTGGTGTAACACGATTGCTAGTTTTTTATTGCCGGGTAGATTACATATGAGTTGGGTCATATGTTATGCATGTATGTATTCAGCGGGGCACGAAGAGCAGTGATGTGTAACTGTTATTATGTGAGATAGAATCGTTATTTGTTTGAAATTCATATCGTTGTCAGTCAGTAGAAGCATGGCTTATTCAGTGAGTACAATTTGCATGGTGGTTCTACTTCTGCTTTGTTTGATGAGTGAGTTGATTCACGGGTGTGGACGTAGACGTTGTAGCACAGTAAATTGTGAAGTTGGAGCGTGGACGCCTTGGTCCTGTAGTGAAGAATGTGGAGGTGGGAGGATGACTCGGAGCAGACGAGTTGTGCGCAGTGCTTCATGTGGGGGAATGCCTTGCGGCAAACTAACTGAGGAAAAGAATGAGGCATGCAACACTATCTGCTACAATAATGGAAGATACGTCAACAATAAATGCCAGTGTCTGGCAGGATACGCTCAACACAGATGCTGCAAGTCCACAGGTTAGTGGACCGACCGACCGACCGACCGACCGACCGACCGACCCACTCACTCACTCACTCACTCACTCACTCACTGTGTAATGATTTATCTCATATATCGACTCCGAGATAAAAAAAAAGCCCGAGTGTCGCATGGGCCACTCATTCGAGTGGCACATGCGACACTCTGGCTGCCAGTGGTCAATTTGCAAATGCATTTGTGCCTACACACTGCAGGATGATACGAAATAGATTTCCTCCTTAGTGCGGAATACATATCATTCAATTCAACCTAGTTGTATTCAGATTGTCACAGATCGAATCTAAACATACCAGATGCCTCACAGGGGCGTAGCCAG
Source organism: Flabesymbios commensalis (assembly GCA_964017125.1). Classification (NCBI taxonomy): domain Eukaryota; kingdom Metazoa; phylum Annelida; class Polychaeta; order Terebellida; family Flabelligeridae; genus Flabesymbios; species Flabesymbios commensalis. The sequence continues at coordinate 87,298,597 of OZ024906.1, forward strand.
GGTTATGAACATGTGTACGCACAACGCTAGGGGTACTGATTTATAGCTTTTCCGAGCTTTTCCGAAACGGGGAGGGAGTGGATTTTCCCTAATTCATGGCTGCTATTTTATGGGGGGAACCCCCATACCCGCTGCGCGCAGCCCAGCGGACACGGTGGGGGGTCCGGGGGGCCTCCCCTGAGGAAAATTTGAAAAAAAGATCGCAAATGGTGGCATCTGATGGTATTTGCGGTAAAGATATTGATTTATAAATTTTGAGTTTTTTTAATATTTTTTGTAATTTGAATACAGCAAAATTGAATACAACAGCAAAATTAAAAATAGAATTATATCAAGTTATAATATAATTTAAATCATTTTACTCAGTGATTACATATTGAAATTTACTGATTATTTTCGGTCAAGTACGATTATCCATAGATAGCCTCAACTTTTTTAAAAAACAGACATGGCGGATCCAGCATTTGACTATGTAGTCTACGTATAGTCAGGCAGATATGTGAAATATAGCTAACAATTGTGGGTTTATACATAGAAGCATGAAATTTGGCACATGTGTAGACTATGGTCCTTGCAAACTTTTCAGCTATGGGGCCACCGGAAGTAAGACCTGTGTAAAATTTGGCAGCCATTTTTCAAAATCGCGTCCAATACGCACAGGTGACATGGGAAACTTCAACTACTAAGGCAATGCAAGGCAGTTATTTGCCTTGCATTGCCTTACTAAATGACCTTAAACTACCACAGCATGTTACAAACAGTATATGTGGGTGTTTGTGCTCCTGTAGACATTCAAAATTATGCTGACTCAGCAAAATAGCTCCGCAAAATGTCACAAACTACGTTATCATCATAACCAACTTTGCGCTGATGTTTTCGAAAGCATTACTCTATTTGGAATTATATTGTTGGTGATAAGAAAGCTCACTCAGCCATATTATATTATAAAGTTGCAAAGTGCAGATTGTTTTTAATGAAAAATGTTTGTATTTAGGGCGTGATGTAGGCGGAATAGAGGAAACATATGATGATTTAGCATAAAGATGTTTAAAGGACATCTGGTGGATCCATGTGGTCATTTACATATAGACAATGTTTTTTAACACTAACGATCTTTCCAGGATTCATCTATTCTTTTAATATGTGGTGATGTTGGTTAAATAGTGGTGGTAGACGTGGATTTATAATAGTCATGTACAAAAAGTATAAGATTGCCGATCCACAGCAGGCTGGTCCGTCTCATTCTCGGGAAATACAGTCCGTAACTGACTGGAAAATATGCTGTCTTTGTCAGACAGTAACTCTCGAATCAATGCAGTGCCCATCTGAAAGCAAGCGGACTGATGTCAATGTTGGTCAATGGTACTGAACTGTTGCAACAAACCTCATATGCTTCAATGAGTTGCAGGCTATGCCCATGCCAATTGATATTAGGCGCCTCGATGAAGGCAAAGGCATTGAAGCCACTATATTGCAACACTTGGCCAAGTGGCACAAATCCTGCAAAGCGAAATTTAACAAGTAAAAGCTAGAACGTGCAGAAAAAAGAAATTCTGTGAAAGACTGTGACCCCAGTTTAGGTGCTTCTAAGAAATATACTAGACAAAGTGCTACACAGAAAGCATTAACAAAATATGTCTGATTTTTCTGTGGAGATGATGACACAGTAGACACACTCCACGAAGCAGCAACTTTTGGGCTCAACCATAAAGTTAGAAAATGTGCCACAGATCTTCAAGATCAACAACTTCTGGCTAAACTTAGTGCTGGGGACTTGGTGGCACAAGACGCGAAGTATCCCCTTGGTTGTTTAGTGTCACTTTACAACAGAGTTGCAGCCGAGCAAGCCCGAAAAGGCAAAAAGAACACAACTGACAATCTCAGCAGAAGTGTTGCTCTCGCAGAATTGCTGACATACATCGATGAATCGAGGATAGCTTAAGCTTCGGTCTTCAAGCTTGCAGGCCTTGTCAAACAGTATTCTGCGCGGCTGCAGCAATTTGGCATTGAGCAAGACACTCGTCCACACAGCACTGACCTTAAAAATCGCATCATTTCCCACTTCCCAGATCTGAAAGCTTACAAAAAAGGGCGGGATGTACTCCTTGCCTTTGACAGAGACATGGGAGCTGCTCTGTGTAAGCTCTGCAAGGAAAATTTTGATGAAGCCATCTGTCTTGCACGAGCAGCCAAAATTGTGCGAAAAGACATGTTACAACTGCACGCTACATTCACAGGGGCCTTTGATGAGGCATGTAAGGTCAACTTTGTATCCCAATCACTTCTGACAATCATAGCCATGATGCTTGATGGTCCCAACATCCAGTCCCAATCACAGTCAAGCAGTGGTACACATCAAGCATCGCTCAGTGTTGCTCAGTTTCTGCAGTACAGCAGACTGGCTAGAGGACACTGGTTGGGTGGAGGCTCTTGTCCAGGCCAAGGTGGCATCTGCAGGCACAGCACTCTTTTTTGAATGCCTTTCATATCACAAGAACTAGGCATGCAAACCAAGTTACAGCAAGCAGACTGTACATCCTACTCAAACGATCTTATGCCCACTACCAGGAGTCCCTGGAGCCAGAATGCCGAGCAGAAACGTTTGATGACAGGTGTGCTCGAAAAAAATCAGGAGATTCCACAGTTCTATTTCTGGTACACAGCTCTCCAACTTGAGCTCCTCGTCTTTAGCTTCGTTAAGTCTCTACGTGAGGCAAACTTTGCTATGTATGTGGACTTCCTGACCAAGCTAACCCTATGGTTCTTCAGTTTGGACCACACCAAGTACGCAAGATGGGTGCCAGTTCATATTTGTGACATGGTCAGTCTAAGCACAATCAGACCAGAACCTGCCATGGAGTTTATGAATGGCAACTTCACTGTTCGCAAAACCAACAGTGTTCTCCTCCATGGCTCTGGACCAGGTACATGAGCAAAACAATGCCGCTGTAAAGAGTGACGGTGGTGCTGTTGGACTTACTCAATCCCCCGAGGTTTCAGACACTGGATGGTCGTTGGTGCTGAACTTTTGAGGATGACTAGTGAGTTTGAGGCATCCCTGGAGAGAAAACACAACAAGCCACCATGAGCAGTCCAAAAGTTTCCAAATGATTTTGGAAAACAGGTCAAATAACTGGTTGATGTCATAGAAGAGATGGGCAACCCATTCATTGAGGAGACTACTGATTTGTTGAGACTTGACACCAGGGACATCGTTGACCCAATTGTGGCATCTTCTGTACGTCAGGCTGAAACGATGGGCCAGGAACAGTATCAGACTTTCATGACTGATCCATTGGTGGAGCGAACAACTCACATCAGGGAACCCATAAAGAAAAACAAATTGTCACTTTTGAGTCGACCCTCTCAAAGAGAGAAGTCCAAAACAAGCCTTCAAGTTTCATCTTTGAAGAGTGACTGCTCCCTATTTTCGCGGCTCTACATCGCCTGTCAATCAAGAGATGGCAACCTACAGGACTTTTTTGAACATGAAAATCAGGCATGTCTCCCACCTTTATCTCAGCTTGGCAAGCTCAGATCGGGAACCAAGGCAGATATCTTGGGATGCTTGGAAAGCAACTGTGCTGCAGCGAGATGTGAAGCCCCAAGAGCTGACGTCACAATCCTCGCTGGAGCAGTGGTTTGTCAACTTTTCAAACCAAATGCCACCAAGATTTTGACTGAATATGCAATAAAGATATTCCTACCCTACGTTCAGGGCCAACTGCAACATGCCAGTCGGGCTTACGTGGTCTTGGACCAGTACAGAGAAGGCAGCCTGAAATCTCAAACCAGGGAGAGAAGGGTGTCCATAAAGGGTAGAAGGCGCCACCAATCTTCCAGGAAACTGGCAACAGTTTTTGCGGATCAATGCCAACAAAGCAGTTGTTTACCTTCTTGGAAGTACACCTCACCAACCTTGAAACAGAGAAGCAAGTAGTCACCCAGTAAGTAGGCAATGGTGAGGATGCCCTGTGTAATTCAGCTCCCTCACTCCGAGCAACCATGAGAAGGCTGACAGCTGAATGATTCTGCACTTACAAGATGCTGTCAATGTGGGCTACAAGTAGATGAAGGGGAACAGTATACACAGACGTGGTTATCTTGGCCGTGGCAGCAATAGTGGAGATAGACATCCAGGAGCTCTGGGTGGCTTTTGGGACAGGTCGACACTTTAGGTACATCTCTAATTGGCCCTGACAAGTCTCTATCTCTTCCTACCATGTATATGGGGTGTGATATGGTATCATCCTTTGGCACAAGGGGAAAGAAGTCAGCATGGGAAACTTGGAAAGTATTTGAAGACGCTACTCCAACTTTCCTGGCTCTGTCCTCAGGCCCAGCAGAAATAACTGATGACAATGTTGCCGTGCTGGAGCGCTTCACCATTTAGCTGACCGAACCAGCGATCTCACCAACATAGATGAGCTCGAAAGAAAAGAAGAAAAGGATAGCGATGGATGCCATCCCACTAACACGAGGTGCGTTGGTGCAGCACATCCAGAGGGAAGTCTAACAGGGGAACACTGGGGTCAGGCAACTGCAGTTGTTCAAAAGCTGCCATCCCCTTCTGACTGGGGGTGGGCTGAACCACCCAAATGGAAACCGTTGTGGACAACTTTGCCAGAAGACAGTACGTCCTCAAGGGAACTAATTTTTTGTGGTTACAAAAAAGGTCCAAGTGCAATAAATCAGCACTGAAGTGCACTGCCTTGTGTTTATGCAGTGGACAAGACTGTGATGCGTAAAGCCCCCGCAGATAGCCCGAAAAACATTGACTGTTCGCAACACATTTAAGTACAGTATGGCTACCAAGCAGCCTCACTTTAGGTCAGCTTCCTTAAGTTTGTGTTATATCAATAAAGGGTGCTATTTGGATCAGTTGGAATCATTCAATCATCATTGATTATGTTCATTATGCAAAATACTATGCGACCGCAGTGTTTTTTTGGCGGCCATTTTGCAAAATGGCTGCCAAGGCCCACATAGACAGTATTTCGATTGGCCCCATAGCTATAAATTTGCCTAGGGACATTGTCTACTACTTGAATGAGTTGAATCATTCAATAATCATTGATTGAGCTTTATTATGCAAAATATTATGCGACTGCAGTGTTCTTTTGGCGGCCATTTTGAAAAATGGCTGCCAAGACTCACATAAACAGTATTTCGACTGGCCCCATAGCTATAAATTTGCCTGAGCACATTGTCTACACATGCTAAAAATGTCATGCTTCTATGTATAAACCCACAATTGTTACACCAATCTGCCTGACTAGTAGTGTCTTTGTGTGCACGAATAATAGCTAAGCTGGACATTCTGTGATTGGTCATAAGGGGGCCACCACTTAATCGCCAGGGGGGGGGGGGATGGAGTGTTTTTGAAGTAAATATTTTGAGATTGAATTTTCATGAAATAAATAATTGTCTGAAGGACATGTTGTAAATAAAATATTTAATGGCCCTCAATTTTTTTAGTCATACATAATTAGAGGCAAGAGTATGTGGAGGGGTTAAAAGATGAAATAACTATTATTTTTAGGCATACAGATCTATATCCATGATTTTTATTACTATGCCAGCTGCCAGACAGTATACAAAACAGATAACCTTACACGAAAACGAAACTATACACTATATATACACTATATATACACTATACGAAAATGTTTTTTGATCATTATTACCTTGTTACATGATTCGCTGTGATAGGCATAAATCAGCCCTGAGCAAACATGAGATGTTGAGACAAAATGGTTTTAATGTTGGGCCAGTGTCGTAGACAATGAACCAACATTAGTATAACATTGGTTGAATGCCTGCATGGGATTTCACTCTTGTCACCAGTGTCTTCACGTCTGAGAAGCTAGTCAGTGTAGCATGGGATTTAGGCCTATGCATGTATACATGTCATTGTGCAGCCTATCATTTGTTTAACACAGTGCAGTGCAGGTACAAAAATAGATCGTTTAGAATTAGCCCCATAACGTTGCTTAAACAGAACTGCCACAGATTATAATGCCCACTCAACATGCTCAAGGGTAAAAAAGTGGGACATTTCTTTGGACGCTCATATCTAAGACTTGCCTCGATTAATCAGGTCAATAAATGTTATTTTGTATACATCGTACGCTCAGTTCATTTGTAAAAAAAACAGTAAAATGTTATTAGCATTTTTCCACCTTGGGGTGGATATCGATCTCATTGACTCCCTGGTTGAAAAAAATTGATTTCCCCGGGTAAAACGAATGTAGTAGTCCACGGTCCCACATCTTTACGGTGTCGGCTCGTCCACGGCAAGTTTAGCGGCACTATAGTCATACATGTCGTGAATTTGTGACTGTCATTGAAAAGAGAAACATTTAGGCCTAAATTTGCATTTGTATCCTACTTTTCCGGCGTTTTATGCAACACCACATAAAGAATAGACTGCTAAGTGCGCATGTACATGTAGACTAGGCTAGTCTGCTAACTTGTTGCTTCTTTTTTTGATGGGTCATATTTTTTTTACTCTCCCTTACAATGTGTACGCACGTGCGTACTGGCGTACGGCTGGCTACGCGCCTGCCTCACCAGTTGTAGCCTACTTTTAGTGTGAAAATAAATCATTCAATACAAGCCAGTTGTATTCAGATTGTCACATATCGAATCTAAACATACCAGATGCCTCACCAGTTGTAGCCTACTTTTAGTGTGAAAATAAATACCAATAAAATTACCAGCTAAGTGGTGGGCTTCTCCTTTTAAATGATAATTTATGCCGTTTAACCCCTAAACTGCTAGCCCGAAATAAAAAAATCACCCACCTGAATTTGTGGGTTGCGGTAGCGAGACACAACTTGTGTTTTGTGTTTTGTTGCAGCTGGTTCTTGTGGGAATATAGAGATTGTGTCGCGATCAGAATGGGGAGCTCGTCAACCTAAGATGGCGGACTCAATGAGCACTCCAGCACCCTATATCTTCATCCATCACACTGTCACCAGCTCGTGCTCTAGCAAGGCCTCCTGCTCTGCAACATGTAAATCTATACAAAATTACCACATGGATGACAGAGGTAAGTTTTCAGTTCTGTTCGAGCAGCACTGCTAGTATGATAGACACGATGTAAACCACAAAACAGGTTTGGGGCATCGGTACTTGTATTTACATGTAAAGATATATGTTAAATGTAAGAGCAAAAGCAATGACAATTTTTAAACGGAGATGAATCCGCACTTCCGAAATATTTTTACAAGTTATCATTATTCATTCGTAGAGCGATTTTTTATTTCATCTGGTCATGCAATTTTTAAATTGTTCCGTTTAGTTTTCATCGTCATCATTGCTCGTTTCCTTTGAATATTCGTTCATCTATTTCACAACTCCATTTATTTTATGTTCGGTCACTTTATTTTATTATACACAGCATATATATGTATTTATAGTAGGCATATGAAGCGTTCACATTTGTACTAATGGATGTGCCATGATAATATAACCTATGTATTAATTGACATAGATTATGTATTAATTTACTTTTAGAATGTCTGATTTTATTAAATTTATTGATAATGTCACTCACAACTGTCTCTTCCTGAGGGGTATGTTTTGTACATGGCGATACTGGAATATATGCTATACTGCTGCTGTTGCTGCAGCTGCAGCTGCTGCTGCTGCTGCTGCTGCTGCTGTTGCTGCTGTTGCTACTGCTACTGCTTCTGCTTCTGCTACTACCACTACCACTACCACTACCACTACCACTACTACGACTGGTGGTTATATATGAAGGAATTGTTCATTTAATGATAAAAGCATGACGTGACATGTAAGAGAACACCCTTGAGAATGTTTTTAGATATAGGGCCATCAAAAAATGACCTGTCACCTGGCTGGCGGCCATTTTACAAAATGGCCGCCAAAATGTATATAAGTGTCAATATCTCAGCTTCTAATCCACCTAAAATCGAAATATTTTTTATCTAAATATACATTTTCAGGGTACTGATAATGAATAAAGTATTTGTAAACACATTAATCCTGAGTAGACTACCTGTCATTACACCTCAGCTTCTAATCCAGTTAAAATCGAAATATTTTTATATAGATATACATTGTCGGGGGTAGGCCTACTGATACTAATTAATGTATTTTCAAGCACATTAATCCTACAAAAAAACCCATTCCACTGACTCCAGTGCAGTTGTACCATAGTACCTGTCAATATCACAGCTTCTAATTCACGTAAATAGAAATATTTGTACTTGAATATACATTTTTAGGGGCACTGATAAAAAAAAGTATTTTTAGACATTTTATTCCAGCAAAAGCACATTTTTATGAATTCAATGGCAGCCAGTTTACGAAATCGCCGGCCGAATATATTTAGGTGTCAATATCTCGGCTCATTATTCATATATGAACAAAAAATTTGTATCTTAATATAGGCTAACATTTTCAACGGCAATGATAACAACAATAAATATGTTTAAATATTTTAATAAAATAAAACACATTCTACAGAATCCGATTGCGATTCTTTTCAAAAATAGCTACTTTAATAGATATATGTGTCAGCACTGTCTCCTACTCGAGGGCAAGGATTACAAAAAATATACCCTAAACACATCCACAGAAGAAATCAATGACAGTTATATAGTTGCAAATATTTAAAATAAATGTAGATCAATATATTTGATTTCTTGGTAATTTATAGTTATAATCCAGTTACTGGTGATGTGCTCTATAAAGAACCTTTGAAGTTATTCGATAAAAGTAAGATATAAAGCTTCGTTCAGTCGCGATATTGCTATGAATATGCAGAGAGCGATTCAAACTATATTCACTCACAATCCAGTTACAATCGAATTGTTGTGTCTAAATATAATTTGTTAATGGAAGGGATTAAAATATATATTAAACATTTTTCTTCATCCAACAAAAAACGCATTTTAATATTAATTAGTAACTTCAATACATGTATCACTAAATCCACTTAGAGTTGAAATATATAGTCTAAATATATATATATCTATCAAGTACTTTTATAAATCCTGAATATAGAATGATTTAAAAAACGGCATCCTTATGATTCAGACCAATTATATTGGTAAAAAACTCATTTTAGATAGTTAGAATTATAAGAATCAAACATTGTTACCATTGAAACCTTCTCTTTAATGTAAAAATTAAATAGCTTCTTACCTGTTCTTGTTACAAGTAAAATAGTTCATAGATTAAAACGCTTTGACAGATTTTACTATATCTAATTACATCTATCTTGCACACACTGTGCGTAATCAAACATATTTTCATTGGTTACATAGACCTAGTCACCCCAATTCACAATATTCAAACTGACCAGATATTACTATATGTGACAGTAAGGTTTGCTTTTAACTTAGATAATTACATGTCTGTGCATTATGAATACACATACTATTTACATGAATTCTCTCTCATTATTACTAATAGCGTCAGGTATGAACTTACAGTCAGACTTGTTAGGTCCAGCAAACATAAGGAACCAGAGACCCCTCCCCCACCCCGGATAAATTGTTGGAGTGTATGACTGTTCTAGCTTGTCTAAAACTCTTCCATAAACATAATGATTACTGTTCACAGTATGCAAATGTTTGTGCCTCAATCCACTAGCCTTATTTCGACGATATTGACTTGCCAAACACGTGCTATGGTCAAACCAGGGTGTTTGCCCTTGAGTTTGGTAGCTATACAGTTTGATCTGTGTTAAAATAATGACAAAGGTTGTTGCCCAATCTTGTAGAGCTGTTTATGAAACTACCACAGTGCCAATTTAAATCGAGCCTCAACCAGTTCATTCTCTTGTTGTGGATCATCACTACTCTGATGTCTACTTTTTTGCTAAGTTATCTGCCTTACTTGTTTAGCGCGGTTATAGAGGTTCATTTACCATGTTTACAAGACACTAATATGGTACTTGGTCTTCTGAATAATAACATCACCTTTGCTTAGTTTAGCCAGCATACTTTTATTTTGTAGATGTTGAGAATATTTTCTGACCAGAACATCAAGATCGAGCGTATGGTACAATAGTTTTGTTTCTGTTGCTGGCTCCATGTAAAAACAGATCTGTCATGTTAATATTTTGACGAAAATAATGCCTATACCTTATAGGAATATAATGCTGTTTTTCTTTAGTCAGTTACTTCAAGCTTAGTTTTGTCAGATTGTAAATGAAATAATATGTTATAGCAAATACCATTTTTAATGCTACCGATCTCAGCCTGTATCAAACAAATTATTTATATAATTAATTATATATTATCTACATTGATGTGGCAATGATTTGTAAAAAAATCAATAGAACTATAAAACAAGCATTTATCGGATAATTTAGATTACACGTATTTCAGATTGTTCTCCCTATAACCTGAAAATGTATATTTAAACACAAAGATTTTTTTTCTACGTCAATTAGAAACGGAGATATTAAAATATGTATATTCTGGCGGCCATTTTGAAAAATGGCCACGATTAAGATCAAATGTCAAGTCTACGTATTTGTTATTGTCTTTTTTGTAATACTTGGTTTTGAAAATGTATATTTAGACACCAAGATCATTTTTCCATGTGATTTAGAAACTGAGATATTGAGACATGTATATTCTGGCGGCCATTTTTAAAAATGAAATTTGAAATGGTCCTATAGCTAAAATATACCGCCATGGTATGTCCTCCCAGCATGCAAAATGTCATGCTTTTATCATTAAATGAACATTTTTTTTACTAGTCAGCCTAACTGTTATGGAAACACATCTATGCATTATGTCCCTCATATTTTAGGATGGAATGACATAGGATACAGCTTTCTTATTGGTGAAGACGGACGTGCTTATGAGGGTCGTGGTTGGGGCACGCAGGGCGCACATACCCTAGGCTACAACACCAACGCACACGGAATATCTGTCATCGGGACATTCACTTCGAAAAACCCAAACCAATTGGCGCTAAATGCTATAAACGCTCTCATTGATTGTGGAATGGCTGCTGTAAGTATATCAAAAGATAACTTAACTCACCTTTCTACATGTAGGCCTACCTCTATGGGTCAATAATACAACAGCTCAACTTGTGGAGAGACAATGATGTAGCCTTAACATATATGACATACATGTATAGCTCGTGTTCAATATCTACAATACTTGTTAGTAATTGAGATAAATTTTGCCGTATTTTTGCTTATTATAAGGCAATCAAAGTGTTTTAAAGGCGAGAAAACAATAACCATTTCAGTGACTTCAGACGATATAATCTGACGTCTTTAGACGTCAGATTCTAACGTCTAAATCAATCCCCGCACTGAACGAGTAAAGTATTTATAATGGCCGTAGACTACTCATAACGTAGGTATTCCAATGAATCAGCAAGAATTAATTAGGACATTTATGATGATTTCAAATTGAAAAAAAGCCTTTGGTCTCCATGATTTATACAAAATATTTCAGCGTTACATAGGTTAAAACGGGTGCGTCGTTTCGCTTCACTAATCACCGTATTATCTTCTGTGACGTCGATCATGCTGCACAGGCGGGAGGATCTACACCGTGTTGGCCTACTCATAATCATGATAATACCAGAATTGTGTTATGTGTGAAATACACTTTCAAACAGATACTTGTTTTCTGCTGATATGTTAATAATATATGTAGCTGGTAAGGGAAAACTCTAAGCATATTTCCAGCTGATTGAATAAGAATTAAGTAGGTAACTAGTGTTATGTAATCATGAAAATTATATAGCGTATGCAGCCAGACTTATAGAATAATATCCACCTGATTATAGAGCCAGAATTAATAATATTCAGTTGTTGTACGCTAATCAATTAATTTATATCTGGCTGGGTACTGTGTCCAAGGTAATTTCAGGTGATGAGACTACACCTAGGATTATAGAATTAAAAAGTATTTGAAGGGATAATCGTCTTTAGTATACTTTTATTGGGCAAATAATTTACAAATGGTAAAAAATATTTTCTCAAGCTTTAATAATTATGGAAATTGGTGATAACGGCTGAAAAACAATACTCAAGTTGGACAAATTACAATAATTTATTATGGCACTTAAAAGGTTAAAATTGATTCAAAAGTGAATATATAATAAACTTTATATTACATAATGTTTAGGCATATAAATATCGCTATTGTATACAGGTGCACGTCTTTATTTCCATTTGCTCGTGACAGTGAGAATACTAAAACATAATAGCTAACATGATTGTTTTACAGAATAAGATTAGAAGCAATTACAAACTGGGAGGTCACCGAGATGTGGTGGTTTCTACGGCCTGTCCCGGCAATTACTTCTATGACAACTGGATTACTAACCATGGCAGATGGGATCCATGGTAAAACAAAGGATATACTCATCATATCATGGACTGCACAGATAAACAAAAGCTTGACGAGTTCTCTCATTATGAACATCAGACAAGATCTACCATTCAAAAATTATAAGATAATATTTAAATTATTGCAAATTATAGTCATACAGACTATTACCTATTGTTGCAGTGTTGCAAAAATTGTTCCAAAGCTAAAATTGGTGATGTAACATTCGACGAAATTGCTCAATTTCAACAAGCGTCTTTTTATTCTACAAACAATACTACATGTGTGGTATGTTATTGTTCGATTGTCCACATCGGTGTATTGGAAGGAAGAAGTGAGATATTATTCTCATTGGGTATCCCTTCTCTAAAATACAGAGTGTGTTGTTGTTGTTATTATTACAACCGCGAGTTGTTCGTGATTTGTATTTGTGTGGGGAACAATACGTTTCTTGCCAAATAATGTTTACAAATAATAATACTTGATGTTTCTTAGTGATTCTACTTCATATCTGAAGGAGCTCATTTTATTTTTCTTCACCAGTGTTCACAGCATGGTTGAGCAGTTGTTTAGAAAAAAAATCGCAATATGTATTTCATAATAATGTAATTTCCAATTCAATAAATGTATGTTATGGAGGTACACAGGTAGTACCCTAGAGCCTAAATTGTTAATTTTTAAATAAATTATTTGGTACATGTGTCAACGATTTGAAAAATTATTAAATTTTCAGATGACACAAATTATTTGAACAAGTAAGGACATTTTAGTGCAAATGGTTTGTTTTATATACATCCTTATTGAACATCTCAATTTTGCAAAAATGAAGTCAAAGAAAAACATTAAAATTAGTTCCGAACCATAGCCTCAGCCAAAATTTTGGCGGATGCCTATTGTCGTCATTAGGCGCGTCCGTCCGTCCGTTCGTCCGTCCGCCACTTTTCGCATTATACCTTGTTTCGCGTCATTGGAATACACATTCAACATCACACACAGGTTAATCATGACTAAAGCTTGACTAATTTCACATTTGACGTTTCTGTGACTTCTATGACCTTGACTTTTTTTCGATCGACAAATTTTCTCGTTGCCGCGATGTACTCAATATTTTTTTATGTATCGCTACAAAATATGTATCATATTTACATTTCACTAATAGCTCGGATGAGCTCGAAATTGGGAAAGATTTGGACAGAAACTAGGTCGTGGCGGCCAAATTATCGGCCATTAATTTTGTAATATGCGTAATTTCTGGAAAACTGAACCAGATAGCTGGACCATTACTATAGAACAAACTGTGCCGTTTTAGGTAGGGAGATACCTTGAAAAATTTCAACTTGATCAAATTAAAAATGGCCGACCTGCGGCCACTTCCGATCGACTAATTTTGTCGTTACCGCGATTCACTCAACATTTTTGTATGTATCGCTCCAAAATTTTTACAATAAGGGAGACTGGGGCACCTTAAGACATGAGGGACATTGAGACAGGTCTGTTTGACACAGAAATTATTTTGCGATTTGTGCGCCGTCTGGTCAATAGTACCAAGACTAACCAATTTCCATTTTCCACCCTATTGTAATGGCTGTTGGACATCCTTGGCATGTATTTAAGCCTAGGTTAATTTTATTTACGCGGAAAATACTTTTTTGGGATGATCAATGTTTGTTTCTATAGATCATGTAATACTTGATTTTCCTATTATTTTGGTGTTAACTCACACCTGTGCTATCACTTTATAACGTATGTATAATGGTTTACTTCAAATACACCCCACACACAAAATATGATATCAGATGTGGGATCACTGTCTCAAGGTGCCCCGAAAGTTTTTCAAGGTGCCCCCACTTTTTTCAGGCACATATTGTTACTGCAACATCTAGCATTAGCAAACTGCAAGTTTTAGGTACAGGTATATGTAGTATTTAAATTTTGATTTTTGTTATATCCACGTTGTCTTCAGGTACCTGATATGGTGTCTCAAGGTACTCTAGGTGGTGTATCAAGGTGCCCAAGTGCGGGGTACATTGATATATTTTTTTGAAAATCCGTTTTGTTAAAAAAATTATAGGTTACACATTTCTCTAAATTCCTATTTCTTGCTCAAATATACCCACTGGATGCTGTATCCATATGTGTCGTTAAAATGTTTTATTTCGAAATTTAAATATATGCTTGGGGGGTTTGAATTTTTGTGTCTCAAGGTGCCCCAGTCCCCTATATCCATTTCAATAATATCTCGGATGAGTTCGAAATTGGACTAGATTCAGACAGAAACTAGGTCATGGCGGCCAAAATGGCTGATTATCGGCCCTTATTTTTTAATATGCGTAATATCTAGAAAAGCGGACCAGATAGCTAGACCATTACTATAGAATAAAATGTGCGGTTTCAGGTAGGGATATACTATGAAAAATTTCAACTTGGTAAAATTCAAAATGGCCGTCCTGCGGCCACTTTTGACTTCAATATGCATAATAACAGCAAAACCGTGCCAGATAGCTAGACCATCAGGCCTACTATTGAACAAAATGTGTAGTTTTTGTACTGCATGCTGGTAATAAGCAGTTCTCGGACAATTTCAATAATGGTGCGGCTATTGTCGAGTGTACTCTTGTTTCAAATGATTTTATCGAGGCTGAGGCCTATTTCAGTCGCCGACTGACCTGGTTATAATTGATTATTATATTGCACATGCAGCCATATAACAAAAATTGCTACACAAGAACTATTATTTTATAAAGGCGGATAGTATATTATTATCAACAACATTAATAACCATGTTTTATAATAGCTTATGCTTGTTTGTGCTCTAAAGCTTCAATGCCTATGTGTTGATACTGTAAAATTTGAGGAGAAAGGAAAAATACATCTCTTTCAAATAAAATATCACTATTACAGAAAAATAACATTAGAATGGTTCTCGTATTTCTTATTTTTGACATGGATGTCCAAAATAAGAAATACGGGAATTTCGTCTCTATATCCAGCTTAACAGGTAAATGCGCAGCACAAAAATTAAAAAAACTTTTGCAGTTCTAGTTTATGGACATGTTTACATCATATGGTCATATTATTATTATTATCATTATTATTATTATTATTATTATTATTATTATTATTATTATTATTATTATTATTATTATTATTATTATTATTATTATTATTATTATTATTATTATTATTATTATTATTATTATTATTATTATTATTATTATTATTATTATTATTATTATTATTATTATTATTATTATTATTATTATTATTATTATTATTATTATTATTATTATTATTATTATTATTATTATTATTATTATTATTTTTTTTATTAATATTATTATTATTATTATTATTATTATTATTATTATTATTATTATTATTATTATTATTATTATTATTATTATTATTATTATTATTATTATTATTATTATTATTATTATTATTATTATTATTATTATTATTATTATTATTATTATTATTATTATTATTATTATTATTATTATTATTATTATTATTAATATGGAGCTTTTTTATCTAGTGCATACAAAATCATTATTTTAACTGTTCCCAGGAAAATGGCATGTTTTTGTTTTAGCTCTGTTACATCTTTTTGAGTGTTTGAATATGTGAAAGCAACGTTTCAATAGATTACAACTTTTAGAAACATCCGTTGGCAATGTAATCAGGTTTCGAAAAGGACAAATTATGACAAAATGTCGGTCATTACATTTTTGTCATTTAGATCCACTTGTTTTTCAAAACGGTTGCCATGTTTGACAGGAAAATGACATCGAGTCACCAAATTAATTATTTCTTTCTAAAGTTTTTTTTATTATTTACTATCCGTAATCTATGACAAAAAGTTCTAAACTCTTATAAGGATACGTATGTAATGTCTCAGATGTATCCCATCGTCAAGACGTTGCTAGTTTATTAACAATGTCATCGGAAAATCGGAAAATCACAGCTTAATGGCGCTTTCCCAATGGGTCTCACATTTTCTAACAGGAAGGGTCACCACCTCTAAACTCGGACAATTGTTTTATATCTTTGCGGGACATCGTGAACATCGCCAAAATACACAGGTAATATTCATGAGATGTTTGTGGCTTGTGTAGTGACAAAAAAAAGGAATTTTCTGAGTGTTGATCCTTTCAAAGAAAAAAAATAAATCAAAATCTAGACCCTCAGCTGGCAGGTTTTATGGCAATATAACTGTATTATTGAGGGGTGGTTGTCAGAAATTGTATGAACATTCCGAAATACACACTTGTCAGGTACATATCTCTTTCAAATGGAAGATGGAGAAAGAAAATATAGATTTACAATGATATAAGCCTAAATACCACAATTTTAAACTTTTTTCAAGGCACTTGGGAATGGGCCTTAAAGGTTCGTATATTTTCAAATCTACCAAGAGAGGCCTATCTTATTTGTCAATTTTAATGATTAAGGTATCATCCATATAAACGTACGATCAAGTAGGAGAAAAAACATTCTACTACCAATTTACAAACCTAAAGGGCAAAAAAATGTATTAATGTAGGTTGTGGAATGTTTTGTCTGTTGGTATAAATAATATATCTTCTAATAATCTATTTAAAAAATCAACTTCCTTACCTTACTATCAATAGGATCAGGTGTATATTATTAGTTTGTGGGCTCTATTATCATGATATATGTGTGTATTCTGACAAATATGTTCATTGAATAGAATTATTATATTGTATATTTATATCATAATTATATTTATATTTCAGCACTGTTTTTTTTTAACATAATTATTATTAACATAATTATTAATGAGACACACACGCCATAGAAATTGATAAATTTATGAGACCAAGAAATAAGAGATGATTCATTTAAGTAGGTATTATTGATAATCATTATGATTCTGTCTCCATCCGTTTTTTCATAATGATCATGAATGTATATAATTGGATGTGATTTACATTTGCATTTGTTATGAAAAAATAAAACAATTTCTGATTCTATGTTTAACCTAATATCACATCGAATGAGTTATAGCCTAATTTTATGTGGAGGTCTGTTTTTATATGGGACTGAAAACGAGGCTGTGGCAGTCATCTTGATTTTATTGATTTGAATAAATATGAGTGATAAAACGCCAAATCACGAAAATTGGCAAAATAAATGGGATGCAAATATAGGCCTATATAGATATTTGTGTTTTGCGAGTCTATTATATTGATGAAGTCTGTTTTCATGTTTGATCAAAAACAAGATTGTGGCAGCCATTTTGAATTGATGAATTTTATAAATATATAAATTATATTTAGCTACAATGCTATCGTAACAGTGTTTCTAAAATATCTAAATTCGTTCTTTCAAGTCTCATACCTACGGCAAGGTACAGGAATGAATGGGCAATGCAAATTAAAGTTGCAGGTTAGTTGAAATCACCTGTTGTGCATTTGCTATAGTTAGATAAAGTAGTTATAACGTTAGCATAGTACAGTACACGTGACAGTGTGATTTATAGGCAGAGTGGGAACCTTACTGTTTATTGCAAATATGGAAAAACAGATATTTTAGCCATTCTACAGTGCAACAATCTGAAACCATTTCCTGACTAGGTGCAGATAAATTCTAGGAAAAGATGCAACGTTTAGAAGCACTGTTGCTAATGTGACATAATCAATGTGTCAAAGCAAACCTCACGTTAAGTGCCTTAAGCCTTAAGTGAAAGAAAAACACACCAAGCATTAAACAACTTCCTTGTTTAATCATAAATGCCATCTGCTGTCTTTTAATTTTCCCACCACTCGGACACAAGAAGTAGTAGTAGATGGTAGCTTTTCGGATGCTGCTCATGTGGGATCTGATGTGCCACAGGGTACCGGGGCTCATTACTATTTTATTTATATGGTACATTAATGACCTGCTATTCTCGGTCTCATCTGATACTCGACTATTTACTGACGACTTCATCCTTTATCGGCCCATAAAATTCAAGGACGATCAAAACTACAGGAGGACCTAACTAAGTTGGAGCGCTGGACAAACATTCTTCTTCTTTTCATCTGGTCACACCTTTCAACGGGAAGACTAAAGGACCAGGGTTTGTGTGGTGCGCAGCAATAAATTAAATGAAAAAAATGTATATACAGTCCGGTATCTTGGCCTGGTTTGTAGACCTAGTATATATAAAGTGTCTCTGTAATCATTTATTATTAAATGACTATAGCGTACAACAACAAACTTATAAGGTGCTGGGTAAAACTGAACAAGCCCCAAAAAAATCATATCCAGCCCTGTGAACAAAAAAGGCAGAAAGGAACTGGAAAGGTGCTGATTAATGTGATGTAGCATTTACAAGGTTAGTGATGGTAGACTGCAGACATGCTGAGTGACTGCAGCCTTATATTGCCTTATATCGATGGATGGTGATGAGACCATGGTCAGGTCGAGTGTTCCATGTACATACTGTTGCTGGGAAAGAAACTGTGCCTGTAAGAATTTGTGCTACATAGGAAAGGCAAGAATGCATGTTGGTGAGTCCTAGTATTTTTTTGGTGAATAGTAATATAGAGATCCAGTGGTATTGCAACTAGCTGGTATACAATTTTGTATACAAAGACCACGCAAAGGCAACTCCGGCACTGGGATAGCAAAGGCCACTGGAAATGATCCAGCATATGAGTAACAGTAGGCCTACTGGTGTTATGATAGCGCCTCATAACATATCTCGCAGCTCGCCTCTGGACCATCTCCAGTCTCTGACCAGCACACTGGGTATGTGCGTCCACACACTGGCACAATATTCCAGGCGGGGACGCTCTAGAGCCTTGTATGCAATATGGATCTGATTTTATGAAACCTGGTATTTATGTTTCGCTTCACGAATCCCAACGCCTGGTTGTGCCTTGCCTGTTATGTTTGAAATGATTATGCATTTTCCAATTTGGATCAGAGCTGATGGTAACTCCAAGGTATTTTTTGAGCTTACCCTTTGCAATGTTTCATTAAGCAGTGAATAGCAGTAAGCTACTGGATTACGTTTCCTGGTCACCGAGATGACTTCACACTTGATTGGATTAAACTCCATTAACCAGGTTTTCTCTCAGAGGGTCAATTCGTTTAGCTCTTGTTGAAGAATTTGAGAGTCTGAATTGGAATTTATTTCTGAATAAATGATGGCGTGATCAGCAAAAAGTCGAACTTTAGATGTAAGGGAATTTGGTAGGTCATTGATATGAAGAAGGAAGAGAACGGGTCCCACGATTGAGCCTTGAGGTACCCCAGATGTAACTGAAACATTTTCTGATATTGAATCCTCTAGTACAACTCTTTGCTTCCTGTTAGACGGGAAATAGTTACTCCAATCAAGTATATTCCCCCGTAATATTTTAATTTCAGAGCCAGATGTCTATGAGGAACCTTTGCTGAAGTCCAGCAGTGCACTACAATATAAGTTTGTTTCTTCTGATCTGTGTTGTTGAATAATTTATGAAATTGTGTTACTAGTTGGGTCTTTGTGGATTTCTTTGCCTTGAAGCCATGTTGCCAACTTGGCAGTCAGCATTAAGGAGAACCTGGAATGAGGGGGGATCATATCTCCACAATTGCAAGTGTATCATGAAGCTAATTCGACACTGAGGTTCCTGAGGAGAAATCTGAAGGGATTCCCTCAACATAAAAGAAATTGCATATTTTTCGATGGTTCGGTCACTTTTGGAATACTCTTGTCCTGCATGGGATCCGTAGGCCTGCAGGCAAGGTGATATTGATAAATTAAACAAAATTCAAAGAGCTGCTGCATGTTTCGTAACAAACAACTATAGGCCTACCGGCGTAAATCAAGTGGTACAGCTCTAATACAAGATCTAGGCCGAACTGACTTACGAGCTAGAAGGAAAAACTGCATGCTGACAAGCCTGTACGGCATTTTGAACGGATCAATCGCTGCAGCCTACCTGCCAATGACCTCTTAGCCACAGCAGACAAACTAACTCATTCAAAAATATATTAGAGCTCACCCAGTAGGCACCTTGATGTCAATTTGGCGTCGATAAATAGTCAAGATTTTACTTCTGTCAATTTGATGTCAATGATTTTTACAAAATTTTGTAAACTATTATTTTAACTTGTTTTGAATTGTAATTAATCTTGATCAAATGCTAATTGGATGAATATACAAAGCTAAGACGTACAATAAAATTTGATGTTCAATTGACGTCAAATCATGGACATCAAATTGATATCAATCATCAGACATCAAATTGATGTCAATTCGGGGTCGAGGTTTCAACCCTGTATATAAGATCTCTTTGAAATTATTATACAGTAATATAAATCGATGGTGGAAGCGCAAAAAACACCTATCTATCATATACATGGTGGAAACGCAAAACCTCCTATCTTTTAGGTTGATGGTGGAAGCGCAAAACCACCTATCTGAAAAAATGAAGTTTTGAGTAAAGCGATAATAATTGAATAATTTCAAATATTCATGAAGATTGTTTACTAAAATGACTATGTACATTAATAATTATTATGTGCTCTTTTTTCAATATTCTGAATTTATTTGACAGTTAGGAGGTTTTGCATTTCACGTAAAATTTCATTTCAAACCAATCATTAATCTGATCAACATAAAACCATCATTTCGTAAACTAATTGACATTTAATGATACACCTCGCCTTAATCTCTGTTGACACTAATACAAGTAGTATCGGATAATCCCATTGGCAGGAGTATGTTGGCGGCGCGGCAATGCGGTGTCTTATTGATAGTTTAAGATAATAAATCTGCATCACAGGGGTGGAGATGAAAATTAAAACTCCAGAGTCAATTTTGGAGTACGTACAGCTCAGTAGCCCTGCATCACACCCAGCTCTCAGTAGCTCTCCATCACACCCAGTTCTCCATCACACCCAGCTCCTAGTAGCTCACCATCATATCCAGCTCTCCATCACACCCAGCTCTCAGTAGCTATGCAGCACACCCAACACTCCAACACACCAGGTTCTCGGTAGCTCACCATCATACCCAGCTCTCCATCACACCCAGCTCTTAGTAGCTCATCATTACACCCATCTCTCCATCGCACCCAGCTCTTAGTAGCTCACCATTACACCCATCTCTCCATAACACCCAACTCTCCATCACACTCAGTTCTCAGTAGCTCTCCATCACACCCAGCTCTCCATCACACCCACCTCTCAGTAGCTCTCCATCACACCCAGCTCTCCATCACACCCAGTTCTCAGTAGCTCCCCATCGCACCCAGCTCTCCATCACACCCACCTCTCAGTAGCTCTCCATCACACCCAGCTCTCCATCACACCCTCCTCTCAGTAGCTCTCCATCACACCCAACTCTCTATCACACTGAGCTCTCAGTAGCTCTCCAACACACACAACTCTCCATCACACCCAGCTTCCAGTAGCTCTCCATTACAAACCAGCTCTCAGTAGATCTACATCACACCCAGCTCTCCATCACACCCAGCTGTCAGTAGCTCTCAATCAGACCCAGCTCTACACCACACCCAGCTCTCAGTAGCTCCCTATCACACCCAGCTCTCCATCACACCCAGTTCTCAGTAGCTCACCATCGCACCCAGCTCTCCCTCACACTCATTTCTCCATCACATCCAACTCTCAGTAGCTCTCCATCACACCCAGCTCTCCATCACGCCCCTGCCCTTCGTAGCTTTCTATCACACCTAGCTCTCCATCGCACCCAACCCTCCATCACACCCTGCTTTTAATAGCTCACAATTAAACCTAGCTCTCTATCACACCCAGCTCTCAGTAGCTCTCCATCACACTCAGCTCACCATGACACCCAGCTCCTAGTAGCTCACTATCACACCCAGCTCTCCATCACACCCATCTCTTCATCGCACCCAGCTCTCAGTAGTTCATCATTGCACCTAGCTCTTCATCACACTCAGCCCTCAGTAGCTCCCCTATCACACTCAGCTCTCCATCACACCCATCTCTCCATCACACCCAACTCTCCATCACACCCCTGACCTGAATAGCTCACCACCACACCCACCTCTCCATCACACCTAGTTCTCAGTAACTCTCCATCATACCCAGCTCTCCATCACACCGAGCTCTTAGTAGCCCTCCAGCACACCCAGCTCTCCATCACACCCAGTTCTCATTAGATATCCATCACACACATATCTCAGTAGCTCTCCATCACACCCAGGACCGAATGACTCTCCATCACACCCAGCTCTCAGTAGTTCTCCATCACACCCAGCTCCACATAACACCCAGCTCTCAGTAGCTCCCTATCACACCCAGCTCTCCATCACACCCAGCTCTGCATCACACACAGCTCTCCATCACACCCAGCTTTCAATAGCTCACCATCACACCCAGTTTTCTATCACACCCAGCTCTCAGTAGCTCTCCCTCACACCAGCTTCACATCACATCCAGCTCTCCATTACACCCAGCTCTCAGTATCTCTCTATCGCATCCACCTCTTAATCACCCCCAGCTCCCCATCACTTTCAGCTCTCCATCGCACCCATCTCTCCATCACACCAGGCTCTCAGTATCTCTCCATCACACCCAGCTCTCAGTAGCTCTCCATCACACCTAGTCCTCATTATATCTCCATAACATTTAGCTCTCAGTAGCTCTCCACCACACCCAGCCCTCAGTAGCTCTTGATCACAGCAAGCTCTCAGTATTTCACCATCGCACGCAGCTTTCCATCAGACTCGGCCCTCAGTATCTCTCGATCACACCAGCCTTGAGTAGCTCTCCATCACACCCAGCTTTTCATCACATCCAGTCCTCAGTAGGCCTATCTCTCCATCACACCCAGCTCTCTGTAGCTCTCCATCACACCCAGCTCTCAGTAGGTCTCCAGTAAACCCATCTCTCAGCAGCTCTCCATCACACTCAGCTCTCTGTAGCCCCATAAAACCAAACCCACAGTAGCT
The DNA here is from genome assembly GCA_964017125.1 of Flabesymbios commensalis. Classification (NCBI taxonomy): domain Eukaryota; kingdom Metazoa; phylum Annelida; class Polychaeta; order Terebellida; family Flabelligeridae; genus Flabesymbios; species Flabesymbios commensalis. The sequence continues at coordinate 87,321,881 of OZ024906.1, forward strand.
CTCTATCACACCCAGCTCTCCATCACACCTATATCTCAGTAGCTCTCCATCACACCCAGCTCTCCAGCACACGCAGCTCTCTATCAACTCGCTCTCAGTAGCTTCCCGTCAAACCCAGCTCTCAGTGGCTCTCCATCGCACCCAGCTAAATGTTTAATATAAACGCAGGCTCACCACTTTCAGCATCATTTCCTTGACAGTTAGGAGGTTTTGCGCTGTTAAATTTTGAACCCAAAAAGATAGGTGTTTTTAACTTATGCGCTTGAAAGCTATTTTCCATCAATGTATCCCTTAGAAAAGTTGACAGATTATACAAAATTGGCAAAGCAACACTTAGAATGCAAAATCCGAAAAACGCCTATTTTGCAGATATATATAGGCCTATAGGTGGTTTTACGCTTCCGCCATCCATCTGTAAGATAGGTGGTTTCGCTTCCGCCATCATAATACATTGTATATGTATATAGGGCCTATATATATATGTAGGCTATATATATATATATAAAATATCATACGCAAAAGGCAGTGTCTTCTCACTTTACAAGTGAGTTGATACTGCATTTTGGCTTGGCACGGCATATATAGGTTACACATTTACCGTGGTGAAAATTTTTCGTTGATTTCTCAGTCAATTGTCAATCAATTTTTATAAAATTTTACGAGCGCCATTATCTAGTCATGTGAGACTACTCTGAATATTTAATTGAAACATATTGAATACCTTAAATGCTAGTTTATTTAACAAGTAGTAAATAATAAAAAATGTTACCCTCTACTTGTGATCAAACCCATTAGCTTCGTCTCTGAATTCCATTACAATCATGTCAAATGGTGTAACTTCTAAAATACCTTCTAAAACTTAAAATTTGAAAGTCACATTTGTGTGTGCAAAATGGCATGAAATCCTCGAAATTCATTCACCTTGGTTGCTGAATTTAATGTCAATGTGACTATATATAGGCCCAATTAAGTATTTTATGTAATATAGATAATAAGTGTATAGCGTCATCTAATTGTAGCCAAAATGTTGCATCCCAGCAAACACGACACATCTAGCCAATGCTTGAACAATGCTAGGTCAACGTTGCAGACGATGGGCCAACATTGGTCAAACATTAGGTAGATGTGTCCTGTTTGCTGGGATGTGTCCTTCAGTTTGTCATTTAAAAGCTGGACTGCAATGCCAATTAATAAGTCAATATCAGGTGTTATGAAGTGCATGTATGTAATATAGCAAGGTGATCTTACACTTATGCCTTCAGTTTATCAGCGTCCCATAACGTTGTTCACTTGCTAGACCAGACCAGGTTCGAGCCCCACAGGTGGCAATAAAATATATATATATTTTTAAATGTTCAAAATGATCGTTCAAAACAACTTTTTTTCTGTTATTTTTTGACGTCAATTATTGACATCAATTTGACGTCATATCAACATCAAATTCGCACTGCCACTGGGAACTCAAAAAAATCGTTTTTATACAAAAGAAGGCCTACCGATGGGAATCATGGTATCCCCCCAGCTGCAATTGAATCCAGATCATACATAAAAGCAAAATATTTTTTTATAGCTTATTTTATCTGTTTATGGTATGGTATTTGGCCGTGATGCATATAGATACATCTCTTTTGAATGTTCAGCTAGATACAATGTCATGCGCTATAGGCCTACAAGATTTCATTTATTCATTCATTCTTAACAGAAATATTCACATTTTTGTTGTTTTCTGTCATTTAGTGTAACCGTAGGATTAAGTCTCCTCAACATTGTCAACAACTTGAACAACCCTTCTCTCACATCTTACCCAAAATATGGGTTATAAACGTGTTATAACATTACATTTAATTACATAGGCGCTTCTTTACTTAATTATTTACTTATTTGTAAACATTTTCACTTGTATGGAAACCATAATGGCCTCTCTACGCCAGGGGATATTGATATGGAGATGCAATTCCTCCTTTTATCGCCCATTGACCGGCTGGAGTAGGTCGATTCTATCAAGTTCAAGTTCCCCTTTACTTTCTCCATCTTGCACAAGTTCAAATAGATGTTCATCCACATGTCTCCAAAGACCAGTTTTTTATCACAATAGATCTAGTTATGATCGATTAAAATGTGAATCATACAGATCAGACAATCACATGAAAACAGTCTTTCTAGAACTTGGAGGCCGAACAAAGTTTTCAAACTGTTCAGCTATCAGAAATGAAACATCAGCAAAAAAACACATGTGCTCTAAATCTTTTGATAATGATATTTGTAGGCTTAGTTCTACTTTATCAATCACATCAGATAGTCTCACAGCAACAGTGAGAAGACATTTTAATGAACATGCCATATTTAATAAACATGTTGCAATCAATTTAAATAAACGTTCTCCTGTGTTGGCATGTCATCCAAGACATTTTTCTTCCAAATCCGAAACTTTGATGAATGTTTTTGACAGAAAAGCAAAACGTTTGCAAAAAAATAATGCTGCTCTCAATTCAGAAAGTCAAGTTTATGATTACATAAAGAATGAGGTGAGATTATCTTATTTTGTTAATTCTGTGTTGTCCACTGTCGGACAGACTTTAATCACAAAATGCATATACATAATTATACAAAGTCTACTCCTTTTTTAAAAAAATGGTAAAATAAAAAATCATTTCATTCAAATACCCAAAAGATGTTTACATAATTTACACATAATGTGTAGCCTGTTGGGCTATATATAATCGATAAAAAATTTGCAGGATATCTAACTTTTATCTATCTGCTATTCAGTTATTTATCATACAGTTTTAAATCCATCCTATATTTTTTCTATCCTTAGATCGGGTGGAGGGTGTCAGATAGAATTTGTGATGTAAAGAGGTAAGTGTACTGGTATATTGTTCATGTTGAATTTGAAAACTCTTTATAAACCGGATTGGGTGCATGTGATCTACAAATATAAATCAGCCTACTACTAGTATAATTTGTTTCAATTTTACCAGTATGTGATTTAAACTGTATAGGATTTAAAAGAAATATATAAACAAATTCAAATTGCAGGAAATTTCCAGTTGCAGTCGACTTAGGATGCGGAAAAGGATATGTGAGCAAGCATGTTTTTGCTGACACGGTTGGCACTATTTATCAATGTGACATGGCAGAAAAAATGCTGGTAAGACCAATTCAAAGTAAATTCTATTACATGTAGCCTATCTCAAATAACAAAATAAATGTTTGGAATCGTCATGTAATTTCAGAATACAAAATGAAGTGGCCTGCAATTAGCGAAATGCAGACCGAAGGTAGCAGGTCAAAAATATTGATCTGCTAAATGGGCAAATTAATTGCAAATCATTGCATGTTCAAATGATTCTGGTGTTCAATACTATTATCATCTAGTATTTGCCTGGATTTGTATAATCTTAGAAATAAATCAGAAATAACTTTTAATTTATGTCGATAAAATATCTGTCTCTGTCTGATAAAATCTGGCTCTATGTAATTCAAATTAAATGTAGCAACATGCTATCATACGGGCTACTGTTTGACTGAGCCAATTAGCTTATACAAGATCAAATGAAATGTATATTTTATAAATGAATGTTTATTTTCAGAGTCAAAGTGAAATGTCAGAAGAAGTGCCTACTTTCAGAGTTCATATGGATGAAGAAGTTTTACCTTTTAAACATAACTGTTTAGATCTTGTTGTTAGCAGCTTAAGGTAATTTGTGAGTGGCTTGATAATGTAGGGCACAACAATAGACTGTTTTTAATCTGTTTTTAGTATGTGATTAAATCATTGTTATTGGCAACATAAGGTTTGTTTAAACATGAACTTTTGCAAATGTTTGGTCTCGGATTAAACAAATGTGAGTAATTTTCACCCACATGAAGTTGTGGGTCGCAGTAGTGAGACACAACTTCGAGTGGGTGAAAATTTAAATAAGATAACTTAGTGGAGAAAGGGTTAAGCCTGTACGTACCAGAAAATTTATTGAAAATGATAAAATGAGACAACATACCCAACTGTAGTCACAATAATATAACAAAGGTTGATGTCCTGTGTCAGCAAGATTTCATTGTATGTTATTGCAGCATGTTATCTTCAACACAATTGTTTGGGATGCTATATTCATATTATGTTTTGAAGTGTCAAGCCTCATTAATTGTCTCCTTGAACCTTAAGTCTCTGGGGGTTTTAATCAAACTTTTATTTTTTTTAATCTAATATCGTTTGAAACCGGAAGATTTAGCAGCATTTCCAACTTGAAATGAATGTGAAATACTTTGGAATAATGTAAAACTTTTATCAAACTTACTTTTGATCAGGCAGTACTATAAATGTTGAGAGAATTATAGCCCAAGTAATATTACAGATCTGAGTTGTGATAAAGTGCAATACAATATGTAATGATATCGACCCCTTGGATATGAAAGGGTGTATCTGCCACTTTGCAAAGTGTCAGATACACCCTCTCGTATCCAAGGGAATGATATGTATTAAACTAATTGTTGTTGTCTTATTTTAGTTTACATTGGGTGAATGATTTACCAGGTTGTTTTAGACAGGTATGAACTTAAAGGGACTAGCCCAGGTTAAAATCATCAAAAAATCGGTGATTTTATTTCGGCTTCTTAATATGACCATATGATAGACTAGAACTGCAAAAGTTTTTTATTGTTTGTGCTGCGCATTCACAAGTTAGGCTAGATATAGAGACGAAATTCCCTTATTTCTAATTTCTGACATGGTTGTCAATAATTAGAACACAGGAATTTCGTCTCTATATCTAGTCTAACTGGTGAATGCGCAGCACAAAAATTAAAAAACTTTTGCAGTTCTAGTCTATGGACATGTTTACATCATATGGTCATATTAAGAAGCCGAAATAAAATCACCTATTTTTTGATGATTTTAGCCTGGGCCAGTCCCTTTAATCCCATTTTTAAATACATTTTTAACCCTTTCAATTCTAAGCATGAGTATAGTCATTAAGTCTCCACCCACTATGTGGTGGTGGAGACTTATTGTTTTTGCTGAGTCTGCCCGCTGCCGCCGCCACCGCGTTTTGTTTCTGCTCTCACTTGGAAACCCCTGCTCGGATTTTTTCCAAATATTTGCAGTATGCATATCTGCCCTAGGGAATTTGCCTGGTAAATTTTTTTGTGTTTTTCTGTTTCTTCAACAAAATCCAAGATGGCCGCCAAAATCCTATGTCACTCTCTAGAGCTTGAACCGCTTTATGGATTTGTTTCATGTTTGGTTTAAAGGAAAGACCTTACCCTGCACACGTACTGATTAGTTTTTGGTGTGATTCTGATAATAAAAACTTTGATTTTTTTACGTTTCAGAATTTTTGCGGATATTTCAGTTTTGTTCATTTTGGCTATCATCAAAATTTGTTAATTTAGCTATACACCCCTGCTCAGATTATTTCTAAATATTTGCAATATGCATATCGGCCCTAAGGAATTTGCTCTGTAATTTTTTTTGGCGTTTTTTAGCTTCTTTAACAAAATCCAAGATGGCTGCCAAAATCCTATGTCACTCTCTAGAGCTTGAACTGCTTCATGGATTTGTAATATGCTTGGTTCAAAGGAAAAACCCTACCTTGGTTGTGTGCTGATTAGTTTTTGGTGTGATTATGATAATAAAAACTTTTTTTTACGTTTTATGATGTTAGCTGATATTTCAGTTTTGCTCATATTGGCTATTACCAAAATTTGGTTACATAGTTATACAGCTCAAATGTTATCTTTTGGGTATGCTCACTGGCACTTAGAAGATTGTCAGGAGAATTGTTTTTCTTTTATTCAACAAAATTCAAGATGGCCAATGAATCACATTTACTCTCATGAGCTGCTTCACCGTTCCAAGGAAGCAACTTACCCTGGACATATGTTGATTACATTTTGGTGTGATTCTGACATCACATTTTTGTGTGGTTTACATTAAAAAATTGGTGACAGTACTGTATTTCTCTATAATTAATGTATTTTGGTTGCTTAATCTATGTGGGGCAGGTGGAGGCGCAAGCTTTGCCCCTCAGGCAAATCTAGTTTGTAATCAGTTTTATCAATAAGACCAATCCAGAATATTTATATATTAATTGAAATGGGACACGTTGAATGTAAGTTTAAAACTATCCAGTTCATATATGTGTACTCCTAAACATGCTAAACTAATAAAGGAGTCAGAGTCATTTTTGGCTGGCAATGAATTAAAAATAATTATTCACACTTTTCTATTAATTGTAAAATATACTTAATTGCATTTATATCAATACATATTAAATTTATTACAGATCCACAATTGCCTTAAGAATGATGGTTGCTTGATAGGATCAATGTTTGGTGGAGACACACTTTTCGAGCTGAGATCATCTTTACATATGGCTGAAATTGAAAGGGAAGGGGTGAGAGTTCATTATAATTTACTTTTAAAAAACAATTTTAGCTATCCCTTTGAAAATGTATTTAATTCATTTTCACCATTAACATCATTGTTTTAACTTACTTTTTCAATGAAAAAAGTATGCTTAATTATTCACATTCATTATTTTTAGTATTTTTTAAATAGATTTAAATATAACATTGATGACACAATTAATATTGAAGGCATGGCGCAGACCAAATTAAGTGTTCGTATAGCATGCGTTGATGGTAGTGACACCTTCTTTCGCACATGTATGAACAACTCTTGCTTGCAAAGTGAAAAGTGCACTTGTTGTATTTAAATCTATTTGAAATTCATTTTACGACATCTAAATTAACACTATCTGTCTTTGTAAATGTGTAAATAGCCTTTAAGTTCTCCTTCTAATATCAATTTTTTTTTTATAAATGAATTGAAACAAGTAGCATATTAGGAATTTTAAAATATTATATTTTTAATTTGCAATTTGTTTACTGTGAAGTATTTCACAAAAGCACAGGTTTGTGGACATAATCTGCACGTGGAAATAACATTTATTGAACTAGTACAAAAAAGTGAATCATGTACCATGAACATAGGCTGCTATACTAACCTCTATGATTGTCACCCAATGATTTTTGTAGAGTTTACAAAGATTACGAAAAAAAAATTATTTTACAAAATATAGACAAGTCTGAGATCTCATCAAATTTGGTAACATTTTAGTTTTTTTCTCTTGTATATTATATGTATATTATCAGAAATTTATGTTGGTGTTAATTTTAACACAGTTCGACGTGTCGGCCTTCTTAATGATTTTCTTATGCTAATATCATGGATCATGGGATCAGTTTATAAATAGCTTGATGTGCTTCAAATGAAACCATGTTTAGTATATGATTGCTACATTATTTATTTGGCATTTTCACCCACTTGAAGTTGTGTTTCGCTGACGCGATCCACAACTTCAAGAGAGTGAAAATTAAACAGATTTGACAAAATGGATGTCAACGATTTTGAAATCTTGTTGAATGATGTCACATTTTATTTTTACCATGTTTCTATGCGGGTATGTGCTGATATAAAAAGGAAAACGCTAATATAATTTGGACCAGTATTTGAAGAGTTCAATGGAACCATGTTTAATATAAAATTATGAAATGAAAGTTTTTGATCATTTTTTTGCAGGGAGTTGCTGCTCATATATCTCCATTCACGACGGTGCAGGACCTTGGTAATCTTCTTAACAGAGCTGGATTTACAATGCTCACAATTGTATGTAGAATCTAAACATTATGCCAAAACAAATCTGAATTATAACGTAATTTATGTTGCAAAAAATAATGTACAATAATTAAAATAATATAAAGAGCTACAGATTTTGAAATGTCACCGCAGTAAAAGTTATCCTTATGAGTACCAGTATATTTTATTTGTTAAATTGAAAAATTGGCAAAGTTGTTGCTACTTTACAAGAAGCTGGATGACTAGAATTGGAAATGTATCATAGATCACTCTAAATGCAGTCATACTACACTGAAGGTGGCTTTAAGAATTCACTCTCACATTTACACTATGTACAGATGTACCAGAGTTGTTAATTTGTGTTTTGCTTTGTCAGCTAAACAGACCAAATAGTGTTTCAAGTTTAATTTCACAATATGTACTCAATTTCTATTCATGTATCAATGTATTTCTTTTTTGTATTTCTTTTTTGACCACCATTTTGTATGATCTGCTGAATATTTCTTAAATGGTTACTTTGATCTGAACAGTTATTGTAAATCTGATATAAGAATGATGATGTATTTTTGATGGAAGGATCTGATTCGTGCAATATATTTAGTTTTGATTGTCTTTCACAGGATATTGATGAAATGGTAGTAGGTTTTCCAAGTATGTTTGAGCTCATGCATGATTTAAAAGGTTTGCTTTTTAAAATATTCAACAGTAATCTGATGTTTTTCAGCCTCTGGTTATCAATTCATTTTTCTCTTGGGTTGTATTCTGATATCGGTGAAGATTTTACATAATAATCCAAACCAAGATACAAACAAATTAGGCATGAAATATGTATACTGTGTAGCTATATTACTGAGAACCAAAATATTGCTGCTAGAATATAAAATTAGAACCCATGGTAAATTTAAAAGGTGTAACAAATTTACCACAAATTTATAAATTCATTATCTCTGTGGCATATTTTTCACATAATATTGTATTTTTTCCACTTCAAAAGAATAAAAATGTAAGTTATTTTTTTCCACAGAGTGTTTTGCAGATGAGCTCACATTTTAGCAAAAATCACATAACAAATTTGGTATTTAAATCTCATGTATTTGTTTTAAGATGTTTTAAATGTATACTCCCCTAGATTTATAAAGAGTTTGATCTATATCTATCGCGCTGTGGTTTATGTATATAATTATGCAACTGATTATTAATCCGCCATTTGTTTAGGTATGGGAGAAAGTAACTGTGCCCACAATCGGAGGCTTCATCTTCCGCGAGAAACACAACGACTAGCAGCACAACATTACAAAAGTATACCCTTTAACTTCTAGTCCAATTATTCAGTGTATACATTATTTAATTTATCTATTGATATATGAATTATATTTAATATATATTCAATATGTATATGTAGGCCTAAAAATATTAGGTTAAAATAGAAAAAGGGAGGTTGAAAATGATGCAACTTCCAATGTTTAATTGGAAACGCATTATGATTGATATGCACAAATCAATAAGCAAGAGAAAAGAATAAAGTTTGACTGCCTTCCAGCCTACCATGGCAAACCCTCTGCATCCACCTGTGGTGGTGTACTTTTTCACATACCAGGGTATTTTAAAATAGGCCTGCAATATCGCCAGGTGCTCTTCACATGAATATGTATTAATTGAGTTACTTTGTCCTGTGTTTACTTCATCAAATTTCTGATTCTGCTACATGAATTTGAATACGCCCCCAACCATTCATATTTGGGTTTCAGAGATGTATGGTAATGATGATGAAGAAGGAATCCCAGCTACATTTCAAATAATTTATTTCATAGGTTGGAAACCAGATCCTTCACAGGTATGTCATCCATTCTATTGATGAGTCAGAGGACTGTGGTTTTATCAGCACTTGTATACACAGTTTTCTAGAAGTGTATTTTAACCCCAGTACTGACTACATTTAGACATTCAGTGTTTTTTTAGGCACCCTATAACCATTTATTAAAAAGAAAACATGTGTTAAATCTTGAAACATGATACATGCATATGTTGGGACTTACATTTCACAAATCATGTATTTTTTCAGTCACTTGAAGTTGTGTATCGCTGTAGAGAGACAAAACTTCAAGTGACTGAAAGTTTAAATTAAATAGCTCTAGGGGTTACATTTGTGAAATCTATGCACACTGACCTAATTTTACATATTATGCGAGCAATTTTCAATCACTTTAATAAGCTGCAGTGAGGCATGATTTCCAGTGACTAAAAATTTAAATTGAACAGCTAATCTAAGCTCTGCGTGTAAAGTTTTTTCGGATACAGTAATCATCGGATATTTCATATATATATATGACCCATCTACATAAATAATCAGTCAGTCATGAGATAATGCGATAATGCAATAATTTAAAAGAGAACAATTGGATTATTCATATGGTTCAAACCGTCAGTAATTATCTTTATAGAAACCGAAGTTATGTCTTTTTAAACATTTTAAAATACTTGAAAGAAAGAGAAGCCCCTTCAAATTACCATTTTAACCCCTATTTTTATATCGTTATCATTTAAATTAATTTTAAATATATCAAAATAAACCACCCAAAATGTTTATTTGATCAAAAATAGATTTAGACAACTAAATAATTATATTGTTTATCAATTTATTAATTAAATAAAAATTTGGGAAAAATTGTATTTTGCATCATTTTTGGGATATCTGCTCTGACTGATTAAGTGCATATGGGTCACATATTTGCAGGAGCAAAACAAATATGTCTAATGTGATGTTACTACAATAAATTTGATAAACGACTGATTTATTGCAGGCAAAAGCAGCTAAACGTGGGTCGGGACAAGTTTCGTTGAAGGATATAGACAAAATAGACAGCCTATCCGCTGAACTGGAAGAAAAAAGAAGGACGGGTGATGTTGATGCCCGTGCAGATGACTTAGCTAAGCAAATAGATAAATTAAGAGAAGTAGCCGCTCGAGACATTAATGATCATGGAAACAAAAATTAACACAGCTGAAAAAAAAAAATTGCTAGTGTTAGAAAAGTAGGGCTAATACGTAAAATATTATATGAAACACTGATTGTTAATCATTTAAAGCTATACATTCGTGTAAAATGTTTGGATTCAATATTACACATAAAGCTATGTCATAATGTTGGGAGCTAGATAAAAACACTTTCATCACCTGTAATGTATACAGCATGTCCCATTTTAAGATGGCGATAGCGATATTTCTAGTCGATTCATTGGACTTTTAGTTTATTCACCTATTATCGTCCACCAGCTAGCGATGTTTTTATGGATTTACAGGCCTATGAACAGGACAATTTATTTATTGTAAATGGTGATTATCTAGAATATTTATTGTTTTGTTAATTATATTGAAAAGAACAGAAATTAAAGTCAGAATTAAAATAAATCATGAGAATAAAGAAAGTCAACTAGACTATTAGACCTGGGGCTGATTCTGAGAACTAGTCTAAATCCAGAGTTTGCTGCACCCCCTCAAAGAACATAGGTTTCTCACTTTTTTCTTTATTTGGTATGTATGTAACTAGTTTCAAAACATTACCCCTCTAAGAATGTGTCCGAAAGGAAGAAAAATTGCCTCTTAATTTTTTTTATGATTTTTCATTTTTTTGCAGAAAAAAAGTTGAAATTTTAATTTATGCCTAGGTAAACACCAATTATTACATTGCAATATTTTATATATATATATATATAAGTATACTGTTAAATACGTTCTGGGTGAAATTTGAAATAATTGTTAAGGTTTCTGACAGCTACAAGTGCACAAATGGCAATTTTCACATTTTCATCAGAGCACTATGACCGACTGCAGGAAATGGTCCTTAAAGGGTCTTTCGGACACATTTTGAAAGGGGTAATGTTTTTTAAATGGAAGCTGGTGAACCAAAGAAACAAAATATACCATAAAACCTATGTTCTTCTGGGGGTGCAACAAAATCTTAGTTTTCAGAATCAGCCCCTGGACTATATCAGATAAAACTATTTCGTGAAAGTAATTTATTTGCATTATTATTTATGTTTAGCTAATTTTTAGGTGTAAAACTTTCAAATTTAATGTTCTTCACAACCCATATAGCTGCAAAAATTAGGATAGACCCCATATAGCTTCTGGTGTAATATTGAATCTAAACATTTTACACAAATGTATAGCTTTAACTTTGAAATTTAGTCATGATTAAAAACTGCTGCCCGTTTATTTTATTTTCAATTTTTGTGAAAATATTTTTCGTCTGTCCTGAAAATGTAGGCTGCATTGCAACTTCCAACAAGATTGCTGAATAATTGTGATGGTATATAAACATTCGAATTCATACAGCAGTGTAGTCTTTTTTTGTTTTGCCAAGTCGTTTATATGTTACCTGATGTCCTGGATGCATGTTAATAAACTGAATTCATTGAATCGTGGGTTGTCCTTCAAATCCGGTTTTATTGACTGTTTTTGAGACAAACTTGCTCAGTCAGAAAGTAGAAGACGTTCAACTATATGTTGACTTACTTTTAAGATGGATCAACATTAAAACTCCCTTCTGCTGCTGAATGGGTTGTTTCTATTTTTCATTCATTTAAAGCTGGAATTGATAACGAAATTTCCGGCTTCAAATAACAATAACATTTATATAAAGACATCTCCCATCTTTCGTTATTTATTAACTCTTAGAACACTGAGCTATTTAATTGAAATTTTCAGTCACTTGAATCGTTTGAAACTGAAAATCTCTTTGCATAAGGCTATTAAAACATTAGAAAAGACCACTAGTCGACATCATTTGGTCTAAAAGATGTTTGAAAGATATACGGTTCCGGCAACACAGGGGCTAAACATTTTTTCTTTTACAGACGTCTCATCTTTAGCGGCTAAGTACATGTATGCCTATTTACTACCGGGTATGTGTCAAAGAAGCTGATACAATTTTTCTGTGCGCATCACATCAGTACAATACAAACATGGGCAGGCCAGAGTAACAAATTGATTCCATTGCCCAAACAACGCCCCAACCTAAGGTATATGTTCAATTTTTACCCACTTTATTCTGTCAGGAAATACAGGTGTGCAAACACATTAACCAGAATACATACGGGGATGAGCATTTCAGATGCAATACATAGTACATAGTCGATTCCATTCCTCAAACAACGCCTCAACACAAGATAATAGAACTACCGTATTTTTCTTTTACAACCTAAACACACAGGCTCAACTTTTTACCCGCTTTATTCCATCATAGGAAACTCAAGAACCAGAATATCGTTGGCGTTGCTGTCTGGAAAAGAGAATTTGGGCCAATGCTTATTTTAAAGCTGCACAGAGACGGTGCATGGGCAGATATAATTCTGGTGCAGCCCAAACCTCCCGTGGTCTTCACTTTTTCAACCATTACAGATTATGTGATGTGCACACTGGAGGTCGTATAACTGTCATTCTTTTTATCCAGAATTGAGGAGAATACGTTTATCATCATTCATGGATCCAAGATGCATGTTGTATGAAGTGATAAGTTTACTCAAACAACACGATGACGATGCGCATTGCGTGATTGAACAGATCCCATTAAACAAAACATTAGTATAACATTTGTTATATTTGACTAACATCCAAGACGGTGGGGCAACGTTGTACAAATGTTAGACAAAAGTGTTGTGCTTTCTGGGATGGAATCATTAACCCTTAAAGCGCGGAAATATTTTTTTATAGGCACCTAAACCAAAAAAACGAGTGTTTTTTTTATATTTGAAATCATCATAAATGTCTTACTTAGCTCTTCCTGTTTTTATTATGGGTCTATGGGCATTATAATTATTTTACTCTTTCAGCGCAGCAAGTTTGAAGTCGCTCCCCGCGCTGAAAAGAATCGGCTCAATAGAGACTAATAATATTGCTTTCTACATACTTGTCACTTTCGTGGCACGTCAGTTTGCTTTCTGGACCGTTGGGGCATTTCACATTCTGCTTGTATAAAAATAAAAAGCTTGACAGTCATGTATATCGTGTTATTTATTTACAAAATAATACACCATATATAGTATAGTACAAGAATTTGACTGAAATGGGCAATTATCTTATCACCACTGGTACAAAACTACATTGCTTCTACTTTTTGAATCACTTTATACATACATGATATTAGTTCACAAAAAATAATAGTCAGTAATACTTAAGACCTGCTGGATATGACTGGTCACTGCATCCAGAGACAGCGTTTCTGCAGGTCCGTCACCACTTTTGAAGAGTGGTGTTAAGGGTGGTTCAGAAAAGTAAAATGCAGAAAATTTAACATGTCAAAAAGTATAATTTCCAGCAAATAGGGGGTTCGGCACGCGGTAGCCATACACAACTTCAAGTGGGTGAAAATTTAAAGGGACATGCCCAGGTCTAAAATCATAAAAAAATCGGTTATTTTATTTTAGCTTAATAATATGACCATATGATGTAAGCATGTACATAGACTAGAACTGCAAAAGTTTATAAATTTTTGTGCTGCGCATTTACCAGTTAGGCTAGATATAGAGACGAAATTCCCGTATTCCTTATTTTTGATATTGTTGTCAATAATTATTAATCAGGAATTTCGTTTCTAAGCAGCACTAATAAATTTGCTATGTAGCTTGACATGCTTCTGTAGCATCCCCCCTCTTTTGCCAGGGAGCAGACCTGGGTAAATCAGATAAAAAAAATCTTTTTAAAAATCCTCCAGTCCAATATATGTTTATGTGATGTTTCAGAAAGGCTTGGTCTTCGACACCGTGAAGCCCAGTCTGGACTGGAAGATGTATATAATATGGCAGTGTTTCGTGATGGCATGTCTTTAAAGCTTTCACCCGTAAATCAACCCAGAAAATACAAACTGTTGACCCAATATTGATTTAATGTCATCCCTCGTCTCCAACGCCCGCCGGTGGAACATTGAGCCAAAACCGGTTCAAAGTGTTAGTGTTTGCCCAGCAAGAGGACTTCATCCAATGTTTTTTCAATGTTGTACCAGCGCCGTAGACGATGGGCTAATATTGAGAAAACATTGGATGAAGTCCTCGTGTTTTGCTGGGTGGTGGGAACATACCATTTAACCCTTCAACCGCCAAGTGCGACTATAATCATCTGTAACCCTTACAGCACAGAATTATTTTTGGTTAAACCACAGGTTTTTTTCAATTTGAAATCATCATAAATGTGTCAGTTAGCTCTTTCTGATTCATTTGAATACCTATGTACTGGGTCTACGACCATTACAAATAGTTTCACTCTTTACAGTGCGGGGATCGAGTTTAGTCGTTAGAATCTGACGTCTAAAGACGTCAGATTCCAACGACTGAAGTCAATCCCCGCACTGTGAGGGTTAATACGTTTCATCAGCTGTTTAAAGTTATTGAGAACAAAAGTGTGCTTGAACATCACGATTTTAAAATGATTGTTCTCAAATTAAATA
This sequence comes from Flabesymbios commensalis, assembly GCA_964017125.1. NCBI lineage: Eukaryota > Metazoa > Annelida > Polychaeta > Terebellida > Flabelligeridae > Flabesymbios > Flabesymbios commensalis. The sequence continues at coordinate 87,336,961 of OZ024906.1, forward strand.
AATAGTAGTAATTTTCACCCACTTACAGTGTGAAACTTTAAGTGGGTGAAAATTAAAATGATTTAATTTATCGGTTTAGGGTTTACCAGAACTCATTTGTTTAATCATATAGTGCTGTGTTTATTAAAAACAATGAAGTTGACAGATATTACAAATGATAACCATAATACAAGAGATATAATAAGTAAATATAGATACTTTCGCGACGAGACTACCAAGCGAACATAAAATAAATGATATAATTTGCTATAGTAAAGCTCACAAAATGCATTTACTTTAATGAGTTAACAAGTACAGGATGTGGCATTATTCACACAGCACTAGAAAAACAGAAGATTAAATCAGTGAAAGAATATGATGATGCACTGTGATTATTATGCATTCATACTGAAAATAATAATTACACAAGAAAAAAATTACGCTGTCACTTTTGACAGCATTCCTAATCAATTAACTATTGATTGAAATTATAAGTGTCGTCAATTCATAATTTGATGTATAATAATTTGAATAGCTTTAGAACTATCCCTTCTTTCCATAAACCAATGGTAATAACTGTTTCATTCATGCCTGTGTTACAATCGGAAGTCATTAATAGGCTAAATGTAGCCAAAACCACGTATCGGCCGAGGTTTTTTTATCATTGTAATTTACCGTAAAGCTTACATAAAAGAACTGCGATCAAAATATATCAATACATATAATAAATGAACTTCGTTCATAATTTTTCTACTCCTTTAGAAGATTTCTAAACTGCATCAAGAAAAATATTACTCAACTACTGGTAAATTTAACATGCTTCTCATTTTATATAACACATTTCTGTTGATACGCAGAGGAAAAAGTAACAAAATATGGTGTTTTATAACCATAAGCAACAACATAATTGAGAAATATAACTTGAAAAAAATATATATATTTCAGTGTTGAATATACTACTGTCTACGTCCATAATTTATACAGTTGACAACAAATAAAAATATGCCCAGGGTTGGAGTCAATTATTATTGATTCAATTATAGTTTACCGTTATATGTAATTAACTTAGAGAAGTATATGTGGTGATAGGTATAAGATTCTAGCGTCTAACTTTCCCCTCTTCATGAAACATCAGTGAAAACATGTTTTATTCTTTTTTAAGTGTAGCCAAAACCGGCCCTCTCACACAGATCACTAACTAGAAGATGATGCCAGGCGGGTCAGATAAAGCATGCAATATCTGTTATCCTGGTAATATTAAGTATTGAATACAGTTAACCCTTTCAAGCCTGAATTTACCATTGTCATCTTCATCCACTACAAGCCGCGAATTGCTGTCGCAATTCTCGACTTGTAGTGGATGAAGATGATTTGATATGGTTTAAAAATTACAGAAAATTGCCCTGTATTGGTAAACGAATTTCATGGAAATTTTCGTTCTAAAACACTTAGTTATGGGAAAATTAAGTCTATTTTCAGAGATTTAAAACGATGCTTTAATGCATCGTAAGGGCTCAAAGGGTTAATAGACCACCGGGGCTCCAGAAAATGCTAAGCAAACATCGCTAACACTTTAGCGTTGGTGTGCTTCTGTTGTTTCAAACAGTTGTGTTTTGAGTGTATTCAAAGAGTATTAATACCAACTATTATATAAAGTAACAACTTAAAGAAAAGTCTCAATACATGATCATAATAGGGGCCTAGTCACATAATCAGCTGATATAAACAAAATTGTCTACGTTTAATCCTGTGCCCCGCCTCTTCTCTCTGCGATTCACATTTATTATTCCAGAGAGGATGAAAAATGTTTTCTACACATGTGCGTCGTTTAATGAAAACAGGTTGCATGTATTTTAGTATGTGTTTTTTCAGGCATCACCAAGTGCTACTCAATTTAGTTTTTAATAAACTGTTCAGGCATATGATTTGTAATATTCCTGAAATGCAATCTGGGTGTGCGAGTGTGATTGCACTCCTAAGAAATGAAGGCTGACATTACATTATAGGATCAACTCTCACAACGCTGAAATATTTATGTTCAAACCATAGAGACTAACGGTTTTTTTTAATTTGAAATCATCATAAATGTTACCTTTTTTCGCTTTATTTGAATGCCTATGTTATGGGTCTACTAACATTATAATTTTTCTGATTTATTTCAGTGCGGGGATTGTCTTTAAACGTCAGCTCGACTGTCCCTGTGCTGAAAGGGTTAAAGAGTACTGTATTCAAGTATAACTTAAATGGTCTACAAGGGTTCAAAATAAGCAGTGGTCCGAGGCCGCCAAATATCCTTCAGACAACAAGAACACTGGGAACAGTGGTCCGACAGACCACGCGAATGTTCTAGCCCAATATTGTTTAACAGGATCACCGGAAATGATAAGATTTTGGGGGATGGTGGTCCTCTGGGTCAGTGCTCCAGCAAAGTTAATTTCTAACCCTGGTTCATATCACTTGTAGGCGAATATCAAGAATATATTTAGTAAAAATTAAATTTCTTTTTATTACTTTAATATATAAATCGTTGAAATTTATTTGAAAAAAATATATATGTAATTGAAAAAATAATTGACACCAGCCCTGAATATAACACACCTTACATTGAAGCACTTCACAATCACATTATCACTGATGCATAATTTAAAAATTGTGACAGTACCTTCTTTCTATTCAAACAAGAGCTATGTTTAGTGTGAGTAGGCACCACAGTGCGGAAATAACAAATCTTGCTTATATGTATGGCACATAAAAACCATCAGCGATCAACTTTGTAAAAAACATCGTTACAATCCATCCAGTAGTTTTCGGAATACTGTCCAGAACAAATAACGTGATACTAAAATGGCTCCACCCTTAAGAGATATAAAAATTATGGTGTAGACTTACAATGTCTTAAAATTGCCTCGCTTCAGAACTTTTGTAATGTAATTAAAATTTTTTGATGTTTTTTTTATTAGACCAAGCAAAAATATATTAATAAAATTTTAAAAATTAATTTAAAATCTGAAACCATCATTGGGCTACAATTTTTGCTCTTAAATGAAGTAAAAGACCTGACATGGGTGCTTAAGCTGTTAAGGGGACAAACATAATCATCAGCATTATCAATGCCACACTCTATGTAGTGTGGTGGGGACATTTTTACACTTGACACTCTGGTGAGGACTATTTTACACCAAAAAAAATGACATGATTATATGTAGAAAAATATCAAGTGTATGCTTTTAGGAAATACATTGTTTGTGATAATGCTAATAATCATGCATGGCCCTGGGCGGTGTATAAAAATGTGAAAACATTTAATTGGATAAGTTAGAAAACTGTATGGTGAAACAATATATGTGTGCCAGATTGCCTAGGTAACAATTATTGATGTGGTACATCAGTCTTTAAGTTTGCAGAATAGATAATGTTTTTTATCCAAAAGACTAGGTTAGGGCTGCTTTAAAGAAAAATTCTTTCCCTGAACAACGCAGAACTTTCCACATCGCTTTCCTTCGGGCAAACGGGACACAAGAGCCTGCAAGTACAAAGAAACAAGGAATTATTTCCAGTCACAATGATACTGGGTGAGGCTAAGGCTGGGTTATATACTGGCAGCATTAGTCTGTACTGTGCTGAAATTAAGCTTTATATTGAAGACTATGATAGCATTATACGCACTAGGCAGTCCTCGCCCTAACACAAACTGTTTGCTTGTCTATACATTATACGCACTAGGCAGTCCTCGCCCTAACACAAACTGTTTGCTTGTCTATACATTATACGCACTAGGCAGTCCTCGCCCTAACACAAACTGTTTGCTTGTCTATACATTATACGCACTAGGCAGTCCTCGCCCTAACCCAAACTGTTTGCTTGTCTATACATTATACGCACTAGGCAGTCCTCGCCCTAACACAAACTGTTTGCTTGTTTATACATTACATCACTATTATATCGTCCCCTTGGAATTAGTAAAGTGGCAGTTTAGCACCTTCTAACTCTAGGGGGACGACATACCACTGGGGAATATGGTTCATGACATTTTGATCTAGATAAAAAATACCTTTTAATTACTAGGGCAACTAAGAAATGTTATGCAATGACCCGTTCGATATGTGAGAGCAAACAATTTTAAAATGATAATTCTGCATAATTTTGCAATACTTTCTTATATAAAAAACAATGCACCAAAGGCCAAGTTAGGATAACCCAGGATAAAATTAACCAGTGTTAATGACAAAGAAGCTCATCCTAAATTAGGGCAATTTGATTACAAATTAAAATTTCTGAAATCCGTGAGACAGTTCTATGCACAGGCACGAGCTCCTTCAAGTGAACTAAACAAAATTAAAATCGGATAAGAATTGAGGGAGAAGCATTTCTTGTGAATTGTGGACAGAGTGCCCAAATTAGGTCTTAAATAGGTCATAACTTAATTAATAATTAAAATTTCTGAAATGTAATGCATAGGCACCAGCTCTTTCAAACAAAACTGAAATCGGATAAGAATTGAGGGAGAAGTATTTATTGTGAATTGTGCACAGTGTCCTAATTAGATCTTAATTAGGTCATAAGGTAATTAATAATTAAAATTTCTGAAATTCGTGAGGACATTTTATGCACATGCACAAGCTCTTTCAAACAAAGCAAACAAAATTGAAATTGGATAAGAATTGAGGGGGGGGGGGGTGAAGCATTTCTTGTGAATTGTGGCCAAAGTGTACTAATTAGGTCCTAATTAGGTCATAAGTTAATTATCGATTGAAATTTCTGAAATTCGTGAGAAATTTTATGCACAGGCACAAGCTCATTCAAACAAAGCAAACAAAATTGAAATCGGATAAGAATTGAGGGAGAAGCATTTCTTGTGAATTGTGGCCAAAGTGTCCTAATTAGTTCTTAACATGGAGCTATAGTATCTAGTTCCATGGTCTTAATCAGGTCATAAGGTAATTATTTTTTTTGAAATTCTAGAAAAGTTTTATGCACAGGCACAAGCTCTTTCAAACAAAATTGAAATCGGATAAGAAGGGAGGGAGAAGCATTTCTTGTGAATTTTTGCCAAAGTGTCCGAATTATGTCTTAATTAGGTCAGAAGTTATATATTAATAAAAATTTCTAAAATTCACAAGGACATTTCATGCACAGGCACGAGCTATTTCAAACAAACCAAACAAAATTGAAATTGGATAAGAACTGATGGAGAACAAGTATTTATTGTGAATTGTGGTCAAAGTGTCCTAATTAGGTCTTAATAAGTTAATTATTTATTAAAATTTCTGAAATTTTTGAGGCAGTTTTATGCACAGGCACGAGCTCTTTCAAACAAACCAAAAAAATTGAAATCGGATCAGACAACAGACACTCATCTTAGGCCTAAAGGTCGGATGAGCTAAAAAAAAGTGATTCATTTTACTCATTATATTGGATACCTTAGCGAGCTAGATGATCCGCAAATATTACCCCCTTCAGATACTACTTCCCATTGTTCCACATAAGGAGATAGGAGCAGAGCTATGAAATAACCTTATGAAAATTGCTAGAAGAGCATTGTACTCTACTAGAGACGTCTGAAGCTTGGAGAGAACATTTTTTTCTGGCTTAATTAGTTTCGCCAGTAGTGCTGTCTCTTGCTCTCCTTGCAGTCGGTTATTCACATGATTAAGGAGCGCTTCAGGAATGCCAGCGTAATAGCGCTCCTTATAAATGGAGGACTGACTTCCCCCTGATATTACTTTTTTCTGAGCACGGACTTGCTCCATACTTAAGCTGCACTCACATACAACTCCATCCTCTAATACGACCTTAAAATCATAGCAACAGCTAGCAACCTCCCTTTCAAGATACAACTTTTTGTAATAACTAAGCTATTCAGAGACAGCGTCATGTGGCCTTTACGCCAGCGATCTTTGGATCTTAGTGAAGGTCTCCCGTCATAATTTTTTTTATGATTTTCCTCAGGTAGAATTATGCTCCTTCGATATATTCTTATATATTCTATTATCTGATTATGTACAAAAATATATGACAAATAAAGGAATCTGAGTCGGTCTGGCAGCCCACTGACTCCATAAACAACATTTTCATTCTTTTTTTCACGTCTGGCAAACCATGCATTCATTTGTCTGTCTTGAGATACGACTTCTTCATTTTTACCGTTTAACCACCAAATCATTTAATTGGAATTTTCACCCACTGGAAGTTGCGTCTCGCTGACGCGATCCACAACTGAGTGAAAAATATGACCAAATGGAGGTTTAACTATTATCAAATCTTGCTGTTAGATATCACGTTTAATCCTTAACACTTTTAAAATGTGGTGCGTAATGTGCTAATAAAAAAATGAAGACTGAATATAATCGAGTCAAGGAGTAAACGCTTGACAGCCGTCCATTCTCTAACTCTCATTTGAGTGACATGCATTGGCCCAGTATTTAAAATGCAGGCCCAACATTTAATTAACATTGGTTCTTTGGATGTCGTTCCCTGGGAAAGATCGGGGATATGGGGGTGTGGGGGGGGGGGGGGGGGGGCAAAAACTGTCATCCAGGGTTGTCTGAATGCCAGGCAAAATTCCACATCTGACATATTGTTAGATGTGCTTAAAAAGGAGAGTATTAGTATGAAATAGGCTAAATTGTCCTGCACCATATAATATATCTTACACATTAATAGCGTATAAAAAATAGAATACATAAAATGCAAACTGGAAGACTGGTGCTAACAGAGGGTTGCTTTCATGTTTGTTTCCAAACAACTCTTTCTATTATCACTTATAATCAATTCGAATATCATACAGTCAGCAAAATATGCACTTATTGACAAGAAACAGACCTTAATGAGTTGATGGATGGAATCGTAGGGATTAGCTAATTATTGGTGCACATGTACACAGTAAATTACCAGGGCTAGACACTAACTGCCACAGCATGCACATGCTGTCCCCCAAGTCGCTCAAATTTGAAACGGTGCAAATTGAAGCACTTGCCCAGGGGACCACTGTTTGTAATTGCCCCCAACCAAAATCTGTTGTCTCAGGCTCCCTCGACCAGTCTTCACATGTTCTCGGTTTTAAATATTAGTTTATTCTATTATCATCTAAAAAGGTTGCAAACACTAGAGTATTACAAGATTGGATAAATTGTATTTTTAGATACAACTGTTCTACAATTCTACAATCACATCTCCTCCTTTAGTTTATCAAATATACACAATACAACATATTCTAGTTATACAGTTATTTTTGTTGTCAATTATTATACAACCATTAACAAACATGTGTTGTCCCTGTTATCAGCATTCTCTGACCATATTTCAGTACATACCTTGGGTTGTAAATCGGAGACGGACATATAAGCTAAGCACATGCTGTCCGTGGTATGGGCCCAAAGCACTTCACCTTAAATAAAAAACAAGTGAGATCATTATCACTGCTATATCATTTCATCAATACACAAGTAGTTCAAAGTTCCTCTAAAAATAAATCAAAATAACTTTAAACATGGTTCATTTAATCAATCTATTGTCACATTCATAATTTATAGAAACAAAGCTTACTAAATATATATTGCAATATTGGCAGATCAAAACTTGCATAAATCAAAGTTTGTGTTGGAAGCACCAATAATACTTAGTCGCTTTAAATCATTGTGAATGATTATTCACCTTCCTGTGTTTTTCTATCCGCTTTTACAACCAGAGCACCTCCAAGCTTTTGCTCGACATCTCTAATGAGTGGCGAATCTGCAATGGGATTACATGTTTTAGATCTGCATAATATAGTTAAAGCCCACTACACCAACACAAATTTGATTGGGATATAAAGATAGGAGACTACAGAGCATCACAAGAGATACTTCAAACTGCGATTCCATACATTTAAAGGTTTAAATCAAAGAAAAATATTCCAGCTTTCAGAAAGTTGAAAATTGTACTCCTTTATTCTCTTATTAGGCAACAGCAAATTTATTTCATGAATGACAGATTCGCCGCTTCAATTTCACTGTGATTGCATTTTTTTATTAAAAAAAAAAATATTTTGCAACTCCATTTTTTTTGGAAGCACTAATTTTTTATTTCTTTTTTATTTCGCCGCTCCATTTTTGTTTGAAGACACCAATTCCCCCCCCCCTGCATGTAAAAATCACGTCAGTGTTACGTCGTTTCTTTGGAAAAAAATTGCTTCTTCACTTGCCCTATTTTTTGGGGGAAATCAATTTGGAAACAAATTAAAAATTGTCGCTTTTTCACTCGATAATTTTTTTGGGAAAATCAATTTTTTTTAGAAAAAAAAAAAATAATTCGCTCGCTCGCTCTATTTTTTTCTGCAGAGAATCCGTCATCCATAAAATTTATTTGGTGGGGCCTTAAGCAGCATAATTTACCAAACAAAGAGGCAATTATTTGTTGGTTTAGTGCTGAAAGGGTGTAAAAGTGGCAGTTACACCCTTTCAAGGTTGTAATATGGGTTCCCTGGACTAGAAGGAAAAAATCAAGAGTGACCTACTCAGAAACTTTTCTGTAAACGCTGTAGATAATCCTATGGCCGGGTCTGGTTGTTGCTTCAAACACTGAGCACATTCCCGCGCTAATAATGTTTTGGTCAGATGCTCTCCACATCCTGTAAAAAAACAATAACGTACAATAAGGATTTCAGGTAAATATAAAACTCAACATTTACCAGTTCTAATGCAGGGAATTTTTTTTCAGTATCGCATAGCAAAATGCTATACAATTCTGCCCATTTGCTAATCATATATAATGTAATTGAATAGCAAAATATTTATACATCAAAGATGCAAGGATGCCTGGCAAGTTACAACTTAAGAATTGAAAATTGCTAATAAATAGTTTTCAAAAAAAATTACCTGTAACAGTATTCAAATTGCTAAGTAAAATAATATTATTCTAGATGACATTTCTAAATAATGCCACTCAGATGAAAAACTAGATGGAGAAATATTTAGCACATCAGTTCTATACCACTGTCCAACTTAATTGTGCATTTTAAAGTAAATTATGCATTATAATTATTGTAAGAACCAGCACTTGAATCAAAAACATATGTCTGTCCGGGACAATCAAATCACAGCTGTCACAATGCTGTCTTGCTTTAAAAATTTTATAGTCACTATCCAACAAATCACTATCATACACAAAAATCAGTGAGTTAACAGAATATGGGACATTTTAGGATGCTATGACCACAGTTTTTCTATATTAGTCCTTTATATAAATAATTCAGTGGTAAAAATCACTGGTCACACTGTGAAAAGCCATACTGTCAATTATAAGTCACTGGCCACACTATCACTAGCCATACTGTTTTCACCGGTAAAAGTCACCTTTCAGATATCTCCAGTCAAAATTGTGGCTAAATTGACCTCTGAGAATGTAGGCCTATATAATAACCTTTATCCTGCTGATCACGACTACTTCCAGCTTAATCTGTTTTATTAAATCACTGTAATTGGGAATGAAATGTGTGTCTAAACACTTGCAAATATTTGTTTTGAGCCAATTGAAGTTGTGGGTCGCCGTAGCGAGACACAACTTCAAGTTGGTGAAAATTCAAATAAATTAACTTGGCAGGATAAGGGGTTATGGTAGGTTATGGTAGGTGATAAGGGTTAAAAACACATATTTAGAGTTAAAGTGAGGTTGTGAACCAAAACTCAGCATCTATGCAGTGAAAATCTGTCCACTACGAAAAACATTTCAATTACTTCTGCTGTTGCAACAGAAAATCCAACTATAAATCCTACTATTAATAAGCAATTTGCACTTAAGCATTGTACTTTTCAGTCTGTTAAGTTGTGGATCACAGTAGCAAGACACAACTTGAAATGACTGAAAGCTGATATGATTACCTGATGTACTGACAGCTATAGCCAGGTGGCCAGAAAGATCATTCTCAGCCCAACATCCACAACCATACATTGCCGCCTGCAAGTAATATATAAATTATAAGTGAGAAACCAGTTGAATATATATTTATTCTAATAAACGACCAGGGTGTTAATTAAAATACAGGAGAGATGGGCTCTTATCAGAGTAGTCTTTAATGATCATACAGTGTACATGATCATTTTTAAATCATTTTTATTTTCAAACCCAGGGGACGGGCGTTTATTAGGATAAATATAGTGCATAGCATTTTCACCTGGCTATAACAAAGCACAATCTAAGTTAAGCATTTTTAAAAATGAAAATTCACCATACCGGTAATTCTTACATTAATCAAACAAAAATACAATTCCATTTCTCAAGATATAGTGTAAATATAATATATTATTTATGTAATAGTGTCCCAGTTTAAAAAAGACAGAATGATTTGTTTCAATCATTATTATGTAGCAAAGAACACCAAACAAAAGAAAACTAATGTAATAATATAGATGACTAGCTAACATACCTGTCCAAGTCGTCCCGGTTGCTTAAGCACAATTCCACCACTAGACACAGCACTGACTATATGCCCTTTGCTGTCCATGCATATTGCACCCACAGTGTCTTGTAAAGCATCATCTGATGCTCCGTTTACCTGCAGAAGAAACTTCAAAAATCAGCACCTCAATCTGGCTGTGTTTCATTGTTTAAGTTTTTGCCATTAACCCTTTATTAGCCAAGCTATCGTATTAACACTTGTCCTGCTAGGTCCGTATATATACTGTTTCAAGCGGATTCCTAACCAAATAATTGTCTCTAAGAATAGGTTGTGATAGATGTTCAGTCAGTCAAATAATTTAATTTTAAAGATGTCAATTAACAAGCACAGATATGTACTTGTCAAAATGAAAACAACAACATATTTATGTCAAGTATTTATCAATGCCTACGTACTGCAAAGCAACCATTCTGCTAAGAATATGGACGTAGCTAGTGTGACAGTTCACCAAACTATGTTAATTTAGGGCCGGTCAAGACAATTCTTTGATGAATTCCACCAGTCCATTATTATTTTTTCATCTATAATTTTGATAGATATGAAGACCGTAACGCGGTAGTTGTGTGGTCACAAGGTGTTTATACATCTGTAACTTTGAACCTGCATCACAATTTGATCTGTGGTTCCTAGTAGTATCGGTACCCTGATACCTGGCTACATTTCATTTCTAGTTTTCATCTATAATTGATTAAAAATATTTATAATCAAGCGTAATAATTGGTGTACCAAATGACAGATCATCGATTATTATCGATCATTGGTCACATCACTAACATCAACCCAACTACAATGTCTCATGTTGGCTGTATAATACCTGCGGGGGAACGTTACTGGGGACCAATCTTCTGTGCTTGTGGAATTTGCCATTTGGTGTGACTTCGTCTATCATGTCCAATTTCCTTTTGTGTTTTATGTAGGCTCTCTTGGAACCTTCTGTTAAGTTGGAAAACATTAAACTTTACAACAGTTAGAAAAAAAAGAATTGCTCAACAAAGATATCACAGAAATAGAAAAAATAATAAAATATTTTTTTTTATATTATAAAAATAGCTGATAGCCTTCACTTTTGCCAGTTTGAATCTCACAAACAGGCCATCGTAGTTGTCCAACATTACTAATTTGAATTCGGGTCACGTGTGGCTCAATTCCCGTGAGGTCTCGTCCAACCGATACCGACTTCATATGATTGTATACTGAATGACAAGCATAATAAAGTACGAAAGAGGGGAAGGAGGGAGGGAATCCTGTAAGGCTATCAGCTATTTTTATAATATAAACAAAAATATTGCATTTTTTTTCTTTATATTTCAAAAAATCGCTGATAGCCTTCACTTTTGCCAGAATCCAACCCAGGGAGGCGGAATACAGGGCTTTACCGTAAATTTTTGTTTTACCAAAAAAAGAAACACCCAACATTCTCAATAATACCTATCACAGTAGATTGAGCAATTTCCACCTTACTCACCATCATGCGGAGCCTGTGTGATGAATGTAGGAGCGGGAGAGACCCAGGGTTCGACCTGACCTCCTAGCTAACCCAAATTAAAACATCTGTCCAGCAGTTTTTATTTCTTATTTCTGTTTAAGAAAGCCCTTGCTGCTTTGAGGTTGGCATTGATTGGACCTCTAGGCAACCTGGGGGCAAATACCCACCAGAAGGACTTTTAAAAACGCATTTAGGTGTTAAAAATTATGATAAAACAAACTATCTAAGAAATTTGGTCCCCAATTTTTATGAGTCGGCACAGTAATTCAACAACGTTACTGAGCAGAATGAGTAAAAGAAGGGGGAGCACAGATATGTTGAGCGGCCACAAAAGGCCCGAGGCTATACAATTTGTCTGCATTCACTTGCAAATCTCTTAGATAGAAGTTAATCGAAGTTAATAGAAGTTTAGATAGAAGTATCGTGAGCTTTCACTCTGAAAAAAACATTTTGATCTTTATTTAAGTTATCATAAGCAATGACTACAGTATCTTTTATCCAGTGTGATACCGTTGGAGCTGAAATAGGAATAACTCTGTTTTCCTGAATAGAAACAAATAATCTATCATCTCTCAAACCAGCTGCTTTGGTGCAAGCGAGATAATGTTTGATTGCCCTCACTGGGCACAGCCTCTTGTCTTCATCGTCGTTATTCAGAAAAGGTGCTAGAGCCTTAATTCTGACAGACGTGAAGATAAGAGTCTGGGTTTTTCCGATTTTCATTCTTTGATCTAAACCCCGCCCTCGGGTAAAGAACAATACCTTTACCGTTGGGCAGTGACACTAAGCTAGTAGCTAGTGCGTGTAATTCTGACCTCCTGCAACCCGTAGCTATTGCTACTAAAAAAACTGTTTTTAAAGTAGCAAACTTTATATCTGTCATATATATCAGTTCAAAGGGAGCCTCTCTTAGAGCGCTCAATACTAACGCTTAATCCTAATTCAGGATGGAGTGAAATTCCCTTGGTTTTAACTGATACATTGCTTTAATAAGCTGAGATAAAGTAGGGTCTTGTCCAATATTTAAATGAGTTGTATGATTAAGAACTCCTGAGAGGGAGGATCTATATGACTATTGTCCCTGGGGATACTTGCCTTTCTTCAAAGAGATGAGTCATAAACTGAGCTATTTCTGGAAGAGAGGGATTGGTTGAATTAATACCCCTCGTAGAACACCAGGATGTAAAGATATTCCATTTGGGAGTCATATTGTTTGGCTGATGAAGACCTGATGGCCTTTGTAGCCAATTCAGCCACTTTTGGCGAAAAGCCTTTTGCTTCGAAGCCAGACCTGATAAGAGGCCATACGTGAAGGCGTAGCCTCTGTAGGTTCGCGTATCTGACTTTCAGTCCTGGTTGGAATAGCAGGTCTGGTCTGTCTGGAAGAGACCGCGGAATATCTGTTAACAGGTCCAGCAGAGGGATGAACCAGCTCTGCCTGGGCCAGAATGGTGCAATTAGTAGAACTGAGCAGTTTGTTAGACTTATCTTCCTGACCACCTTCCCCAGCACTGGCCATGGTGGGAACGCGTATAGCCCGTCCCAATCCTGGAACAACGCGTCTATGGCCAGAGCTTTTTGGTCTGGGCAAAGGGACATATAAACCGGAAGACGGTTGTTCAGACAAGTAGCGAACAAATCCACTGCTGGAGTTCCAAACTCCTGCCAAATCTTGGTTGTAACACAAGGGTTCAGTGACCACTCTGTGGATACTGGGGTCAGACTTCTTGACAGCTGATCTGCACAAATATTTAGAACACCTGGGATGTGCCTCGCTTTGCAGAGCACATTCCGTTCCCCCATTAATATTAGGAATTTCTCTGTTAATCGAGACAGTTGATTTGATACCATCCCCCCCCTTTGTTTATGTAAGATACCACTGGCAGATTGTCGCATGCAATCAGCAGGTGGCAATCTCGAGTGTTTCTCAGAAGAGTGTCCATAGCTTTGAACACCACCATCATCTCCTTGAGCCTTGAGATTGATGTGAAAAACCATCTTCTTCATAGTCCACTCGCCCGAGATCATTTCCCCGTTTAAATGAGCTCCCCAGCCTGTCTGAGACGCATCTGTGAACAGCTCCAGAGATGCCTTGAACGGTTCCAAAGGGATGCCCGGGTGGAATCTCTGAGGGGATTCTCACTAAAGGAGAGCTTCCCGAGCGGGTTGATCCAAGGGGACTAAAATGTGGGGAGCTTGGTCCGACATTGACCACTGTCTTACCAGGCATCTCTGCAGCGGCCGAGCCCAAACTGGGCCTAATACAGTCAGAAGCTGGCAAGACGTCACATGACCTAACAGGATTTGCCACTTGTGAGCAGTCTGAGACGGTTTTAAAAGGAATTCCTTTATTAGTTTGTGAAGGGTCATTAGACGTATGTCTGATGGCCTCGCCCGAAAGTTGACGAGGTCTAGAATGACCCCCAAAAATTCCTTTATCCTTCCCAGTGTCAGGTCTGATTTGATAAAGTTGACCTTGAATCCCAGAGATCTCATCCAAAGGATGAGCCAGTCTGTAACGTCCCTGCTCTGAGCTGGACTGCTGGTTCGTACCAACCATGTACTGGTGAAGGTGGATCCCGAGCCTGTGAGCAAATGCAACTACTGGCTTGAGAACCGCCGTGAAAACTTCCGGACTGTTTGTCAGTCCAAATGGCAGGCTTTTGAATTGATAAACATGCCCGTTCACTCCGAATCTCTATTTCCTGGATTCGGGGTGAACCGGCACATGCAAATAAGCATCTGTAAGGTCGATGCTTGTTAGCCATTCCCCTTGTTTGACAGATTGGAGAACAGATGCAATCGTCTCCATCTGAATTTGTCTTTTTCCTGAGAATTTTGTTTAGAACTGAGAGATCTATTATTGGTCTCCAAGTTCCCTGTTTCATGGGTCTCAGAAACAACCGGCTGTAAAAGCCTGGTGTCTTGTTGGAGACCTCCTCCACTGCCCCTTTTAATAAAAGCTCTTTTACCGCCTGTATAAGAGCCTTTTGCTTTATCGGTCCCTGGTATGAGGACCAGAATGGCGGTTCTGCTGATAGGACTTGATATCGATTGAACTTCGGTCCAAAGCCCTCTGTTATGGTGGACATCACTCGTGGAGAGGTGTCCATCGCCTTCCAAGCATCCCCGCATGCTGTGAGTCAAGATTTGACTGGGAGCATGTCTAAAGTTTTTAACTCTATAGGAGGGGGCAATGGAAGGAAAAGAGGCTTGTTTGGAGAGGGGTGCTGTTGAATTGATGCACCCCCCTCGATCTGATGGGGAGGGGTTTGAGGAGGAGGAAGCAGGTTGTCAAACCTGCTTCCCGCCTTTAGGAACGTAGGAAGAACTGCCCCTAGGTGCTTTTTTCCCGCGGTTCCTACCACTTCCACCACCTCTACCCCTGGAACTCATGTTATTACTTCCCCGACCTCTACCAGACTTTCCAAATGACTGTTTTTTCGTCATAGGGTTTTGTTTTGGTAGATTGGTCACCGGCAAGGCCCTGGCAGCTCTAAGAAGAGCGGTCTGCACCGTACTTTCATGCAGTTCCTTACAAGCCAGATTCAGAGTTTGCTGGTCAAACATACCTAAATCCGTCATGGGAGATGATTTAATCTCATCAAAAGAAATAAGGCCACTATCCTTTTTCATTAGTTCCAGGAGAAGATGCCTTCTCCTGACTTCACAAATTATGAGATTCGTCCATAGTGCATTATATAATGCACCTGTGGACCTATCTGCAGCTGTCATCAGCTGCTGAAATTCAAAAAGAGCTTGAGCCTGCTCACAGGAAATCTCTTTCCCAGCTAAATCCTCAGGCGAGGATTGACCTTGTAACCCAGCATCCATCAATATCTGAGAGCCACCTGCCACACAGATATCTTGAGACACCAAGTGTCCTAGCTCAGCTCTAATTGTCGTAGACTCTTTATCCAGGTCAGCCATAGATGTCTTCATCCCTGCCTTTCCTGTCTCAATCTTTAACAGACCTGTCAGGTTCCCTATGGGAATCGGGTTAGGGCTAAAAGTTAAAGGGTCTATTGAAGGGGGTGGGGTCCCCTGAGGTAAAGATTTCTTTGAAATAACAAAGTTATTTTCCTGCATCCGAGAAGTTGTTGCTTTCCAAGACTCTTGGAATGAAGGTGGTGCTGATACTATCTTCACCGCTCTACCACTAAGAGAATCTTTTGTACTTCTTATAGTGGTAGAGCTAACTTCCCGCTGGACCGTTCTCACTGGAATATCCAGTTTACTGGCCGCATAGCCCAGCCAGTCTACCAACTTCCAGGGTGCATCCTCTTCAGAATCCATAGATTCCTGAGCTGGATCCACACCCATCTCATGCAGAGATGTTTGATCCTCGAAAACATCCTGTGTTATACCATCAAATGTATGCTCAGATTGACACCCTCTATGATGGTGAAAACCCGGCCCATATGATTGGTCCATCAGCCTCTCATCAGTATTATCATGACAATCTACTGATTGAGCAACAGGCTGCCCCACCTGTGGTACAGTTATGCCTGGCAAACTACCAGGATAACGCTCGAGAAACTGTTGCAGTGTGTTATGCAACGCTACTGTTTCAGTTCTGGAAGGTAAAGGATGTGCCAATTCCCTCTGTACCCTGCTTTGCTCTACTTCGGATCCCGCCAAGGCTGGGATCGTATTCCGGGTCCGAACCATGTTCATAGACCCATTAGAATACCAGAGCCTTTCTGATTCCCGATACTGGGCCGAAGCCCGGTTCGAATGATGTCCCCAGGCCGAAGCCAAGGACGGAATCGTATCTGTGGTCCCCAGGTGTTTGGTTATTAGCCAATACAACCTTAGGCCGAAGCATAACCCCAGCGGGACCGGACATAGCCGTTTCCCGATGGAGCGAGGGATCAGAAGGCTGATTGTCACCACAATCCCCTATAACCGATACCCTCTCCTCAGAGCTCTGGGGTAGAGGCCTCTGCTCTACCCCAACTAGGCTTCCCGAAGGACGCCTAGATTTCCCTGAAGAATAAAGCGAATTAGGGTTAGGACTAGTTACACTAGTACTTGAAACCGGCCTCTTAGAGGCATTAAAGCCTCCCCCAAGTCCAGCTCCCTGACTTGCAAAGTCATGGCGGCAGATTTCTTGCTCAGACTCATTCTCTTATGCAATTCTCTATACTATACAGTTTAGGTCTATTATTTGTAACCCGAGAAAAAAATAAAACTGAATCTTAATTTTAATAATGATTCGTTTTTATTATTTCCAAGATTGAATGAAACAAAAAAAAAAAAACTTTTCATTATTAAATCCAATAATTATTCCTGTATATTTTACATATTGAATCATTGCAACAAGAGCTGAGTTAATAGGTATATTTCATAAACAATTTCTTTCCAGAAGAATTTTAATTCTGTGGAAATATAAATTTAATTTATAATGGAAACATAATTGTATAATTAATTTAAACCATTAGGCCTATCTTCATGTTATTAAATAACGCTAAATGTAATAAATAAACTTGTCATTGACCACACATTTCACCCAATTATTCAGAAAGGGGCCGCAACAGAAGCGTGCCCGTGACACCGATACGAGTGATGGTGTCAGACAGAGTGAATGCATAGTCTAGCATACGCATTCACTTTGGCTGTCAATACAATACATTCAATACAGATCAGGGGAGTGTACACGTTTGCCGGTAAGCCTAATAGTACTCCAATGCTGTGTATTGTGACAGAGTCAGCTGAGTCTGAGTGTGATGCGATAAAATCGCTGATATGGCACACTTCCACAAAATCCATTCCCAGCATGATTAAAATAGCTATTATAAAATAATAAATTCTCGGCAATCGAGACTCTATCCCCAATGATTTAATCATTCATTACATCTATAATACTGTAATAGATAGCGCCGAAACAGGCTCAGTCAGTCTCGCGATCACACGCGATGGCACTGAGCCAATGACGGCGATTTCAAAGTCAATCATGTCAAACAGGACATGCCAACATAGCAGACGAGACGGTGCCGGCTCGTCTAAATTTCTATCTATTGATGACTCGAAAACAATTAAATAATGCTTGAATATTCTTCTCCTATCAGGCATTTGATCCTAATAAGGAACTATCTTTGAGATAAACCTAAATAATTAGGTAAGCACCACTGTTAATAGCACTTTATTCAAATTATCGAGAGAGAATTCATCACTCAACTTGACGGCTTGTCGTCGTGAAATCATATGAAGTCTGTATCGGTTGGACGAGACCTCACGGGAATTGAGCCACACGTGACCCGAATTCAAATTAGTAATGTTGGACAACTACGATGGCCTGTTTGTGAGATTCAAACTGGCAAAAGTGAAGGCTATCAGCGATGTTTTGACATATAAATCTGAATTATAATTTGTTTCCATTACAATTTTTCTCACACAAGAGAGCATTTACCCGATATATAAAGAAGCGCTCTGATTGTTAACCTCAGTTACTCTTCTGTTGTCCTATGACCGAATGCATAACTAACCCTTAACTCACCAAGTTGTCCTATTTAAATTTTCACCAACTTCAAGTTGTGTCTCGCTACCGCGACCCACAACTTCAAGTGGGCGAAAATTAACTCGTATTTGTTTAACTTGGGACAAACATATGCAAATCTTGATGTTTAAAAACTCATTTCATTCCCAATAACTGATTTAATCTCCTAATGAAACAAAATTAAAAATAACTTCAGTTGTGTTTAGCGCTCAAAGGGTTGATACTGTAATTAATTTTAGTAAGATATAAAATAGCTGACCTGTAATTAAGTAGTCTTTGCTGACTGTCTGGATGCCTTTTCTTTTGGCCCAGTCGTGAGCCCCATCAGCAACCAGAGTGCTAACAAACAAAAAAAAACATATTATCAGCAACCACTTAACCTTTTAAGCCCTCACGATGCATTAAAGCAGCATTTTGCATCTCTGAAGAATGACTTCATTCCCTACATCCAGGGGTTATAGAACGACATTTTTCATGGAACTATTCTAAGAGTAGCAATACATTTTCTTTATTAGCCTCCCACTTCAAGTCATTTTCATCCACTACAAGTCGAGAATTGCGACAGCAATTCTAGGCTTGTAGTGGATGAAAATGACAATGGTAATTATTTCAGTGCGGGTCTTTATACGTCAGAATCTGACGTACAGACGGTCTCTGCGCTGAAAGGGTTAATCCACCAATGATACAAAATGCAAATGCGACAATGGTAAGGCAGCCTTAAGAGTACAGAAAGAAATAACCCAACAAGTGATAACATCACATGCAAGAAAATAGATATGTAAAAGCAAAGATCAGCCATTTCTAATGAACTAAATGGATTTATGACATCTTATATATAAAAAGTTTATTTTAAAAATTGTAATAGACTAGATGTATCTATGTAAAAAATATACATTACCTGGGGGGAACTCGACCTAGTGACATGTTGCCTAACATCTGTGTCTCTAATAGATCTTGTGCCACCAGCACAGGATTTTTAACTCCTACAATTAAAAAAAAAATCTTGTGCAATTACATACATGTGCGTAAAGCCCAATTGATATAGAAATAAACTTAGGTTGTGTGAAAAATCACACCACTTGATAGAGCAAGGAGTGTGATTTGCACTTGACTCTCACTTGACTCTCTAGTGTGGTTAGCTCCAAAAATATGACTGAGAGAAATGTTAAGTCTGAAATTGTATGATTTTGGGAAAATTACTTTTGAAGTTCTAAACGACAATTTGTACACCTTTTGAAAATAACACAGAATCAAAATAAAATTACATGAGCAATTACATGAGCAAAAATATGTAATAATTAAAATATAAAAAGTATTACCAGCCATTCCTCCTACAGCACCATACTGTAGAGTGGCACCTTCCATGATAGAAGCATCACATTCTACCGTGCCTTGCAATGTAAGGTTTGATCCTGTGCCGGCATTCGTCCAAGGTGAATCCTGAAAAATATAGTATTTACCATACAGTACTCTTGAAGTTTTTCGAACAATATACCATCAAGTAATTTTCAACCACTTTCAATAGCAAGATACAACTCTCAGTAGCAGAAACAACCTAAAATGGGTGAAAATTGAACTCTTTACCTTATAACACTATAAAGTAAGATTAAATCAAAATTTGACGATCAAAATACCAGACTAAATAAAGGCAATAAATTGTAAACAAATCTCTGGCTGGGGTAGAGTTGTCGAAATGTAAATCACAACATTGCTAATAAAAATGCATCAAAATCCATTTATCCTGGGCGGCAAAAAAATAAATAAGATATATACTCACTTCCAATGACACAACTGCTGCAGTAACCGCATCTAAGGCAGTCTTTTTCTGTCGCAATAAAGATACTGCCTGCAAAAAATATATTAAAGTCACACAGGTGTATACAGTTCTTCCCCAATTTATTACATCTAAGCCTTCATTTTTAAGGTGTGTGATTTTGCATGTGCATCATAACGCAGCTAATTGCAAATTACGGTGTGTTATTAATGGCACACATCAGTCAGTGTCAATTGCAAGGTATTCAGCAGGGTTCCCTGAAAGCCCATTTAGCAGGGCGGGGAATCTCCCCCCCCCCCCCACCCTCCCTGAAACTGGACACCCCCCCCCCAAAAAAAAAAATATTATCGCTCAGCTCCCACAACAGTTTCTCCCCCCCCCCCCCCCCCCTGATCACTCTCAATTCCCCCAAAAACACAAAATCCTCTAGGAAACCCTGATTCAAACAAAGACCCTGTGTGAATAGTCAAATAAACGGAGAGAACAAATAAGCTCCATCCAAAAAAAAGGCCTGCAGGAAACCCTGATACCCTGTTGTTTGGACTGCCATCCGGGTCTCTGGTCTACCTAAAACACGAAATGCATGGTTAAACATGGTTGAAAATCCGAATAACTTGCGATAATACCGAGTGCTGAGTTGAACAGCCAGTTATTCCTATTTTCAAACATGCTTAACCCTTTCACCGCGGATGTCGCCAAAAGGTGACCCCCTGGCAGACCGCGGATTACTGTTGTGAAAGGGTTAACCATGCGTTTCTGGTTTTAGACATACCGGAGACCCGGATGACAGTCCAAGCAACATGGCGCAATTAACAGATCAAATTTTGATAAATTGCTGATTATTTCATTGTTCATGTCTTGGATGTATTTTAAAACGGGTGAACGAGGTAGGGCTGGATGTAATGAGGTAAATGATTACCATTTGAAGGCGGTCAGTGGTCGGCCAGTAATAATGCGTGTTTTCTAATGGGAGCGTTCATATGCCTCGTTTGCTGTGCAAACAACGAGACATATTCAATAGGCTAGCTTGACCTGACCTTGAGAACAGAGGGGTTTTTCACACCCTATTGTAGTCTAAGTTACTTATATAGCCACACTTTTCTATAAACATCTCTGCAGACACGAGACATGGTAGCGGTGCTTAGGTCCAGTGTTGGCCCACTATAAACGATGTCGGCCCAGCACTGGACTGGCGTAGTGCATGTGTCTCGTCTTTGCCGCCATGTCATTCAGGGCCACTTGTATAATACACTTTTCACCATGTCATTTTTGTTTTTAATGATTTACTCAGTATTGTAAGGCCATCGGTCCATAGTAAAAACATGATAAAACAAATACAGATAATTGTATACACATGTCATGTTGGACAGTATCTGGTGCAACATACCCATACCCAGAGAACATACAGACTTTGACACGGTGTCGTTTTTGATGTTGGACCAGCGTCTATATAACGCAGATCCAGCATTGATCTAGCACTAAGCTCCGGCTCAAAGTCCTATATACACCGTAGAATATTCGTTGGCACAACCTCTCGTGTTTCGCAGATATGCATTGCAATGGGCCGGTGATTATTCTTTCTTTTCCTACACTGGACGGACTCCAGCTCAGTGTTTCCTGTGTTTTTATTGAACTTAATATAATAATTATGCTTATTATAATTTCATTATATGTATGCTTTTATACTTATATTACATGTAAAAATCACTGTATTGAATATTTTATCAATAAAAAAAAATAAAAAAATTCTTTAATTTGAGAGCAAACATTTGCAAATGTTGATGTTTAAACACTCATTCATTTCCCAATAACTGGGATTTGATTGGTTGATTTGACAAACAGATTTAAATGACTGTAGCGGTGCTCAGCAGTATATGAATCAGAGCTGATAAATATTAGCCAGCAAAACTTACTTGTAGACATGCCTGTCTGCAGACCTGCTTATACAGGTCACTATTTGCAGGTGAATGATAACCGGCACCTAAAAATAAAAAAAATAAACAGTATTTTTCAACAATATAATATGCAACTGTACAAAAACATTATAAGCGGTGTCAAAATTAGAGGTGGTCCAAGGACACCAAAAGATCTGTCAGACCACCAGAATGTCAAAATATAATGTAGAGTTGGAGGCAAAATCACCCTGACTGGAGTTGTCAGAGCGGAAGATCTGCCAAATTCACTTTATAGCTGAGCAATAAATGGAATTGATACTTAACTGATATTGCTAGTATTAGTGAATTGTCTCAGTCTACACTCATTATGCCACACTTATTTGATCAAATTGTGGTTTACGGACCAGCAGTGTCCATTTCATGATGAAATGGAAAAAATAAAAACGGGAAAAGGCCCGGGTTTGTTACCGCTGGGACATGTAAAAAAAAAAAGCTGGTCACAAGAAAAAATCCTGTCTCCAGCTGTCAGAATCTGACGTCAATAGATTCTGATGTCTCAAGACGGTGTCCGCAATGAAAGAATTAAATATTTATAATGGCCGTAGAACCATAACATAGATATTGAAATGAAGCGGAAAGAGCAGACTAAAAAAATTATGATAATTTCAAAGTGGAAAAACCCTTTCTTTAACTTATTTACAAAAATATACCGATGGCCGAAAAAAACAGTTTATTTCAGGAGATACAAATAGCATGCTATACGTACGGTGTTATGTATGGTTAGCCACTACCTTTTTTTTTAATAGGACAGGTCAAAAGTTTTTTTTCTCGTTGCCCACAAATTTTCTAGAAATTTGCGGTTTATTTATTTCGTTGCCCATTTTTAATAAAATTTTAAACTTATGGAAATCCTCATGTGGGCAGTTAATGAAAATTATTCAAACCTTCCAACGTTGCTGCTTTGGAAGTTTGGAAGCTCATGACATGAAGTAGTTTATTACCCAAAAAATCTTCCTTTTCATTAGAGATTTTCATGGCTCACACACTTTTTCAAATACAAAATTCAAGGAATTTCAAGGACCTTTTAGGTACTTCTCACTATTTTTCAAGGACCTTTTTTGTGCATGTTAAAAAAGTGGTTTGATGATCACACAAATAAGTTTCTAAATAAAGGCCAAAAAAAATGGCAACTGACCCTTGGGCCAAAAGAAAAATGGCAACTTTGGCATTTTCATTACTTTTTTTTATCAAATTTTAGACATTGTTTCTCGATATTTGTGTTTTGACTTTATATAGATAAAATAAGCACACTACATTCCTAAACCACTTCTTTATTTAAGTGTAGCCTTTTCTGTCATTTAATCACTAGCTGTCGCCGCTGCGTGACGTTTTTCAAGATCATTTCAGCAAAACATCACAGGTTGATCAAAATCAAGGACTTTTCCCGGTTTATTAATTTTTTTTACAAAAATCAAGTACTTTTCAAGGCCTGGAATTATTTTTTTCAAATTCAAGGACTTCTTCCGTTTTCAAGGACCCGTGGGAACCATGGATTTTTGACTTTGTAATTTTTATCTGTGACAGGCGACCTCATCAGCTGGGTCTAGGCTAGACATAGTTAGGGTCAAGGACTTAGCCAGAGACACATCCAGCCGTCTTTTGGATGGTCTATTTTCAGCCTGGACGTAGAAAAATATCGCCAGATTCCACCAAATTGCATTGTTGGAGGACCTCAGAACCCGTCCTGGCCGAAAAATAATAAATTTGGACTCCCTTTTATTATTTCCTGGCTAAGTCCTTGGTTAGGGTGGCCAAAAGGTCAGCATCACAAACTTGATAAGGCCCTAAAATGTGTCTTTTTTGGCTGTTTTGTCTAGATAAATTCCTTTGGAATTACAAATTTTGTCATATTAACTAATTTCTTTTATGTTTACTAAACAACATCTCAATGACCTAAATTTGAAGTTTGGGACAAAAAAAAACACTGACAAAGTTATAAGCTTATGATTCTATGAAAAAGTCATGTTTTCTGTTTTTTGAGGTGCTATTATTTTGCCTCTTCAAGCCTAGCGCCCATGTACTTCCAATTCTAAACGAATTTAAAACGAAGAATATATTTGGAAAGAGTATTTTAAATGGGACAATAGACCACATATTGGCAAGTTGACTGAAAAAGCAAAAAAAGCTAAATTCGCCCTCTAGGATGAACTGTAACTTAAATTTGAATCACTTTCCAAAAATTATGCCAGTTTATACCTCAAAATCCTATGTTTGCATGTTCCAAGTTTCCTAAATCAGGTGTTGAATTTAAGGAAACTAAGCTACTGGCCAGCAGGGCTAGTGAGCCAACAAAATGACTAGTCCTTCAGCAAAATTACTGGCCAGCAGGGCTAATGACTTTTCAGGGGCCGATCTGACCTAAAAAAAGTAGTAGCCAAAGTTTGAGCCAAATGAAAAAACTTGTAGCCAAATTAAGTGGACAATAGCCAAATATATAGCACACAAAAAACGATATTTTGTTGATTTAGTATTACCCCTTTATCTACTAGTGACACATTTATATGTGCTAAGAAAACTATTTCACAGTAACAGCCAGTTATAATTGGTTTTAATACATTAGATTTTATTGTTAGTGAAATTTAACATGGGCCGTAATCAGGTAATCTAACAAATTTGTTACTTTTTCTCAGTAAATATTATCAATGGTGTCAGGGGATTTGCTTTCTCGAGGTATTTGATGCAGTATCTCATCCTGTGGACATAGCCATAGCATCTGCGACTCTGTTTTTTTTTACTTCATGATGATCAGTGCTCTCGCTGATTTTTCTGTTAATATTTACAATGTGTCTTTGCCTTAGTATTGATGCAAAAGCTCACTTAGCCTATTCTGAGCTTGTTTGGTCACTTAGCGACCATAATTGCTATTTACTGCTAGATTACTGCTATTTTAAAACTAGATGAAGGATAGTTCTGCCTTTATTATTGGATAGGGGGTACAATTTTTCTTGAAAATTATTAACTAAGGCGAAGTAGTGGTACATGTAGTACACGTAACTAGGCCTACTGTAGACTAGATATATTATGCTGTACAATAGCTGTCAGGGTATCGTCGCATTACCACCATGTAGGGCCTACATTGTGACTGGGGCTAAAAAATTACCAAACCCGATGACTATAGGTTATTATTACCCCTTATTACCAGATTACATGATGTAGACAACCCCACTGTTAAGTAAAAATGTAATGGTAACATCAATGTGCCTATATCGTGCCATCCCGTCACGCGACCTTCCCTTTTCTTGTGGTAGTTTTTTGAATTTGATATGACTATGATGACGCTTGACTGGACTCGCATGAAACAGCATTGCAGAGTGTTATCAGGCAACAGCAATAAGCTGTAGTGGTCTGGCGACAGAGTGCTGTTGATCTTTTGTAACGTCAGCATCAGCACGCTGTCAGCACTATGTGCTGTATATGTATATGCACAGTTCAGTCTATTTTGTAGTTTGTATTTTTGCACAACAACTGATTACCGCCGCTGCTGACTGTGGCCCAGTGAAGACTAACTAATTGTCAGTCATGTGACAAGATACATGGAGATATTTTACATGCCAAATTATTCGCCATCCAGAAGTATTGATCGCCAAACAGTATGTTTAATCGCCATTGGCGCATTGGCGAGCGGTCAGCGCGGCTCCTGCTTTTAAATTTTATTGGCCAGCAGGGCTAGTGACTTTCAAATTTTACTGGCCAGAGACACTAGTAATTCGGGTTTTACTGGCCAACAGGTCTAGCTAATAATTAACAGGTTGTCTTTCCTTCGGAGGAACCTGAACGCATGTCCCCCAAATTAGAAAAGACTGTCTTTTTCTCCCTAGTCAGATCATTATTAGAATTTTCTTCAGCAGTTTGGGACCTCTTTAGACAAAAAGACATCAATATATTAGAAAAAATTCAAAGATCAGCAGGAAGATTTGTCACCCAAAATTATAGACAAACAGCCAGTGTGACATCTCTCATTCAGAACCTGGGCTGGACTGACTTGAAAACAAGACAAGAGAATTCTAGACTTTTATGTATGTTCAAAATTTTAAATGAGCTGGTCAAAATTCCTATCAATGACCGTTTAATCCCAGCAGATAAAAGAACACGTGGCGGGCACAATCAGGCCTATAAACACATGTATCAGAGCTAACACAACACTGGGACAAAATTTATTTTGGCATCAAACTATACCTGATTGAAATTCTCTTCCGGCAGCTGCCATAGAATGAACAAGGCTCGTCGGCGATGGATCATCGTTAAAAAGTGAAAATCATTTGGAACAAGCTCACACTCGACAATAGCCCGCCTCTATTATTGAAATTGTCTGTCGGCCATTTTGAAATTGATCAAGTTTAATTTTTGATGGTATATCCCTACCTGGAACTGCACATTTTTTTTAATGGTAATGGGCTAGCTATCTGGTCCAGTTTTCCTGATATTACGCATATTAAAAAAATAATGACCGATAATAAGCCTTTTTGGCGGCCATGACCTAGTTTATGTCCGAATCTTGCCCAATTGTTAACTCATCCAACCTATTAGTGGAATGGATATATGGTATACATTTTGGAGCGATACATAAAAAAATGTTGAGTGAATCTCGATAACGAGAAAATTTGTCGAACGGAACAGGTCGGCCATTTTGAATTTGATCAAGTTGAATTTTTTCATGGTATATCCCTACATGGAACAGCACATTTTGTTCTATAGTAATGGTCTAGCTATCTGGTCCGGTTTTCCAGATATTACACATATTAAA
Source organism: Flabesymbios commensalis (assembly GCA_964017125.1). Lineage (NCBI taxonomy): Eukaryota > Metazoa > Annelida > Polychaeta > Terebellida > Flabelligeridae > Flabesymbios > Flabesymbios commensalis. The sequence continues at coordinate 87,363,833 of OZ024906.1, forward strand.
AAAAAAAAGGCCGATAATGGGCCGCCATGACCTAGTTTCTGTCCGAATCTTGCCCAATTTCAAACTCAACCTAGCTATTAGTGAAATGGATATGTGGTATACATTTTGGTGCGAAACAAAAAAATGTTGAGTGAATCGTGTTAACGAGAAAATTTGACGAACTTATGTGGCCGCAGGTTGGCCATTTTCAATTTTATCATGTTGAAATTTTTCATGGTATATTCCTACCTGGAACTGCACATTTTGTTCTATAGTACCGTAAAAGGCGGAAAATAACGCGCCCCGTTGTATAACACGCAGAAGGGTAAAAGTGACCCTTTACAGGGTAAAATCCTTACATAACGCGCTCCGTTATATACCGCACGCTAAATCTCCGTCAATCGCCAAACATTACAGCATGTGTGGCGCACGTCAGCAAAGATTAGCTATTGTCTGGGGAACCCGGCAGCCGTCTACAGTCTCTATTTTCAGCAGTTAATAAGTTCCTTTTAGCACTGTTTAATTGTGCAGTTTAATTTGATAAGACTAATTAGGCATTTCAATTTGATAGAGTAAAGACATTTTAATTTGATAAAGTATTTAGGAAGTGGCGACTCTGGAGCCGCGTCGGCAGGATTAGCTGTGTCATGTGAATGGTGTTAATACAAGTCAGGTATTATGAACTGCCGGCGACGACTGGCAGGTGTTGTTTCAACAGTAACTGTCACTGTGACCCCGTGGACGCTAGCGGGCAGTAATAGGCCGCTATTCAGCGAATGCGTCATAATATATCCCAGCAAACACGATACTTTAAATCAATGCCGATTTGATATTGGCCCACGGTACCCGACGCCGGCCCAACAATAAATCGGCATTGGTTTAAATTACGTATCGTGTTTTCTGGGATTGTATATATCAGTCTTTTCAACCCGTTGTTATTAACCTGGAAACATACAGTACTGAATCAGGAATGTCCGCTAGTACATTATTGCCTTAACGGGACAACAAGGGTTGATTCATATCGCAGACATGGGACGCTATGCTCAATAGCGGTCTATTGCTGCATGTTTCGTAATAGGCATAAATAGGCCTATATGTACACAAATACAACTACAGCTTACAGCTCACAATGCTCGTCTGTACTTTATGATGATGATGATGATAATAATTTGTGACTGTAAGATGAAATCAATTATTGGCTTATTATTATTATTATTATTATTATTATTAAGTCATTACGATTTGCGGCTGCTTTTCTGCCCAATGTCAATAATAATCTTACAGAATATATCCTATCACTGAAAACGTTTAGTCGATGGTATTTTAATGATGTGATTAAATAATAAGTGAGAGCCGTGAATAAAATGTCAGAATTATTTTTTGTTGGGAGATAAATAAATAAAGACAATTTATTGTGAAAATATTTTCTGGGGAGAAGGGGGAGGAGTTATGGCCTAGCTGTCAATCACCATTTACGTCAGGAGGGGACGGTCCAATCAATTATTAGCTCAGGTCACAGGTTACCCCTCCTCTTTAGCCACACCCCTTCACCTCTATTGGCTGACACTTACATTGATTGACTTGCAAACCTGAGGTCAACTCAGACAATATATTGTGCAACTTAATTAAATACAAAGTTAACGAATTTATCGACAGAAATGATTTAAATTAACAATTTATGTATAGTTTATCAACAGCATGTATTGCTATATAGGCCTATTCACACTTAGATTAATTTCTGGAAACGAGAAGTATAAGTGTGAGATTTGAAAAAAATGATTTAATACACTAATTAAGTACTGTATGCCTGCGTATTAACGTGCATGCACTTTTATTTAATCAATTTGAAAAATAAACTAAAATAATAATAATCGACTGTTAGGCCAGGCCAAATTAATTAGTTGTTCCTTGGATTTAGCGCACGTAATTTGTTAAAGTCAATAATACAGAGAGACCTCGATGTTCCGTCATCATCTGTTCCCAAGAACTTAGAATATGGCAGAGTTTCTGAGCAGCTCCCCCACCCCCCTCCAAGCTTTGTTGGAAGCGAGGATATATATATATATAATTCATACTGTAATGTTGTTATATTAGTACATGTATTGGTTGTGCGAACAAAATAACAACATAAATATGATACAAATAATTTTATTATTTCAAATATATAATTGCATGATTTTATTATTTCAAATATATAATTACATGATGATAAGTGCTTCTTCAAGCTTGCCATATTTTGCTGCTCTACCAGAGCGCTCATGAGACATCCACTTTTTTTTGCTGCGTAAAATATCACCCACTGTTGTGCGACCCACTGTCACGTCCTACTCCTTGGCAAAATTAACGGCAATATCAGAGCACGTAGCTTTAGGATGAGCGTCTTTGTAAACACAAATTTCTCGTTTTTTTATCTCCATTGAGGTCAGTGCGTCGTCGTTTGCATGGATTCGAAGCCATGGTGAAACTGAATGACTACCATAAGCCTACATGTATTGTGTCTTTTATACACTTAATCTGTTTATCACAGTAAAAGAACAAAGGAGTATTGATTGCTTTAATCTGTTTCAATTGTTAATTTAACCGAATAATAATGTTTTCATTTGGTAGTCGAAATGACTCCAAGCAATATCACTCAACTCAGGTGTTGACAGATGGCCGTGATCAAATCTAACACATTTCACTGTTTATAGCACCGTGCATGTCATTACTCTGGCCGGTGGCTTACTGCTCCGACTTTTATGTTGCCGGACGTGCGACTATTGTCTTCCTGTCATTGTAGGGCTTTACATACTGTTCTTTTAACAATGGTAAACCATTCAACGCTGAAATAGGTGTTGAAACTTTTTGCTTACCGAAACACAAGGTATTCACGGCTTAGAGTATAGGCCTAATAATATATAGAGAAAACTATATCTATGGGCCTAATCTATGAAATTGATGTCCTCAACGTAGATGACGGCATGAATAATTACGATCTGTTCACAGAAATTGTTAGATACCTATAGATTTTAGTTAACAAAATCAAACATTTCGGTACTGATATCTACACCAGACATATTGAAGGTCAAATTAATTAATTTGTATCGGCCTAACTAGCGGCTATATACACACAAAATTAAACATTGTGCCAAGTAGGCCTATGACTGAACATTGTTTTAATGTGCAAGACGTTGGCTTTGACTCAGGAAACATTCACCCAATGTAGGTTCAATGTGAACCCATAGTCTCAGACACTGGCCAAACATTGTACCAACTTTGGGTGAACATCTCGTGTTTGCTGGGCTGTATCATATTACTGCCGCCAAGAAGTGTTATGTAGAACGAGCGGTTCCTCCTTTGTTGGGGGTACGGTGTCAAAGGCAGTGGCCCAGCATTAAACCATTGTTCACATCGTGAATATGTGTTTGCCGGGTTTCATTTGCTAATTAGCCCCCCCACTAATCCCTTACACGTTAAGTGCATTTAGCCAACGCTGGTGAAATGTTTTAAAAAGGAAAAAAGCAATGCCATAATCACTATACAAACAAGTGGCGTTCACACAATTAGCGTGACTGACCGTCATCTGGTGACAGAACAATTAGACGCTAAAGTCATGCTTGATTTAACCCTTTCGTCACAGAGATTTGATGATGGAGGCGGAAAACGTGACGGAACAACTGGACACTAATTCATTGATTTACCCCTTTCGTCCCCGAAATTTGATGACGGAGGCGGACATTGGAATGACAGAACATGGAAGCAAAAATACATTGGGCAGATACTTCCCGTCAAAACCAAGACGGATGTAGAAGAAGACGGAACATCGGAGGACGGATCTCCGAGGCCTGTCTGTAATATAAAAGAAAATGCGCAGCACCATTTGTTTAAATAGAATGAATATGTATAGAGCAATATTGACGTCTATTTATGAAAAAAATTGCCTGCTCCAACTTTTTAGCATGAAAATGTATCGAACAATTATTGACATATTTGACAGAAAAAGAAAACGCCCGCTCCAATTTTCTAGCATGAAAATGTATCGAACATTATCATGATTACTTGCATAAATTATTTGCAGATTAACCGCGGCCGTTGGCAGTGAAAATGTCACACCTTCATTGATGCAATGCTCTGATTACCGAGTGGCGGCCAACTTTGAGAGTGGTGTATGACTGTGTGTAGTGGCCGGGTAACCGCGGCCCGTGGCAGTGAAATGTCACACCTTCAATAAGGCAATGCTCTGATTACCGAGTGGCGGCTGACTTTGAGAGTGGGGTATGTTGTGTGTAGTGGCCATCCACCACCGCCAGAAATTAATTAATTGCTTGCATTATTATGGCATCGCCCATTTGACAATAGCGGTGACTCGTTACGGGCGAGTGTACACAAGCCAATTTGGTCATCGAGGCAAGTTCATCACGCATATATATGCATAATATAACGCGCACTGGACTATAACACGCGGGCGCCGATCTGTAGGAAAAAAGGTACGCGTTATTTTCCACCTTTTACGGTAATGGTCTAGCTATCTGGTCCGGTTTTCCAGATATTACGCATATTACAAAAATAATGGCCGATAATCTGCCATTTTTGGCCGCCATGACCTAGTTTCTGCCCGAATCTTGCCCAATTTCGAATTCATCTGAGCTATTATTGAAATGGATATATAGTATAAATTTTAGAGCGATACATAAAAAAATGTTGAGTGAATCGCGTTAACGAGAAAAAATGTCGATCGGAAAAAAAGGCAAGGTCATAGGGGTCACAGAAAGGTCAAATGTGAAATTAGTCAAGTTTTAGTCATGATTAACCTGTATGTGAAGCTTAATGTGCATTGCAGTTATGCGGAACAAGTTAAAGTGCTAAAAGTGGCGGACAGACAGACGGACGGACAGACAAGCCTGGTTACAACAATATGCATCCGCAAAAATTTTGGCTGAGGCCTAAAAACTGTAGACTGGCATCGCTCGAGAGTTAGCTGGTCGACTAGGTCTGCCAGCCTTTTCTCCCCTAACCCCCATCCCCCCTCCAGCCTGATACTCCACTATGAATGTCTGCTGGAGTAACTACTCAAAGTCAACGTTTGGATGGAACATTTATCATGCACAACCTCAAACACTAGGACTAGCCATGGAAACTCTTGTTCCCATTTCATAATGCCGTATTTCCACATTGCACTTGGTAGTACAATACGATAGAAAGTAATATCCAAACTGGACCAGACCCCCCCCTCTTTTTGTTCCCCCCTCTCAAACATTCCTGGCGGAAACAATGAATAATAATAAAATAATGATCATTTAAAAATAGTGTGAAAATAAAAAAAAGGGGGTGACAAAAATCAGCACGGCTGCTAGTGCTAGGCCTATATGATGAATGATAAAAAAAATTATTTTTTTTTATTTGCAAGACTTTGAGTCTTACTTGTCCCCAAGGGCCAAGTCGGTCTTGACCTGTTGACTTGTCTCAAATAGACATGAAATCCGACATTGTGGATTCTTGAATCGAAGACTGAACTTCACGAAGTGGACATGGTGGAACTTTGGAATCATATCCAGCAGCACCTCCTATTTGGAGTATCAGGCTGGAGGGGGGAAAGGGCTGGTGGATTTAGTCAACCAGTTGACTCTTGAACGCTGCCACAGTTTTAAAAAGGAGTGGTCGTCCACTCGACTCTAGCCGTGGTCCAGTCGACTCGCTCATTAACGGTAAGGCCGATCAGCGCCAAGCACTCGCCATGCCGTGGGAGTCCTGTACCCAGATTTATCTGGTGCTATGCGGACTCTCAGGTTAACTGGGGGTAGCAGACACTGATAAGACGTGCTGAACACCAGGAGAAGAGAGAAAAAGAGCTCCAATATTTGAAGAAATGCTACTGTAGTTGAACAAGCACTCGCCAGGCTGTGGGAGCCCTGTACCCAGATTTATCTGGTGCTATGCGGACTCTCAGGTTAACTGGGGGTACAACTCATGATCAGAGAAGAAACAAAGAAGAGGGAGAGGGACTGACCCAAGGGTGTGGACCCCATTAAAGCAAAATAGGCGGGGGGAGTAAAGTAGATATAAAAATTAGAAGGTGGGAGGGGGTACGGGAGTGGGGAAATAGGTGGATGCTCGCTTCTCCAGGCCCATGGAGGCTTGGAGTCGCTGTAGCCCTGCGGAGCAGGTCACCACAGACAGCTGCGAAATTAGCTCGCAGCGGGTCGATAAGATTCTATTCTATTCTTCTATAGCGCTAACTCGACTCGTGTCGTGACTCATCTGACTTGTCGTTGAGCATGTAGCCTAGACTATCAAATGACAGTGGCCGAGAACCAACTGTTCCTATAGCATATACTGACCTACATGAACAGCGACAAATCCTACATTATTTTGTTCATCCATATCTTAAACTAAATAAATTATAACCGTGAAATGAATGTCTGCCAGAACAATGCAAGAGCAATGCCCGTTTGACGACAAAACATTCGCTAGGTGGCAAGCAAAAATGCAGTTTGGCTACAGGTGAAGTCGACGAAAGTGATTTCGGAAAGGTGTGTTTTAGTTGTGAGAGCATGATGTTAGCAGTGAAACTACATAGCTGGATCCAGCACGGGCATAATTCACTAAGTTCACTAGCCCTGGTTGGATCTAATAAAGAGACCAGATATAGTTGAACCCATAATTTTAGGCACCAGTGATGATATTTTCCTTGATATATGAGATTGTCTGGATATTGTCAAAAATTTAAACACATGTCAACTTAGCTTTGTTTATTGACATATCGTTGTCAGCAGAGCTTAATTTCACTTTTAAATGATTATTTTTATCAATTTAATTTTTTTTTACCGTTATGGAGAGACTAATTTACCGTTATGGAGAGACTAATTTATGTTGCGGAGTAATCTTCAAACTTAAATTTTTCAGTGACCCTTCTACAAAAGTATACAATATTTAAAAAGTAGTTGAACATGGTTATTATAATGTTAATCACTTAATTTTGAAAGAATCACTTTATGACAATAACCCTCAAATAATAAAATAAGAATTTCTCTCCGTTACGATTATTGTTGTTATGGAGAGTAATAATAACGAACATTGTCTCTCCATAACGACAATTATTTCTGTTATGGAGTGACAATAAACAAATACTAAATATCGATGCTAACACAATTTGAAAGACAAAAAGAAAAGTTACTATTTCAAGAAGTGCCACTTGTTGGTTAAAATTCCAAATTCATAAAGGTTTATAGCTATTTTTAAATGAGTAAAAAGGTAATTTGTGACTACTTTTTCTCTCCATAACGTTTTTATTTTTGTTATGGAGAGACAGAAAATACGCGTTATGGAGAGACGTTTTTTTACTAAATTGTGCATAGCATCTATGTATTATGCTATACTATGATTATTTTTGTTTTTTTCAAATGAGGTTGTAGTAGGCTTGGAGGTTGTAGGGTGCTTAAAAGTTTAATTGCAGTATTTATGTGTAAAAAATCGCGTTACGGAGAGACGTTGAGTTAAAATACTCACCCAAAGACTTGCACAAACCTTACATTATTTCTAAACAAAAACACATTTATTATACTTTTTTTTCACGATTCACTGCATGAAGGTCTCGCGCAACTCTTTGGCACCAGACAAGTGATATTTTGGTCAGAAAAAGTATAGAAATTACTTAAAAACTATAAGCGTTACGGAGAGTCGCTGCAGCGTGGGACAGACATAAATTGCATAAAAAGTGGTAAAATAATACAATTATTAAAAAAAACTTGTATATAATCTTATAGATAGTGTTGTGCACTAAGATTATATCAGAAGCAAATATAATATATAATACAGGAAGTCTAGAATAAATCGCCTGTTTATGTGGAATGTAGAATGTGGGACAAGGCTTTTTGGCTAAAATTGGCTAAATTTACACAATATTTCTTTCAAAAAACACATTTATGTTAGAATTTTTCGAGTTGTAATATTGCTATATTGTAAAATAAAGGTCATTCATTGCATTTATGTAATCAAATTAAATCAAAATATTTAATAATAAATATTACAAGGTGCGGACAGTGCTGGTGCTTAAAATTATAGAATCCCTCAGCAAGGGACCAGCGTTGGCTGGATCCACTAAGAGGACCGGAGCTGGCTGGATCAACAAAAGTGGTCAGCGCTGGCTGGATCCACTGAGCTCAGATTGGATCACGGAAGGGATTAGCGCTGGTGAGATAAATCATACAATGTTAATTCAACAATTAAACATTGTCATTAGTGCAAATTGCAATCACGCGCCATGCCATGTCATGGCCCTTCATTGAGTCACGCCTCTTCGGCTGGTTGATTATCAACAGTGTAGTTTTTTTTAGCTCCTACGACCATCTTTCTTTGTTAATACAGCTCAAAATAATTTGGAGAGCGCGATGACAGCTTAGTGTGAAAGTTTATGTTGCTCAGATAAAACAACACAATTTAAGTCAACTTAATAATTTGTTAAATTATAGAAAGTTATATTAGCTCTGTGAGTATTGTAGAAATAATTGAACTACTGGTCTATAGGAACCACAAGATTAAACAAAGACGCTTTTGATTTTCAACCAGCTGACAAAAATAACGTTCGGCGTGCAACAATCATTTAATTAGTTTACGCAGGATATGTAAGGTCTATGTGTGTCTATAAATAAATACTGAAATAGGAAACAATTAATACAAGCGATACAAACAAACAGAATATCAGGTTTATAACATGATTATAATTCGAAAAGATTATAATTTGCTAGGCTGCTTTTTATCAGCTTGACTTGTCATATAATTGTATGACAGGCCCTAGCGTACAGAAGGATTATCACCTGTATAGCGTGATTACACCTTTTCGATCCCGAAAGCCATACAAATTGCTATGTAAATTCATATCGTGGAACAAAACATAACAATTTTGTCATGATTTTCTGTATAAGTTAAGCATATTAAACGGAATAATTATCTGATGTATATTTATGCGAGAAAGTATAAATTATATCCGGTTAATGGACTGTATTAAGTCACATAGGGGTATTCATGGCTGATCGATTTCCCGTTCACAGCTGCATGGCCTGACCACCCTAAACAAACGATACTATCACTCCCGAGTTTTTATAAAATTAGAAGCGTGACATCTAATTTGAACACTGCTAATTTATATCATATTTGTCAATACAACTGTCAAGATAAATGTCACTTCAAAACAAATTTTATACAATTTAAAGCCAGCGAATTTCGCAGTCTTTTATATTAAATAAAAAGCAAACAATATTGATAATCATAATAAGGGACTTTGGGTATCAAGGGGTTATTCACGACTGATCGACTATTTTTTTCATATTTATCTTTATATGCATTTAATAAAACATTTTATTTTATTTGTGTTTCTTTTATTATATCATGACGTCATATTAAATACATTGGTTTTAATAATTGACCTTCATATCAACACGTAGCAAGGCATATCTATAAACAGACTGACTAGTATCTCTCCATTCAAAAGTAGCTGGTTTCACAAATCGGACCGATTCCAAAATGAGACCACTTTCAGTCAGTCCCATGGGTGGTCCGATTTCCGGGTCTCCACTGTATATTATAAGGCCTACTGAAAGAAATGAGGCCTTTTAAATTTGTGTATACCTGTCCTGTGAATACTCTTAAGTCTTTTAACAGTCAGGTTGTCATCCCAGTAAAAACAAAATATTTGTATAACATTTAAACAATGGACGTTGGGTCAACGTTGCATAGATGCTATGTAAATGTTGTATATCTACCAGAGTTGGGGTCAATTCCGGAATTGAATGGGAATTGAACTCAATTCCTGACTCAATTCCAGGAATTGGACTAGGAATTGGAATTGAAAAAAAAGGAATTGGAATTGAATTGGAATTGACAAAATATGCCCGGAATTGATAAAGGAATTGACTTTTTTTATCCATGTTTATTTTTTAAGCGCTATTAAACGCATGAGTGATCATCACTTGTCATCGCAGTAGAATTTTACCTTGTGTATATGTTTGTGTATATGTGATTAATAATAATAATAATAATAATAATAATAATAATAATAATAATAATAAACTTATATTGGCCTAGTGCCTAAATTATGCTAAAAGATTTTTTTTAAGTTATGTAAAAATACTCATTTAAATGACTAATGGTCATGAAGATGGAATAAGAATGTAATGTGTCATCCAAATAATATTTGTAACAAGATTGCTCCTGCTAAGTTGGAGCAATTCAATCTAACAACCAGAGATTGGTGTGTGCGTATATACTTGTTACTTGTTGTTACTGGTATACACCAAGTTTGATTTACTCCCGCGGACTGGTCTAACCAGCCGGTAACAGTTTTGCCGAAAAATGCGACTCATGACAACTCAACTAGCGTCAACACCTACTGTGTATAAAGTGTTAGAGAATTACCATCGAGTGGCTGAATTATCAGCAAAATGAGACGCCGAGCCGGCGTTGGTTTAATGTTGTGCCATCATCGCAAACGACGAGCCAACAATATATCAACATTGGGTCAATGTTTCGTGTTTGCTGGCTTAAAGTTCTAGAAATAATTGTACTATTATTTTATTAATGTTTTCCTTATATACATGTATTCGCGCAAGCATGATCACACTGTTTAACTACCACTTTTGTGTCACTTAGCAGCATTTTTTAACAATTGTATTTAGAAAATAATGCTTGTCTCATGGGCATAATTTTAGTTCTCGTATTTGTTATATTTTTGTCATTTGGACGTCTATAGTTTATAAAGCAATCACGAGTCATGATTAGACTTAGGTGAATGAATGGCTTAGAACATAACTATTGCTTGTCCCTTAGAGTTAGTAGAACAAAAGAAATTTCGGGACGTTGAGACGAATGCGTTTCCAACAGACGTTGAGCCAATGCTGATTAAGCATTGGAAAAACGCTGAAGACGGTGGGGCAGCATTAAGGCAAAATTGGGATACATCCAGTGTTAGTAGGAAGGATGTTATGCAACGTAGCCAAGCGCTCTAATTGACCCTTTGATTACTTCTCTAATATGCCTTTTGTGCCCTAGAGGTTATCCTGATATATTTTCTTAGGGTATATTTAATTGCCACATGCTAGAATTAGATATTAAAAAATAGTATAATCGGAAAATAAATAATGTGAATAATTGCATCAATTGAAATACAACAATAGATCCTACGCTGCTTTATTTTTAATACGAGTTTATTTGAGTGAGGTGTGGGTCGACACGCCGTAGCCACCACGGGGTCAGACTTATCAGAGTTTTAAGTAGCACGGCTTGTCGCGAGACATTGTGTTAATTACACACCGTGTTGATAGCAATTGTGGCGTTAGTCTATAGAAATAACGCGCTCACATCCGCGTCCACACGAGTACAACTCCTTCATCAGGTATTAAAGATGTACTCCACCCTACTAATATTAAAATCTAGTAAGTGTACATGTATAAATATGTTTACAAGATAATAAATAAAATGTATTTCCTTTTATATCAGGTGTTATTATTTTTGTCATGTCAAGTTATTATACAGCTGTTCTATTTGTATTAAAAGTCTCATTTTTCGGTGGAATTGATAAGGAATTGACTTTTTAGGAATTGGAATTGAATTAGAATTGACCTTTCTTAACACCAAAGGAATTGGAATTGACTCAGGAATTGATAAAAAGGAGTTGGAATGGAATTTGGAATTGATAAAAAGAAATTGACCCCAACTCTGATATCTACTAGGATGTGTGATACTCTACAAGTATGTATACCATGGTGTCCTCAACAAACACATATGATGAGCAGTAATTTAGTGTTTTCCCAAAAGTGTCTATGCTCAAACTCTTTTTCTGTTTAAGTACCATATGCATAGCTGTTGTAGACATATAGCACAACGTGAGATCGATTTGAGAAGACGGAAACGAGGCTCAATAAGATCAGACACTTTCCGGAAGACTCATAAAACTTTTTCTCACTATTTAGAATTACTTTGTTGCTCCCCTATTTAATTTAAATTAATAAACCTGCGTTTAACAAATTATATTATATTGCGATTTGTGTTTTTTTATCAAAACAATTTTGGCTGGCCCATTTTTAGCTATACGTCCTGTGACATGTACATGACATCCTAAATCAAAATGGCGGCTCAATTTGTAAACTGTACGTATCGCTATCATCAAACACTTTTTGTTTGCAGCCAGCTTAGTCCTCACTCGAATTGATTCAGAGGACATGAGGTGTGAATTACTCTCACAAGATTCCCGTTCATGACTTCACTCTTATCAAGGAACATGATATTCTTTTCTACCCACGATGATATTCTTTTCAACCCATACAGCCCAGCAGACCTGGGTTAAATTCCATTCTTTAATTCCATTTCCTGATCCAATTAGTTTTTTTTAATTCTGAGGTTAATTCCTTAATTTTTATAATTCTAATTCACATCCCAATCCCTAATTTCGAATTCCTTTCTAATTCCGGACTTTAAAAAAAAAATAGAAAATTATCTTTTTTTAGGCACAAAGTATTTTATTTTGAGAATAATAAACAACACATTTCATATGAGAAAGCATTTTTATTATTATTAGTAAGTCAGTTAGAATCAACTACACTAATTATTGTGACACATATTTTAGTATACTAAAATCATCATTGAAATATTGAAATAGATCATGTGTTATGCCAGATAATAGCAATTTACATGCTGTTTTTTTCAATTATTCACATAAATACTATCAGTTTACTTTAAAAAACGAATAAACGAGTCAGTTAGAATCAACTAAACTAATTATTGTGACACATATTTTAGTATACTAAAATCATCAATGAAATATTGAAATAGATCATGTGTTATGCCAGATAATAGCAAGTTACATGCTGTTTTTTTCAATTATTCACATAAATACTATCAGTTTACTTTAAAATACGAATAAACATGATAAACCAGTGTGGTTTTTCATTTTATATGACGGCATAAAGTATTAAAAAAAGACAATACTAGAAAAAAAACATGTTAAATTCAGAAATCGTGTTGTATTGTTATGTTTTTTTTCATATCTATAACTGTCACACTCAACACAGTGTTATTGTAACCCGCCCCCCCCCCCCGCCGCTCCTGCGCACTGCTACATCACACCACTCTGCTCTTTAATAACACTTTGTATCCCCTGTCATGTTATCATTGACATAATTTTGTGCTTTATCAAATTTAACTGATTGATAGGAATATAATGAATATCGCGTAATAATCATATTGTGATCTAATTGTTTAGGTAACTCGACTGGTGAACACATCAGAAAATAAAATGCAAAGATAGACTCAGACGCAGACAGAAGAATAATTAACTTCCAAACGCTTGGTGTATCGGATATATATCGTCATAATGATATAATATCCATGCCTTTTATAATTTATAAGTATTATTTGACCGTTAATTACTATGGGGTTGGTATTGTGTATATTATTATTAAAGTATTAAACAGCTCCCGTGTCAATAACGCCAAAAGTAGTATATTGTCCCTTGCAAAATTTAATTAATGTTGATGTTGTCACAAAATAACATAATAAGTTACATTAGAGTTAGTCAATTGTTTTTATCTGCCTAACATTTTAAGATCAACTAAAGTTTCTTGCTGTGTGATGAATATGTAGTCTAAGGTAGGTTATGTAAGAAGGCATAAAAAATATGTGATACTAATAGTGCTACTCTTGCAATAATCAATAGAAATAAGCAGAAGCTATTTTTTTTTATGAAAACAGAATACGTTACATGGACTCTGAAGATATAGTGATATGCTCACTTAACAACAACTGGTCCTTTAGCTACTCACTAGGTCTTCAAGCAGCAAGTAAAAATTTAGCCCGACCACTGAACTCAGCTTCACTGATGTGAAAAAAAATCTAGAATACGTCACACAAAATACTTTACATTTTGTAACGTATTTTAGTAACGTATTTTGGTAACGTATGTTGCTCTTCACTAAACAATGTTGTAATAGTGCGTTACGTTTCGTAACAAAAGTACAAAACACTAACACTTTGTATAATACACTATTTACTAGATATAGTGACATTTAATATCATTACATTATCATAACATGATTTTTGTTAGTTATGTAACTTATTTTAATAACGTATTTTTCATTTTTATTTGAAATATTAACCAACAGGCACGAAATGACAAAAACTCAGTAGCTATATGATTATAGAAATAATCAAAAATATGCTTAGACAATTAAAAACCTCGATTATTCAATGTGGCAGTGTGTAATAACTTCCATTATACACGCAAATACAGAATACGTTTCTTTCTATTCTGATAATGATTTTTTGCCTGGTGAAGAATAGTGAAATATTAGCTACAATAACTCTGGTAACAATGACACACACAATTTATTTTGTTGCCTAGGTTTATTTTAAACATATTGAATGGGTATTGAACATGTACACACTACTGTTCCTCTCAGGAAAAAGAATGAAATAAGAAAACAATAATATTTTGAAAAGCCTTTATATCTCATTTAATGCAATGTATCAAGACCATTTACACTTAGCAACATTGAAATTACATTATCATATCTCATTGTGCATGTTTTATTTTGTATAGTATTTGAACAAAAATGCTCAATACATATCAGATATTTTGGGAAATGTTCGAACTAGAAAATAATGTAACGTATTCTGTGTGTGTTTTTTTTAGTGCTTTTAATCGTTCAAATGATTTAATTGATGTTTTAGACTTGGTTATCATAATTTTTTAGGACAAGAAAAATAATTTCTATATTTTAAAATAAAGTTGCAAAAAATGTCTAGTGAGAAGGTGATTTCAGGTATGTAGCTTGTAAAAAAGTCTTGAGTAGCGGGCTTTGCCCATATACGCATACATTTATAGAAATATTTGACTTTATGACTTAAAGTGGTACATAGAAGCATAACCACCCCTGGTGAGCATGAAACATTGACCAATGATGGCTAAATACTGGGCCAACCTTGCAGACGCTGACAACACTAAAACAACACCGCATGAATGTATCAATTTTCTGAGCAGGGCGTTGTCGCTTTCAAAGAACAACAACCGGTCTGGTGGTTTTTTTTAATTAAAAAGTTTAATTTTTTTAATTTCACCTACTTTTAAATAAATCCACTCCAATTCCAATTCCTTAAAAGTTACTTCCCATTTCTAGAATTTAACTTGCAATTAGGTCTAATTCCAGATCAATTCCGAAATTAAACCCAGGTTGCACATGCAACGTTGGCTATCAAAATCACTCCTCGCATATATTCGGAAAAAAAACATCGCTATATAGTAAAGCCAAGCGTACGAATAAAGCTGACCTTTGGACAAAGTACAAATTATGCAAATTGTAGTCTGGAAAGCTAAAGAGAAAAGTAGCAAATTTCTTAACTTTTTGTAAATTACTACCAACCTGATTGTATCCTCGGCAGGTTTGGGGTCAATTACAAACATCAATTACAGTTACAATTATTATCACGAGTTTATAAAAATAGCCAATTACAATTATATTTATAATTATGACTTTCGCAAAAAAAAAAAAATTACATTTATAATGACAATTATTTGTTTATAAAAAGGTCAATTACAATTACAATTATAATTATTTTCGCCAAGTACAATAATTATTATAATTACAATTATTCCGTAATTTTCATCAATTATTTTGTAATTATCAAATTTATATTCATTTTGCGATTTTTAATTATACCCTCTATAATGCGACGTCATGTATAATACCATGTATACCTATGGATAATACTAACATTTGAAGTCAACGTCGCACTCTCAGAAAACACAATTTACTGATTGCGGGCCAGCATCATTGGTCCGACAGTCAATTGTTATTGTACAACTCAGCCAACTCTAGACACTGAGCCAATGCTGTTGGGCATCGCAGACGGTGGCAAGACATTAAATCACCTTTGTGTTGTTGGGAGTTGCCCAGCAAACACGACACTTCACCCAATGTTGTCTCAATGTTGGGCCGGCGTCGTAGATGATAAACCGTCATTGACACAATATTGCGTGAATGTCACGTGTTTTCTGGGTGGGACCATGATTTTCTACAAGTTTGAATTTTCAATAAAAAATGTAATATGTTATAGGCCTATATATGCATTTCGATGCATTTCTATCATTCTGATGCCTGATGCATCTGTTTAGGCCTATATATGCATTTCGATGCATTTCTATCATTCTGATGCCTGATGCATCTGTTTAGCTCCCGCCGTCACCGTAGGTGAGACTGAGGGAGCTATGGATTCCGTCTCCGTTTTTTTTTGCCCCTACTTTTGCCTATAACTTTGTAAGAAAATAAGCTAGGATAACAATTTTTGGTATGTGGGTTACTTCCAGGTGGAGATTGGACAGGTTAAAATATTTTAAATCTGAATTCTATACGCAAGGTCGCAGAGGAGAAAATGATGATGTTACGGCGTTGGGCTGTTGGGCCGTCCGTAAACAATTCGTTTCCGGAGCATATCTCTGAAAGTACTTGTCCGATTGTCTTCAAAACACTTCTAGGGGGTCTAGTTGTGCCTTTTGGGGTATTTGAACTTTGACCTACTTTTGGTTCAGAACTATGACCTATTTAGACGTTTTGACGTGCACTTCGTTTCCGAAGCAGATCTCGAAAAGTGCTTGGCCGATGACAGTCATATTACACATGCATGTTCTCTAAGGTCCCTAGTTGTGCCTTTTCAGGTTTTTTGGACCTTGACCTTGAAGTTGACCCAGCACTTTGACCTAATTTATAACATCGGTAAATCCGACTGAAAGATTTTGCGGAATATCATGAAAACTGCTCAAGATAGCTACACCATTACTATAAAACAAATTGTGAGGTTTCAGGAGAGGTTGCATCTTGAAAAATTTCAAGTCGATCAAATTAAAAATGGCCGCCTATCGGCCATTATTCACCTTGACAGGCCAGATATTGCGAAATATCATGAAAACCGCTCAAGATAGCTACACCATTAAGATAAAATAAATTGTAAGGTTTCAGGAGAGGATGCATCTTGAAAAATTTCAAGTTGATAAAATTCAAAATGGCCGCCTATCGGCCATTATTCACCTCGACAGGCCTGATATTGTGGAATATCATGAAAACCGCTCAAGATATCTACACCATTACTATGAAACAAATTGTAAGGTTTCAGGAGAGGATGCATTTTGAAAAAATTCAACTCGTCCAAGTTCAAAATGGCCGCAATCGGCCATTATTCACTTTCACATTGCCGTTATTTGGTAAACCGTGCTAGATGGCTAGACCATTACTATAAAACAAAATGTGTGATTTCAGGAGAGGATGCATCTTGAAAAAATTCGACTCAATAAAATTCAAAATGGCCACTTATCGGCCATTATTCACTTTCACATGGCCGATATTTGATCAACCGTGCTAGATGGCTAGACCATTACTATAAAACCAAATGTGAGATTTCAGATGAGGATGCATCTTGAAAAAAATTGACTTGATCAAATTCAAAATGGCCGCCTTTTCGGCCATTATTCTTTTTCACATGGCTGATATTTGGTAAACCGTGCTAGATGGCTAGACCATTACTATAGAATGAAATGTGAGATTTCAGCTGAGGATGCATCTTGGAAAATTCCGACTTGATCAAATTCAAAATGGCCGCCTTCAGGCCATTATTCACTTTCACATGGCCGATATTTGGTAAACCGTGCTAGACAGCTTGACGATTACTATAGAATGAACTGTGAGATTTCAGCTGAGGATGCATCTTGAGAAATTCTGACTCGATCGAATTCAAAATGGCCCCCTATCGGCCATTATTTACTTTCACATGCCCAATACTTTGCAAACTGTGTTAGGTGTTAGTCTATTACTATAAAACAAAATTTGAGGTTTCGGGGGGGGGGGGGGATGCACCCTAATTTTTTAACTAGTTTATATCGAATTCAAAATGACCGTAAATCAGCTTTTAGTTACCTCGATTGGCCTGAGATCGGGTATATAGGTAGACCATTACTGGGATATTGATAAGGATCATTAATTTCAATGGAGGTTTGCAATCTCTGACAGACTGTCTAGTTCTTATCTTACTCTTAGACTGAGCTTCTTAGACCTAGTTGTCTTGCGTCTTGATTTTTGACCCAGCCTAGGACTACATTAATAACCCTACACAAAATTGCTTAAATCAAATTCTAATTCGGAGCGGGAGCTCCTGGACTTATGTAGTCTTGTTAATTTAATATCATGTTCGGTATCTAAGAAAAAAACTTTAAGTCGCAACAGACACCCCACCCTAATATTTATCTTATATACTCGTCTTTAAATTATACCTTTGTAAGCAAGTTAGGTTACATGTAATTTGTTGGTAATCAGTTTTTTTTTATTAGCATACAGAATCAAGAGATTATCATGTGAATACATAGTTACATTACTGAGTTATGATAATAATTATGTGATGAGATGAGGCATAACCTTGAAGTAAATGTAGACTTTTTTGAGCATTTCATACATGAAATAAAATCAAACAGATTTCATAACTATACTGTTAGAATGAGGCATTATATGAGCTGAAATGTTCATCAGTTGGGAAGCGGGATTAACCCGAGTGTTATTCTTTAGGGGCTAAATCGTTACGCAATAGCCAGACGGCCAAGACGGTGTGCGGACAGAAAGTAACAGGGATAACAAATACCGGACAGTAAGAAACAGTTTTTACTAGGAAAAAAAGACTGGGATAAAAAGTAGTAGTTGACAATTAATGCTAAAGTAAGATGTTTGATTAATCAATTTCTCATTTATTGTCGTCGGTTTAGTAATATATCATAATCCATGGCTTAACTATTTTCAGAACAGAATTGATAGTGATCAACATTAAGCATACAACTGATATGCCTTGCATCGTCACTTGTACTGCATTTTATAACAAATTCTTATTTCTCACACAAAACTTCTCCATAAACTGTAATGTATCACTTTTCTAAAGTTGAAAGTATTGGCGAGATCACAAAGTACCACTTTTTCAAAGTACCGCTTGTTCAAAGTAACACTTTTTCAAAGTCAACAGTATTGACGGATTACCAAGTAACACTTATTGAAAGTAGCACTTTTTTAAAGTCAACAGAATTGGCGGGATCACAAAGTAACACTTTTACAAAGTATCACTTTTTCAAAGTCGGCAGTATTGGCGGAATCACAAAATAACACTTTTACAAAGTATAACTTTTTCAAAGTCAATATCACAACAACAAGTCAACATCACAAAGTAACACTTTTACAAAGTATAACTTTCTCAAAGTCACCAACAGTATTAAATATATATATGTATTGGTCAAAAGCTAAATAAAATAAAATAAAATAAAAAAGTATTGACGGGATGTAAATTGGTTAGTGATAACATGATTTATTAAGAATAGAGCAGTTTAAGCACTTTCCTTTTGCTACGGGAAATTACACACATTTAAAGAAAAAGTCAAAGCATGCTCATTAACTTGATGCGCTATAAGAGCATCCTTGAGCGACATAGCAATAGTTTTTGTTTGAGAGGTACTTAGCCGAATAAAATTTAATTATATGAAGCCAGTTACCTGGAACTTACACCTAAAGGGTCCTAACTACATAGTTCACACAATTTGGCTTTAATGTTTCAGTTCAAAGGTATAACAGCTACGGTAAATCAACTGCTAAAACCTAACTAGTTCCCAGCAAACATTCAGGTGATGGGCCAGTATCGTTTTTTTACTGGCAGGTAACGTTCGTACAGTTAATGGCAATATGGTAATGGCCCAGTACTGGTGCGGTTCACCACAACCATAATTACTGGTAACGGTAGTGGGCCAGTACTGGTAGAGTACGTCACAGCCATAATGTATATGGCCCTAATTACGGTACCGGCCCTGTACAGTTGCGGTAACTGGAGCCAGTATCATATTATTTATCACCAGGTGTCTCTCATATTTAACAAAGGACGCCCCCTAGTGTTTAACCATCTTGCTGAGATTTTTACCTGCTTCCTGGCAGGAAACACGTTTTTTACAATTCTACATATTTTTAGCAGTTTTTCACTCGTTACTCCACATACTACTGAAGGTAAGTTTGCATTGTATTACTAAGGGTATAAAGAAAAGAAATATGTATGTTTAGATTATGCCATACTTAAGAGAAGGCAACATTTTCGTTGCGAATTTTTGTGTTGTGAGCGATAATAAGACAATTTGGATGTATATAAAGAACTAGAACAGCTGTTTATTTTGAACAATTGATTAGCCCTAGCTGTGGCTGCTAATCGCAAAGTAAAGATTTTATTCACAGATTGAAATACAGTATAAAGATTTAAGTCCCATTCTTGCTACATCTTTGCTATGATTGTATTCTTTATTTTTTTATTATATGCCCTGGCCTATAATTATAAGCCTGCTTTTAATCTATTATAATTGTATGAATTCACACATAATTTTTGATTGTAGATGCCGTGATGAAGAAGCTATGAAGCCTTGAAGCTATACAATGAGAAGAATGTAAATATAGCGAGGATAATGATGTGCGAATTAATAAACATGGCCGCTATGGAGGCTAGAAGAGGACACAGGTATGGAGATCCAGTTGTGACAGATGGATGTCTGGCCAGTAAACGCAAGACACTAAACCAATGTTGGCTCAGTGCTTAGCTAGCCCAGCTTTGCAGAAGATGAACCAATATTTACTGGGTTTATGGATATTGAAAAGAAGGACAGTACTGGCTCTCCGATTTTGATTCAAATTACACATTTTTATACTTGTAACTAAAATCACAAACAAGTGGTCATCCTAGGATTTATCTGCACTCAATCAGCTAACATTTCAAAAGATTACTTTCTCACAACATCGATACAGACCTCCACCTGCCAGACCCCTTAAGACCTCAGAGACTGTGGAAGAGGTGGATAGCCAAGAAAGCATAGAGAAAAAGATCAAGAATAAATTATAAAATAAAATACTTTCAGAAAATATTAATGTTGTTTTTATGTTTTGATTAACAGTTACTGTGCCATTACAAACCCATTATATTTTCATAACAGGCCTGTACAGGCATTGTACCAGCTTGTTTATGTTGTCATTACTTTGCCAGTACAAACCCTTTATGATTTCCTAACGGTCCAGTACAGGCATTGTATTGGCCATCTAATGGCAGCCAGTACAATGCCACTACGAAACCAGAACGTTTTTTTTCTAATGGGCTTGTACTGGCCCGGTAATGGCCCCTCACCGTCCCGGTACCGTTTACCAGTAATGGTCCGGTTAATCGCCAGTGTGCAGATCGTTACTGGGCCTGTACAGAACAACGGTATGAGACCATTATAAAAGAGTGTACTGGGCCACTACTGGCCCGGTACCAAATTGTTTGCTGGGTTGTTTTTATGGTTAACACCTTTGTAATGAAGTTAATCATGACGAGTGAAGGTTAAAAGGCTTCTAAACATCCTGACTAATATATTATTCGAAGGAGTATAATATATATTTTTTATTTTTAAAACGATCTAAGAGACAATATATAAATACATTATTTTGTTACATTCATATAAATTAAAGTTAATATTAGTCACGAAACAGAACTGTCTCTCAAATTAACTGCATAGAAATGTGAATATAAATACAACTCCTTTTCATACCAGATTTATATTTTTTCGGTATCACTTTTAGTTTAATACACGTTTAGTATACGTCCATGTAATATACGTTCATGTAATATTTACTATTACAATTGAGCTATATCATAAGTTTTGTAGGTTGAACATGTGGAAGCGACTGTTACCTTTTTAAAACAAAATATCTAAATATGCATTTAAATTTTCCTGTAATAGTCTATTTCATATTTTATTCACATGCATCATTTTAGCGCATGTTCTGGAATATAATATATAGTAATAACTAAATTTAACTATTATTTTAGTACTTTAGAGCTACTGCTACCTTTGTAAAAGCAGAATATATTAATATAGATAAATGTTTCCGTAATAAACACATTTTTTAAAATTTGATTCACATTAACAATTTTATTAGATCTTCACGGATATACTATATAATATTCGATCTGAAATATACCCTCATTGTACTACTTTTAATCAACTGTTACTTTTTAAACCTGTTTCTCTTTGTCCGTGTTACTTTTTTACTGTTACTTTCTATCCTGTTACTTTCTATCCTACAATCGGCAAAGACAATGAGCGAGTGTCAACGCATAGGCCTAATAAATGCGATGAGCAAAGGCATTAGAAATAGAGGGGACACATACATAATCAGCTGGAATGAAACATTTCGTCAAAGTTGGTTAAATGCTGGGCCACAGACGCAGACGCTGGCCCAACCTTATGCTGTGATAGTGGCAATGACTCAGGCCTAATAGCGGGTAGGATCTCGATAAGTTGACTGTACCTTTTCAGTCTGACATAGCAAATTGTATCGCATCATGATTGCGGCAATTAAATTAATTCATTACAAATCATTTAAACACATAGGCTACAATTATGGTATATATGTTATATTAATTCATCCTACAATGTATTAATAGGTAGAATTGACAGATGCAATTAAACTAAATCGGGCCTGGGAGCCATAGTGTCAGTGGTCATCGATCAGACAGGCCTCTGTGATTGAGAGATACCACATAGCTGCTTATAATATGCCGAGGTTTAGTTAGGCTATATCTCCGGCAATTCCTGAGAGTGATTGCTGGTCCAACGCTGATTCAACACTGGGCCAACATTGTCAGGCCTAATCGGAACTAAGGCAACTTTTTGCCAATAGCGAACAGCTTGTTGTACAACTATATAAGCCTACTAGTAGATGATATAATAAGACTGAAAGCATGTGTCCCCACCAACGGTGATTAACACAGTATAATAATGACATACTGATCGTGACACTTGACTTGCTAATAAACCCTTGTATTTTTCTTTAAATTTGTATGTTAAGTATTGGTGAGGTCTGATCATGGCGTCATTTTATATAATAGCTCGGCACTGAATCTTAGCTTGACAAGGATACCACTACCAGTGAAATTTTCCCTCCTGAATACCAAGTTTTACGTAAAGATAAACTCCCACGGACGCGTCTGTATTGCTGTCAGAAAACATTATGACATGACCCTCCTCCCTGATTTACAAACCAATTATTTAATTTTATGGGCAAATGTTTAGATATTGGCTTCAAAATCATTAACTCGCGGGTATTTTAATAGATTTCCTGAAACCAAAAGTAGTACTTCAGAAGAACTTGTGAAATATTTAGACCTCATGCCAAAAAGTTTATATCATACCATTGTCCTCGGTGGCGATTTTAACATACCTGGCATCAACTGGGACAATGGATGCGAGCTGCTTTTGTCAAGCCCAGATACACATGCCTTGGCCCAAATTCATAATGAACCTACTAGAGAAGATAATATTTTGGACCTCTTGATCACAAATAAACCCAGTTTGATAAAAACTTATCATATTGTACCTGGAATATCAGATCACTGTGCTGTTATGACCGAACTGATATTGACGCACCCTACCGCCATACAAAACCCTCCCAGTGCGTCAGTTTAAATATCTTAATTGGGAAGCAATCAGACAAAAAAATAGACGCTGCTGGATCTCCTTTTCAGTGCCAGCTGTTATGTTAATGAAAATTAGTTGAAACTTAAACCCATCCTATATCAATGCCTGGACAAATTTATACCAACTAGAATGCCTCCCCCCCCCTCCCGGGAAATGTTACCTTGACTATAAAAATCACTCCCCACAAGTACAAGTCACATCTACTCGGAAAAAACATGTCTATATTGCAAAGCCAAGCGTACGAATAAAGCTGACCTTTGGGCAAAGTATAAATTATGTAAAAAGTGATCTTATTTAGAAAAACAAACTTTGTGAATCTTTAGAACAAAAAAAATCAAAACCACTCTGGCGTTATATTAAATCTAAACGTCAGGATGAAAATGTCTCTTCCTTAAAGGAAAACGGCCAGCTGCATTCAGATAGCAGACGTAAGGCCGACGTATTAAACAACCAGTTTTGCTAAGTCTTTAACATCGGAAGACACCACAATATACTTCAATACCAGTACCACCAAATACTGAAATGCCTAAATAAGAAATAACTCTTAAAGGTGTAGCTAAATTACTGGCGGAAAGCCATCCTGGCAGGACGAGCTTCCGAATTTGATTCTAAAGAATGCTGCCAACGAAATATCCCCCTTTCTTAAAATTATTCTTGATCAATCTCTACAGACGGGCAAATAACCAGATGACTGGGTACAGGCTAATGTTGCACCAGTCTTTAAAAAAGGGGATCAGCACTCTATGGCAAACTACAGACCGATATCCCTCACATGTGTTTGTGCCCCATGGTACTTTTCTCGGACCAATGCTGTTTTGACCTATAATAATGGCCTCCTTCCACGGTCGCCTCCCAGGTCTACAGATGTTTAGGAACATAACCTAGGTGGACTACCTCGTGAACAAGCTGCTGCAAACTTGTGAGTAGCAAAATTCGAGATGGCCGCCGATGGCCTATTCTAAATATTTTCTAACTTTTGAAATAAAAATCCAATCTTTTTATGCAATACCTCATGACGACAAAATTCACAAATGACGACAAAATTCACTACAAAGATTATTTTTACGTTTCAAGGGCATCCAAGGGTCAAGCCAAAAATGGCCGCCATTTGCGATCTATTTAGTTCGTAACTCCCTTCTTGCAACACCCCTTTTTCGACTAATAGACACTGCTATAAAAGGTCGCCCGATGGAATTGATTAAAATACACAGGTTTTCTGGAACACAAGCGAGGATAAGTCATGAAAATGCAAATGGAAATGTATGAGAGCCTTCGCAGCTTTTATAAGCATAAGGAAGTGATAATTGTAAAAATGTGACACCGATGTTTGTGAGTTTTGTTCAAAATTATTTATATTCTTATTCTGGTCAAAACAAAAATATAATGTGCAACTTTTTTTCAACTGTATCAAACAATAACCAATCAAATAACCACAATTTATAGTGAAATGTCAGTGATTGAAAAATATTATGTGAATGTAAATATAAAAAGGGAACAATTAGCACAGAATAAAATTGCTGGTAAATAACCAAAATAAGTAAGGCCTTCCATATACATTTAGAACCGCCACAAATACAAATGTGGGTGGGCCTACCATGTTATAATTTGCAGTCAAATGTGACAAATGACCGTGTATTTAGGGCTACTGATCGGTAATAGAACAGCTTATTACTTTTTATCAGGTATATGTCGGTCCTATTTTTTGCTTTTCCACATTTTTTTTAGTTTGCTCCAGCTATATCGAATTGACTTCAAGACGCCGGCTGTGAAGATACTTTTGAAGCTTTGGCTGAAACTAGATTTTTGAACTATCGTGTGGATATGTCTCTGTAATATTTCCTTACAATCCGGATCCGTAGAGAAACTTTTCAAAATCTCTTCCATATCTCGATAGCATCCATCTTTGTTTCGATGGTGAAGCAGACCTAATTGTAACATTTTAGGGAGAAGATTCAGATGGTGATAGTGTGAAGTAAAAGATAAACTCTGCTCGAAAGTTCCTTGTCTTTTATTCCAATGAATATGATCTTCTCCGTCCAAAATGGGTCCATATATATCTCTAAATTGTTCTATGCTAGGCTTTACAATATTTCGAACTTTATTTTTGTCTTCACCAACTGTCATTCTAAAATCGCCAGAATAAGATAATCCTGCCACTGTACAGAATAGCTCTTCTTCAGTGAAAGAGTCTGGCAAAAGTAATAGGGCTGTATGAATGGCACTTTGATAATTTGTCAAAATAGCTGTCTGAATATCCGTATCTTCTCTATTATGCAAAAACATGGAGACAGGTTTATGAAGACGGCCACTAATGTACAGTGTTTCCCAATCGAACATGTCGTCTAAAAACCTCTCTTTGCTAATCACACCGTACTTGATTAAACGAGTGTCACACGGAACTAAAGTATTAAAATAAACTTTAGCCCCAAACTTTTCTTGGATTTGAGATATTTGCTTAACAGATAAATATTTCAGCGCAGAATAATGACTTGAATTTCTTTGAATATTTTCAGTGTGCCAATCTATAGGATTGTCAACCACAAATATGAAATCTAACATATTTTTTGACATGTCCTTGTGACCCCATTGTTGAAACACTCCTGACCCATAAGCAAATGCTAATCTTATATGATGTCTAGGGAAGTGTGATAGTACTTGGTCATAAAATAATCTTGAAGCCATCACTGATTCTTAAGTTTCACACTAATTGTATTTAATCTATTTACTTCCATTCACCACTTTAGTTTGTATTCCTTGGAGTTCGTATTTTTTCTCAGTGCAATTTCCAATGTTGATGACATCTTATAAATATTTCCAATTATTTTTTTCCTAATTCATCCATCAATCTTCGCACAGCTTCGGATATGTTTGATATCTCACGAAGAAGATTACTACTGAATGCGTCCTGCAAATAAAAAAACTCAGTTAGTATATAAAGTAACCCAATTTAATTTGTATAATCACCACCATATCAACACAACACGGATACAATACAAAATTGAGCAGAGAGGAGGCAACATAAAGGTAACCTGGTAACATGGGGGAGGGGGGTAATTACAATGCGATAATTAACAAGGCCTATTTGCGACGGAATTAGGCCAAGCCTCTAATCATCTTTTAAAAACGAAAACCATTCGAAAAAAACATAAAACCATAGATTAAAATTAAAAAAAAAATGACTAGCCTACTATATCTCATGATCATTTATTTCATATTAGGACCCACCTATTTAATGATGGGTTGGAAGAACTGAAAATCCCACATTTTGCTGGCCGGGAAGATAAATGGTTCGGACCGGGATGATTCCAAGCAATGTGATATTTCGGTTATAATCGTTATTTACTTAATTTAGTGAAACCCGTAACCTTGCTTGTCACCTAATGTTTTCACATATTATCGCTCACATTCAAGTCCGATAGTGGATGCTCAATCATTATTAAAT
This sequence comes from Flabesymbios commensalis, assembly GCA_964017125.1. Classification (NCBI taxonomy): domain Eukaryota; kingdom Metazoa; phylum Annelida; class Polychaeta; order Terebellida; family Flabelligeridae; genus Flabesymbios; species Flabesymbios commensalis. The sequence continues at coordinate 87,390,784 of OZ024906.1, forward strand.
AGGGTGTTACAAAGAACAAACACGTCGGACAACTTACAATAAATTAATCTATAACACGATGTATAACAAATTTCTAAATGTCTTGTGTAGAAAGTCATTTATTTATTAATTTACATGTAGCCTACCTTATTTTGCATGGGCGCTGACATCTTGGATTACCAAGGTCTCGCCATACAAATTAATCACCGTAAACCGGGTGACTTTTGCCCCGTTGGGTGACTTTGGCCAAAATGAAAAAAGAAGAAGATATTTTACAACGTCACAAGGGCGGTGGCCTTAGGGTAGTGGTTAGGACCGCTGCCCTTCACGCCAGAGTCCGGGGTTCGGTTCCCGGCCTCGGCGGTTTGAAAGAAACAAAAAGTTTCTTCCCCATCCACGTGTGAAAGTCAGTATCGTTGTGAAATGAAATTTTCTCCGGGCTGAGGCCGGTGGATTTTTGTTTCTATGTCCCAATAGAACTAGACTCGTACAACTGTCAAACTGGCGTTGACAGTTGAAGAAATCGAAGAATCTACTCGTGGATACAGAAGAAGATTGTGATATATGTATTTTGTTTTGTGATTTATTTTGTATATGTTTTATAATTAGTAGAAGTATATAGCAAAATACTAGGCTACTGCTTAACTTTGTCTGATTTGATTTGAGGTAGCCTACATGTCATTACATAACCAGATCAGCGCTTGCTGGAGCGTTATATTTTGACATATCATACTATATTATATTGGGTTTATTGAAATTAGTCATAATTTTTATGTTGATTTTTGTATGTATGCATGTGTGATAATCAATAGAAGTCTAAAGCAATTATTTTTTGACTTCGTCTGATTTGATTTCAGGTGCTCGTCATTATGTAACTTGATCAGCGTTGGCTGCGAGTTCTCTTGACATCCTATTTTTTAGTGGTTAACCTTGTGATAGTTCCTTCAAACTTATCCGTAATTTTGGATGTTACATGTGCACAAAGGTGGCCTAAAGCCCGATTCATTTCATTTTTACAACGTCACAAATTTATAAAATATCTATGAAGTTTTTTTGATGTTGGGATATCCATGTAGACCGGGAAGCAGGTCGATTTATCTGACCGTCTTAGTCAGTAGAGTTTTTCAACTTTTTCTTGCATGAAATTTTGTCCAGTTTTCGAATCTCTCATTCTTACTTGCACATCACTGTGCACAACGTCATAAATAGTCTTTTTGACAAGTATGTACCTCTGAGTACAAGTTATACGCTAGCATAATAATTACTTTTAAAATACAGTAGATATGTAAAACCAATGCAAAATGTAACTAAGTACACTCGCCCCCAAACATTATCACAAATAGAGTGGAAATGCATAGTTTAAAGGTTTGTATGGTTACCATGGAAACCACTCATAAAATAAATTGTTGGCAATATATGTATGCCATGATTATGTCAGAAGTTGCTTTGTTAAACGTATACTGTGTTTATAATTGCAATTTTCTGGAATATAAATATAGAAATAATATATTTTCATATAAATATATCTGTATGTATTGGCACACACTCTCTACTAACCGATTTAACGTCAAAATCTGGGCACTACACCCACCCTTCCATTTAATTGACGGAGAGGAGGGGCGCCAAAAATCAACAATATTTTGTACAATCATAATTGTCTTAGCACATCAGCAGTATAGTATCGATCCTCCTAGGAGCAAATAAAAAACGCTGTGGCTATACGTACTTGGGATATCACCCCGAGGTCATGTTAAGGTCACCCAAGGTCATCTTAAGGTCAAACTGGTAAAGGTTAGGCAAATAATCACTTTTTCCCAATTATGGGCTTGATCCCTTTTTAGAGTAAAATTATTTCTTCAAGGTAAACTGCCGGATGATATTTTAGAAATGTAAGGTTTAAAGGTTAATATGGTTCCCATGGGAACCACTTTTCATCAAAAAAATGGTTGGCAATATATTTATGCCATGATATTGGCAAAAGTTGTTTTGTTAACCTTTTAATCTCTTAGTCTCAATTTTTCTAATCGTCTTAGTCAGCTATGTGGTGGGGCTATGTGTTATTGTGATATTATACAAAGGTCATTACAAGATCACCCCAATGTCACTCAAGGTCAATATGGTAAGAATAATATAAATATTCACTTTTTTGCATTTTTAAGCTCTTTTAGTTTGGCAGATATATACGCCTATTATGGGCTTGAACCCTTTCCAGAGTATTATTATTTTTTTAGGGATGATTAGTGATGACAAAGGTAAATATATTCAGAAACTTTCGGAGGACATCTTTTCAGGGGTAAAATTAAAGGTCGATGGCAATTTCAAGGTCAAATGTGATTTTGCAACAAATAAAGGTAGGAGAAAGTGTAAGACCTATTTTTCATGTAATTTTGACTGGCAAATTTATTTCTGCTATTATTGCTATGATTCAAGGGCAAAGGTAAATTTTAAGTTCAAGTATGGGGAAATATGACTTTTACCAGACAAAGCAAGAAAGAAGTGTAATACCTTTTTTCGTGTGATTTTGCTATGTAAATCCATTTTCGGTATTATTTTGGTGGTGTGGGCCTAAACTTGTTTTGGCATAATATCGACTGGCTAATCATATTCTCTTAGCGTTTTAATGATTAAACATGTTCAAGGTGAAAAGATCAATTTTACTGTGAAAATATCAAGGAACAACAACAAATTACAAGTAATAGGGCAGAGGGGTTAAATGGCAATAAAAAGGCATCTAGAAGCGATGGGAAGGCGTTTAAGGGCATTTGAAAGTGACGAAAAGGGCGACAGAGAGGCGCTATAGGACAACAGAAAAGCGTTAAAGTTTGACAAAAAAGGCATTTAAAAGGAGACCAAGATGCACTAAAGGCCAATGGGCAGGCATTAAGGGTGGAAAAGAGGCAATAAAAGGCGATGTAAATGCGTTAAAGGGCGACGAAAAGCATTTAAGTGCAACAGGTGCATTGAAAGGTGGCTTGGAAGCAATAAAGGGCGACGAGAAAGACGCTAATAGGCAACGGGGTTGGGGTGTTAACGGACGATATCATTAAAGTGTAGGAAGTGCTAAAGATGTTGGGATGGCGATGTGGAGGCGCTTAAAAGAGACAGGGTGTTTGAGGGAGAATATAAGGTGCTAAATTGTCACAGTCGCTCACGGTCAATGGAGAAGCGTAAAATGGCGTTGTATAGACGTCAAAGGGAAATGAGGAGGCGTTAAAGGGGGACAAAGAAGCATAAATGGTGACACAAAGGCATTAAATGGAGCACGTTGAAGTGCGACGGGGTGAATTAAAAGGTGGCAGAGAGGCATTAAAAGTCGACCAGGAAGCGTTAAGTGACGATGGGGAAGTGGTAAAGGGTGATGGAGATGCGGTAAAGGGCGATGGGGAGGCATTAGATGGTGATGAGAAGGCATTAAAGAGCGATGGGTAGGCGTTAAAATGCGACGAGAAGACATTTAAGGGAAACAAGAAGGCATTTAAGGGTGACAGAGAAGCGCTAAAGAACGAGAAAAATGCGTTTAGATGTTGATGGAGAAGCTTTAAAAGGCAAGATAGATGCGTTAAAGGGCGATGGGGAGGCGTTAAATGACAACAAAGAGGCATTGAAAAGCGACCTAGCATTGTTAAAGGGCAATAGGGAGGCGTTAAAGGGCGACAAAGAAGTATACAGGGCGACACCGAGGCGTTAAATGGTGATAGGAATGTGTTAGAAAACGATAGGAAGGCGTTAAAAGATAATGGGGTGGCGTTTAAGGGCGAATAGAAGGCGATAGGGAGGCGTTTAAGGGCGGCGAGAATGAGTTAAATGCCGGCGGAGAGGCGTTAAATAGGGAGTCATTTAAGGACGATGAAGAGATAAAAATAATTTTACTCTAAAAAGGGATCAAGCCCATAATTAGTGTCGAGCTGTCGGAACAAAAGGGTTGAGAAGTGAAAAAAATGAATACTTCCCTAGGCTTTACCAGTTTGACCTTGAGTTGAGCTGAGAATGACCTTGATATGACCTCGGGGTGATATCTCAATAACGCATAGCCCATATTCTATTTGCTCCTAGCTAGGCGGGGATATACTATATATACCGCTGATGTTCTCAGACAATTATTATTGTACAAAATATTGTAGATTTTGGCGACCCTCCTCTCTGGGGGCCCCTCCCCGGTTTTCAGTGTTCAATTGGTTAGTAGAGAGTATATGCCAGTACATACAGATATATTTAAATCAAGATATATAATTTCTATATTTACAGTCCAGAAAATTTCAATTATAAACACATCAAACGTTTAACAAAACATGTTGTGTCATTATCATGGCATAAATATATTGCAATCAATTTGTTTTATGAAAAGTGGTTTCCATGGTAACCATAATAACTTTCAAATTTTGCATTTCGACTTTATTTGTGATCGTGTTTGAGGGTAGTTGTACTTATTTACATTTTGCATTAGTTTTACAGATCTACTCCATTTTAAAAGTGGTATTATGCTAGCTTGATTACTTTTACTTAGAGATACAACACATGTTTTCGCCATACTTGTCAAAAATACGTTACCATGGAAACCTTCAATTTGTGACGTTGTGCACAGTGATGTGCAAGTAAGAATGAAAGATTCGAAAACTAAACAAAATTTCATGCATGAAAAAGTTGAAAAACTCTACTGACTAAGACGGTCAGATAAATCGACCTGCCTCCCGGACTAATAGGTTTGTGTGTGCAACATGTCCTTTTCTTTTAGATCAATTGTATTGTACAGAGGTAGACACCTCCAAGAAGGTCACCAAGTTAAAAAGCACTGGTTTTCTAAACCTGCAAAAAATAGGCTCCTACACTGGTTTAAGTAATTCTGTGGACATTATGATCTACGTATTGTTCTATAATGAAATATCATGTCCTGAGCAGTCATGCTCGCAATTTTTCTAAACAACAACCATTTCAGTAAATTCTCTGAACATTTATTATGCTTAGGTGTATAGTTTTGAGGTGACTTTAGCCCAATATTTAAAAAAATCGGATATTTTAGGCTTGAAATTCTCAAGAACATTTAAATTTCAAGAGATTAACGTATGTAAATTTCATAACCCTTCTGTCAGATGGTTAGGTTATTATTTAGCATTATATCACCGTTTAATTTTTTGGGCCAAATTCACCCCAATTAATTTGATTATTTTTGGGGGCGAAATTAAGTAACAAACTTCTCAGATTTTCAAATTTAATAGGGCCTACTGCAGTTGGCTCAGAACATTTACATTTCACGAGATTACCTTATTTAAAGTTTCAAAACAATTAGGCCTACGGCAGAATGTCAAGTGCTTTTTTGAGTATCAGGCCTAGGCCCCTATATATAGGCCTATCAATGTTTAAAATCATTGTTTAAAGTTACCGAAGCTGTAACTTATTTTCTTGGGACAGGGTCACCCTCAAGATTATGTGACTTTGGCCCAGCCCTAAAAATTAAAAAAAGTGTGAAAGAATCGTCATCTCAAAATATAATTTATTATGTTTATAATTTATAATTCCTTATCTATATGGTTACATTCACTAGAAACGTAAATGAATATAATTATAAGCTCTCTAGATTTAAAAAATAAAAAAGTGGGCCAAAATCACCCCAGTTTACGGTATACTATAGAGAGATCCAGCACTGAATCCAACATCTGGACCCAAGTGACATTATGGCCTGTGAAATGATGCAATAGGGGAGGGTCACTGACACATGCTACATTATTGGTCGCTTGTAGGCATTTTGATAATCAGCCGACGTGTTTCAGACACATATAATACAATATTGCAGGCCTATAGCATTTATTTCGCAAAAAGTTTAGAGACAGCAATTGCTAAGTAGGCCTTGACAAATATAATTATTTTCCTTTACATAACACGTGGGAGGGCCTACAAATAATAAAATATGGTAACTATCGTTGAAAAATAATACACGAAAAAAGATTATAAATACGATGAGATGATAGACGCGAGAGAATAACGAGTTATATTAGGACCCACTACTGTAAACAAATTGTGATGATAATGGGTTTTAAAGTTTGCTATCACAATCTGCCATAGGAATAGGCCTAGCTTATAGGCATATGTTTAGGTTATAAAAATGTACCCTAGTAGTCCCTATGCTTATGATACATATTGTCTATTTTATCCAAACCGCAGGCCTACAGAAAACCCATTTAAACTTTTTTATTTTCCAGTAGATTAGCAGCAAGAAGCCTATTTAATTATTCAGATTTGGGGACGGCATATATAGGCCTATACCTGGGCAAACAAAAAATAAATGGTAGGCTATGCTCAGTCTCATCAGGTGCTGCACACTTATCACAGACTGGCGGTCAGGCCTAGCCTACATGTGGACCTAGTGTTGGCTGTTTAATGCACATAAAGCGACATCATCAGGCTAAAATAATCAAAAAATCTGTCATTTTATTTGGCTTCCTAATATGACCATATATGATGTAAACATGTCCATAGACTAGAACAGCAATTTTGTGCTGCTTATTTTCCAGTTAAGCGAGATATAGAGACGAAAATCCCGATTTCTTATTTTGGACATGCATGTCCGAAATATAAATATGATTTTTTGCCTGATTGTGTCGCCAATTCCGGAACGAGTGATTTATAGGTGACAGGAGGCACTCGTGTCATGAGTTTGATGATAATTGCATTTTGAGACCTGGAGGATGGACGACGACTACTGTGAATTACGGCGAGTGTTAATGTTATTGTATAACCTCACCGTGATGATCACTAACGTAGTGTCTATTTCCAGCTTGCTAAGGATTGGAATATAGTTTTATGATTTTGTGATGCGTGTTGATGAATGAACGATGTATGATTGACATGATAATATTATTGTTAACGAAAGTGTGATATTGTTAACATAGGTATTAATATATATTTCATATAGTCTAATAATGCAAGATAATTCACTAGTTCCGTTTCTCTTGAATTGTTCAGCTTCTGATTATTTGTACGATATAAGACTATTATCTACATGTGTCATCCAGATATTGGGTGATTGTCAAATTTGAAAGATAGATATTTCACACTTATTTTTATGTAATAAAGTTTTTTTCTCTTTTCATATCCTGGCTATCGCCTATGAAAACGAACCTGTGAAAGAACCATCTTGATTGTATAAAGCTAATGTATGATTCATGGGATTAAAATGTCAACGAGTGTGAATTGTTTTGTTCTTGTCATTCCGGTCAGTCCAACCTCGTCTCATATTAGTCCTTCGGATGAGTATGTTACGTCCCAAATTGTTATTTAAAATATTTCGGTGAGTATGCCCCCTAGTGTAATTCCATCTCAAACATCCGTAGCCACGTGACAGCACCAGTCCGGTATTACTTTTACTGGAAACGAGTGGTTATTACTGCCCAGTCTTGTATTACAGGTCGCTGTAATTAATATTATACATAAAGAATAAAATAAATATATAAATAATACAATGATGTACACTATATGTACGCTTTTTATTCATTTCTTTTCATTGTACCCCCAAGAGATTAAAAAATTGTGTTGGCTATCAATAGTTTGAACCTATTTTCGGCACATTTTGTGGTGTACGAAAATATCTATGCATACAAATCGTTAATGGTACATACAGCTTATTTAGTGGAATGTCCCCCTTCACCTCATGTTAATATATTCTTGCGCTGAACACGTGTTTTTTTCTACCTGTCACTTGAAAGTAGGTGAGGGTTTTAGGTCTGGAAAATATTTGCCAAATATGCTACCCATAATTTGGTAGGATTTGCAGTTCTTAATATGGTATAATACGAAGTATGAGCCCTATTGCATGACCCGAAATGTCTAATATGTGTATACAATGTTTTCTACTTCCGCTGTGCTGCAATACAATAACGGGCAGTAATAACCACCTGCTTCTTGACGATAACGGGCAGCTATGACGTAATGGGCAGTAGTACCGACCCGGTACGTTATACAATACTGCTCTGTCACCTGGTAACAAGACCTATATATGTATGTTGGGCAAGACGAAATTAAACAAGGCTTCATCTGCAATTCAATATTACATTAAATATTTTATCCACTCTTAATTCATACAGAACAAACCAATAATCAACACAGGATAAAAACAAAGAACAATCTTTTAAATAGTTAATTCTGATTCTTAGGAGCTATAATCTGTTTAAAACATTAAATCATCATCCAAAAAAAAACAAAAAAACATCTGTATACCATTTATACGAAGTCGACGTTGTATACATTTCATACAAATGTGTTATGTTTGCTGGGAAGGCGTTGATCATTATTCAAATTTGTTGGTATATTTCGGAATAGAGTTTTAAATATCATATTTCTACATTGTCGCAGCAAATAGCAATAAAGTGAGCAGGAGAGTGCGTTTTTCAACTAGTTTTAAACTACTGAGAGTATAGAGTAGGCCTATGGTGATAAATCACAGTTTGCTCATTTTGCGGGCAGTTATCGGTATGCCACAGTTCAGGAAAGGTTTGTAATATTCTCGGGTTTCAGGATTTCAATCCAGTAGCCGTCAGGGTCTTTGATAAATGCAAGTCCTTTCATTTTACCTGTAAATAAAATAAAATAAAATTAACTCCATCTAATAATTATTTATGATTTTTTAGTAGTTGTAGTAAATCATTGCTTTACGTCACTTTTCGGCACTTATGTTTTAAGTGACATTGTAATACGATAAAAACGTTGTAGTCAATTGGTGAGATGAATGATGTACAGATGATGTGAGGTTGAGGTGATAGGGCAAGCTGGGTTATTGAGAGCGTTTTCCTTCGCTCGCCTGATAAGGGGTTCTGGGCATGTCTAGAAGATCTACCCCCAGACATGCCCAGACCGCCAGAGACTTGGGTTTCGCTGTGCAATTTAATGCTGAAACTCTGTGGCATTTCGTGTAGCTCCGCTATCCTCGGGTCGGATAGTCCCCAGAGTAACAATAGAAAGGGTAACTCCATTCATTCCCCATGAGAGAGACCTAATGTCATCAAACACGCTATTGCCGGTTATTTAAGGCTACCACGACCTACACCAGCGCCAGTACTGATGCGGGTGCTGCATTGGCTCTGCTGTTGAGCAGAGGAACCAGGGTACGCCACTGGCAATCCACCCGAAGATTATGGCCAGATACGAGGAGGCTGCAGCTGCCCTTGGATGATTGCTGTAGACTAGTGCTTCCGTACAATGCCGTACACAGCAATTAACAGATCCCTAATGACCCTCCCCGGATGTCTTGTTTTGTCATGTTTTGCGAGATATTAAGTGTCATAGCAAATTTCATAAAACCGGAAATATGCGCATAGCATTGAAAGCTTACTTTCTTACACCACACTTACAGTATGTGAAGCCCGCATGTTCATACGCCATCAGTTCAGCAGACGAATTAATACAATACGTTGCACTAAAGATATTGACGTGACATTCTGTATTTATTTCTTATCTTATCATAATTTATGATAATATTAAGTAATACATGAGTGGTCTATAAAAAAATTTATACGCTTATTTTTTATGCAACATGAATAATAACATAAATTAGTTTAGCTTGGTGTCAGATTTAACCCTTTGCTCTCTTAACAGAACTGCTGTCTGAATTTTACAGATAATAATGTAATGGATGGTTTGAGAAAGCAATATACAAAGAAACTGTTATTCACATACCGTCGTTGGGCCGTTTGACAAATTCAACATTCTTTTCTTCAAATCTCTCACATGCTTTCTCAACATTAGGCACCGCAATCCCAATGTGACCTGAAAAAAGAAGATGATAATACATGAAGTCCACATACATTTTAAGAAGTGACTGCATGGTACAGTAGAGGGTACCCACAGAATTTCAGATACAAAATTTCCTATATTTTCCTCCACTTTTCCTTATACAAATATTTTATTTCTTCCTGTGTTAGATATCGATAACTCAAGTAACTCAAAACATTATGAAAACGACACTTTTTTAATGCTAGGTAAAAATACGTTATTACAAAATTTTAATTTTTTATAACGTCATAGAATAGCTCTTTATTATTCTTCAAAATTACTTATAAACTTATAAAAAGATATAAAAACATGTGTTTTCCGTGCATTTCTCCAAATTATAGCATTCCCCATGTGTTCCCTGCAGAATTTGTTTTTAATTTCCACCTGGGTACCATGTTAGGATAATTCTCACAGTCTGATGTGGTGAATGGCTGGTATAATCGAAGGGAGTATTATTATTATTAATGATAATAATAAAAAAAATATATTATTATTAATTCCGTCGGCTTTTTCATGACATTTCATCCATGGTATTATGTTCCGTGAGTTTAACATATCGCAGTTTAAACTTCAAATCATAATATCTATTTAAAAAATGGCTTTCCAGATCACATACCACCGGGAATGACCTCAGTCTTGAAAACAAGGGTATTTCGCACCAGTTCCATAGCCTTGATTCCACTTATCATGCTCATAGAGAATATCTCGGACTCTGGCATGAATCGCGTTTACTGTATAGATGGTAGATCAATGCGGCTATCCCAACATTTCCTGTCCCAACATTGAGCATCCACAGGCTCAATGTTTCCTGTTCACTGAATATTCGAGAAACCATTACAGAATTCACCCTCAGTATTTACAGTGGCATAGTGACGTTTTTTTCACAGCCGATATGTGGTCAACAATAGAATTCAGCCAGGTATTGGGGACCCAGCTCATGTAGGCACGTGCATGCAAGCATGATCAGTTTGTAATGAACCTCACTTAAAACTGACGTAATTTTTTAAGTAGCGGTCTTTCTTGGAAAGCATTATGATGTTTAGCCACATACATTCTGGACACGTTGTAGATGTCGAATGGCATCATCAGGCAGACCAGCTGATTGATTGATTGATTTGGTTTATTTGATAGGCCATGGCCCTTTCAAAGATACAGTACATACAAACATTTTATACAATAGTGTACAAATACTACCTTATTAAACATATGCCTGGTTATTGCATATATATATATAATATACAATTTTCTCTCCTCTGGAATACGTGATATATATCTAAACTAACACCTTGGATTAAACAATAAACTTTAGTGGCTAACACATTTTGAAATGTTCCTTCTGTTGGTGGACTGTCAAATGGGTGCAATTATTTTAATCTGAGGTCGTGATATACAGGGCATTGTAATAGAAAATGTAGTTCATCGTTTTCTTCCTCTATACAAAGAGGACATACAAATGATTCGCCAACTAAAAATCTACATTTTATTGGTGAAAATATTACTCATCCCCATTCTAAAGCGGGCTAATCATTTTCGATGACTCCTAATATTCACAATTATATTTCTTTATATAACGAAAAGGTTTAAATGATTTGTGGATGTCATATATTCTACTACTTTGTATTGTTTCAATCCATTTTTGATTGCCAAACTAAATCAACTTTTCCTTTAAAACCTCTATAAATTGATGCTCATTTGCGGCTGTTTGAGTTAGCCAAGTTTCCTGAAGGTTACAATAAAATAAAATATTTTTGACTTTGCTCACCCAACTGTTTTCATGTACATTCAATAGCATCATATAATACACTTTGCGAACTATATTACAATTTTTCATTTTTAAATTTTTGATGCATTTATTATTTTTTATTTCGTGTCTTGCAGTATCACCATAGACAAATACATTATGAGAGATGATGGGTACATTAAAAAAAACGTTTTAGTGCTAGTAGATGTGACTGTAGACTGCTGCATGAATCCAGGCTTTATATATAATCATTGCATGCAAGAGCAGTTTATACTCTGCTGACCAGGGTTATAAAATCTAGTATTAATCCCAGATTATTTTGCTTTTGATGATCATTCAGTCACCGAATCCGATAGAACAGGTGGGTTGGTATATCTGCCAGGGACGGTTGATAATCAGCTCAGTTTTATGATCATTAATTGAGCATATGAATGTGGGTGCACATCTACTATCATATGTCACCACCACCCTTGTTAGGCTGAACTGAGGAGGCTTAACTCCGGGGGGGGGGGGGGGAGGGGGGTTACTTCCATACTTAGATGACTACTCGATATTTACGGCTTGGCAATGTTTTTTTTTTGCCCAGCTTGGGTACCCGCTTCGCCATGTTTTTTGCTGATTTCTCAGGCCATCCTCATCCGAACCTCATCACCATTGTCTCACAGCAGATAACTTTTCAAAAATATTATTTAACGACCAATAAAACAAGAAGTAAATAGATCGTTGGTTTTATTTTCAAATCAGTAGGGTGGGCGTTTATTGGAATATGGGTATTTCTATCTCGTCTAAATCATCGCTGATCCGAACTCGGAGGTGTGACAGAACATAATCTTAAGCAGACTCATCGTCCTATATCCGTTTGTCTGCACTAACTGAATGAATGCATTTCCCTATATGACATATTTAGAGGGCTTTTCTACACTGATAAAATAAAAATATTTTCTTTTCACAACTCACCAAATCCCCGTGGGTCAGTGTTTCCATTATGGTAAGAAACATTATCATCATTTTCACTACCCCAGTTACTGGAACAATAACGAAAGAAAAATAATTAATATTTTGTTAATCACAAAACCAAAAAAAGATTGTGAACTCTTTGATATCTCTTTATTATTAAATCTTTTATCCCAGATTTATGATATCTCCCTGAAAATACATTTTCAATCTTCTTACAATTTGTAGATATTAGTCGAAATTGTCACACTTCACTGATTATTTTTAAGGTTGACAAGAGGACTGAAGTCCTATATCATCCCCCGCCATAAATTTGGTTAGAGTTATTGCGGTCACAAATATTTAGAAAGTCGACTTGTGGTGGCCATTTTAAATTTCAGTAAAATCACCTGTACATTATTTCTGACTTCATTTTTTTGCCTTTTTGCGCCAACAAAAAAAGTTCAAGCATGGCGGCCAGTTTGAATTCCCGTAAAACCATGAAAAAATCACATGCACATCTCCATATCGTGAGGAATGTGACCGTAAAATTTGAATAATTTACGACTAAGTTTTTGCAACTCCAAAAAAATTGAAATTGATCCATGGCGGCCATTTTGAATTTCAGCAAAACCTTAAAAAATCACCTGCACATCTTCATATTGTGGGGAATGTGATTGTAAAATTTGAATAATTTCTGACGTTAAAGGTGTGGTTAACTCTCAAAATTCGCGGGACAAGGATCCCCCAGAAGGCAATAGTGCCAGTGGGTAGGCCAAGGCCCTATTACATAATAATACTAAATATGCGTTTCATACCCAAAGCCTCATTAAGAGCAAGTTCTCAAATGACAGCAAGTTCATATGTACGTGAGCGACATCTATGAGTTAATAATTCAAAGCACTTTTCCCTTGCCCCTACTTGGTCGCTGGCTTGCAAACAAACTGACTGTATTACTGCGGGGATTTGGAAACTGCTTGACCCCAAAAGCTTGTATTGACACTCAGTAAACACAAAACATTTGTATGACTTCATGCAATGTTGGACCAACGTCAAAAACGTTGGGCCGACGTTGTATAAATGCTATACAAATGCCTTGTGTTTGCCGGGCTGCAGGAGGACTTTCTCTCAAACATTGTACATTTATTCAATGTTGGTTCAATGTTGGGCCAGCGTCGCAGACGTTGGCCTAACATTAAAACAGCATAGGATCAATGTCTCGTTTAAGTAGTATCTTGTAATCAGTTCAGTGGCTATATTAATGCCGCCAATCTGTACTCACTAGGCAACTGTTGGCCTACACTTGACCGTCCCAGGCATGCGCATTTTGCAGTTGAACACTAGTTTAAGTTTTGAAGTTTTTGCGCCCACAAAAAAATTTGAAGTTGACTTCTGGCGGCCATTTTGAATTTTGGTAGCATCTTTAAAAAATCAATTGCACATCCACATGTTGCTATGAATTTGATGTTAATTGATGTTGATTAAACAAAAATTGACCGAACTAATTTTTTGAGTTGTTGCGCCCACCAAAAAATTGAAGTTTATCCGTGGCGGCCATTTCGAATTTCAGTAAAACCTTGAAAAAGTCACCTGCACATCTCCATATGGTGGGGAATGTGCTAGTAAAATTTGAATAATTTCTGACTTTAAGTTTTGGAGTTTTTGTGCCCAAAATTTTTTTTGGAGTTGACCTCTGGCGGCCATTTTTAATTTCGGTAGCATCTTTAAAGATTCACTTACACATCCCCATGTTGCTAGTAATGTCATGTTAAAATTTCAAAAAAAATTGACTAGTAGTTTTTGCGCCCACAAGAAAACGTGACGGAGGACGCCGGACAGAATCCTGGTGCGACTAAAATCACCCTTCCCCTACGGGCGGGGGATAAAAATACGGATATAAAAAGGAAAGATATTTATCAACACAACTAAAGGAAATAACAACTAGATGACGTCATCAGTTATATTAGTGTGTATTAGCATGGTAAATATGGAAGTCTCCACCCTCTAGAATTCAAAGTTGATCAACAATAAAGCAACGATGAGGATGTATATTAACCAATTGTCGAAACATAAACAGGGTAAGCATGGTCTTAAAAAGTTGGAGACTGTAAGAAATTGTTGAAGAACAGCAATAAACATCACTTAAACAATTTGTCTACACCACATGGTGGGTGGATATTTATTGAATACAATAGACGAGTCGTAAAGTAATGTGAATATTATCCGTGGCATATTTTCTGAAACAGCTAAGCATCTAACTTGTTACTGACCATTGTGTTGTAAACCAAATACATGTATTTATATATTGAGGTTAAGAGTCTTGTAACTACAGAAATATCTTGTAACTACACTACATCCCCCCCCCCCCAAAGATAAATTTCTAGTACGACAGAGACAAAATATAATTGATCTAAACTGATCAATTTCTCTCTCTTTAGTTGACATAGTTTGCAATACGTATGGAAATATTTTTTTTAACACTATTGCAGGATTGTACTCACTGCGTTAATTCCAATGTCGCCATTTGTTTGAACACCCATATAGAGCATTCTGCAGGATCAGATGGTATATCTGCCGCTGCAGCATAGCCCATAAAATAGAGACTAAACTTCATAGTAGGGAAATCAAACCTTTTCAACAACCTACAAGACAGCAAATATTTAAAATGTAGACAATTTTTAGTAAGAATAACAGTAACATTAAAAATATATTAGTAACACGCATTTACGCTCAACATAACATACATACTATACGTCATGATAAAATCAGCTTTGCTAACACATCAATACGTGATGAGACTTCATGACAACGTAATACTATGCATTCATATAGCGTAGGCATGTGTCAGTACTGCTATCCCATAATTGCTTATGTTATAATCGTTACATAAGTACATGTTAGTATCGTCGTTATCATACTACCTCAAATCATGAGTAGGCCTACTCAGACTGTGGCCTATTAATTCTTGGCTCACATGTAGGCTACGGTCGAGAGGAGTGATGACGTGTCTTTTAAATTAAAACATTCCTATGTGGGCATGTGTTGCCAAGATGACCAGGCCCTCCTTATATGGCGTGCCATAGTGCCTGTACTGTCCCCCGCGTGCAGCCTCCACCGATTTTATAAACCATCCATTGATTGGTCAGCGAATACGGCAATGTCGCAAATTGTTCAAATTTTGGCCGCAAAAGCTGACCTCTATATCGCCTAGTAATCCCTCTGTTACTATCAATGGCTATTAGACATGTTGGCGAGAGTTATTAAAGTTGAGTGAATATACGTATGCTATTATGCAACTATACATGTGACGAGCATGATGGATTTATAACGTGTATGTGACAATAAGACATACACTGTTTACTGTCATCTATCGGAATCTAAAGGTGAATAATGAAATTAACGGAAATACGTAGATTATTCATTAAACCACTAAGCACGAGTAAATTCGTTTTGAATCTATTTTATTAGCAAGATAAATCGCAGTTATTGGGAATGAAATTAGCGTTTACTTTCCACTTTAAACATGAAGATTTGCAAATATTTGATATTTAGTAATTTTCACCAACTTACAGTTGAGTGTTCCGGTAGCGAGAAACAACTTCATGTGAGTGAAAATTGTAACAATTTGATATATCAGGCTAAAGTTAACCAGGGGT
This sequence comes from Flabesymbios commensalis, assembly GCA_964017125.1. Taxonomy (NCBI): domain Eukaryota; kingdom Metazoa; phylum Annelida; class Polychaeta; order Terebellida; family Flabelligeridae; genus Flabesymbios; species Flabesymbios commensalis. Next base: position 87,406,852 of record OZ024906.1, read on the forward strand.
CTGGCCGGACGAATGGTTGCCAACTGGTGGCTTCGTCACTCTCAGACCAGGTAATTTCTGATCATCCAGCGTGGTGACGTTTTTTCAAACACTGCTAAATGCAATGATAGTGTATTTACAGTGTCATCACAAACCTAATCATGCATAATATATATTTTACTTTACCTTTATTCAATTTGTCAGTATAATAATTATATTATTATCCGGGAAAAACACTTTTAATTTCCGAAACACACCTGTTTCACGAAGATGTCATGGATGTTGTGGCTAGCGTCTCCCATTCGTGACCCGTTGAATTCTGGGTAGACCAGATCAACTAATTTTAATGAGGCCCCGGTTTGTGCCCTTTGGGAACAACAGGGGAAGTGGACGGCATCACTTGCTGTATGCTAAATCTGCGCTGAAAAACAGCTCCGATACCAGCGTGTCACATATAGCATGATGATCTGTATCCAGTATGAAAACATGAACACGTGTGTGATGGTCTTGCACAAGTAATTACAATCACATTCCGGAATCCCATAGACTTGCATGTATTATCGCCCACACGCTCAGAGGCCACAGGCCTATCAGGGACCCCTCAGATCCACTGGCAATTTTATAGATGGAAAGTTAAAGTGTTGTGAATTCAAAATGTGTTTTGTAATAATCCAATATAGCCACAATTTGACCTTATTTGCAACATATTTCATCATTTGTTGGCATGCGGTGAGATCTGTTTAGCATTTAGCCCAAATTAGACTATAGTTCGGGATGATCATACAGAATGTAAATAAAAGTTGAATGTAGGCCACACATGTTTAAACTCATTTGCATAAATCCCAAATGGATGCTGTTTTACCTTATTTGGTTATAATTTTTTGGCATATATTGACCTTATTTTAACATGTTTGGCTACAGGCCCGTAGCCAGGATTTTTGTGTGGGGGGTCGTTTTAGGCCAGAAGTTGGACCTTTTTTCCACTCTCGGCAGCCGCCAGTCATGCCAGTAGGGTGGTGCGAGGGAATTATGCCTCTCCTAATTTGTTTTAAATATAAAACCCCCATATTTCGCACTATCTGCTTTTAAACACAATTTCCCCTCCCCCTCCCCTATGCTAAATTAAATAGGCTACACCTTAAAGTCATTACGATCATGTGTCATTTTGAATTTATGTGTATTTTTTAGGCCTTTGAGTTGAATATATGAGCCATTCTTTGCAAGCTGTGAACTTTAGTATCCTGTATATAGAACACCTAGATGAAAGGCTGTTAAATGTAGCTGCCCATGCCAGCAGCTCACTATCAATGTGAACAGTGTTGGCGAAAAAAATCACTCTCCTAAGTGCATCCATTATATTATTTTTTGTAATCCGAGTTTGACAATTGTCAGCACCGTAACGTGTCCGAAAGGTGATTTTCTGTGTTTAATAACATTTTGCAACGTAGATAGGTGCCAGGTATCTGGATATGTATTTCCTAGTTGTAACCTCAGGGAATACCAATCAGATACTTCATAGAAAAAGTCTGTCATATGGTGCATGTTGCTACAAGTAACACTCACACATGTGGCCATCAAAGTAATGTCAACACCATAACACAGCATGTTCATGTGGCTAGCTGTGTTTGTTGCAATTGGTATGTTGTGATGATCATTGCATACGACTGACCTTTTGCTGGTCTAGCATGGGATACACGAGGTTGGTGAAAGTTTCATATTTTGTCCTTCAAAAATACCACTCTAAGGAAGATTTTTAAAATGTATGTTTATTGTAAGTCAGCACCGTAACGGCCAACATATAGCCACAGTTGAAAGTAAAAATCAAAAGTCAATGTCGTTAGTTTGACTTGAATAACCCAAATATATGAGATAGTTTGGGTGATAAAAGGTTGATATTTTTCAGGGGAAATCTTCAATAAACATACAATTTGTCATCACCGTAACAGTCATCAACATATTTCTGTTATGGAGCTGACAAATTTTGTTATGGTGTTGACAGATTGTGTTTGAATGCTCTACTATACATCCACATTACATTTTATAAGCTCAAACAGCTGAACAGCAAATTTAACAGTTGACCTTTAATCCCATTCCAGTGTGCCGGTATAACACCTTTGCGCATCAGACGTTTGACCCGAGCGGAGCGACGAAATTTTTGCCTTTCTTTGGCAGTTTCCAGCAGATTTGGAAAGATCTGCTGGCTGTCAACAACCTATATTTTTCTTAAACATAACTGAACAAATTATTTTTTTCCCACACACTATAGAGCAAACTATTTTTTTACGAAAAAACCATACCCCCCCTGGTATTAAATGGTCGACCCCTTAGATGGTTTAGCATTTTTTCTAGTCACAATAGGCTTATGCTAATACGGCTACAAGCGTCAACCACATTGCAAAACATGAGACAATGACTTGGTAAAATGTTTATTCATATTCTTCAAACTTTAAGCCAACGTTTTTCAAGTTGGCCAAAAATCGACGACAAGGGATGGCCAAATTGTGGACCTTCAGCTTGCATGGGGGGGGGGGGGTCGTACGACTCCTCCGGGGGGGAGGGGAAGGATCGTACGACTCCTCCGACCCCCCCCCCCCGGCTACGGGCCTGGGCTATAATATTATGCTTTGTTGTTAGCTAGGCTACTAATGATTACACAAAAGGTTTAACATGAGAACAAACAATGAAACTAAGTATTTTGCTCCTCCTTACCATAAATCCAAGATGACCCCTGCTTTACTATGTTTGATAGCATATGTGACCAGATATGGCAAAATGAGTCTTAAAGCGCACTTTGACAAATGAAGTTGGGGGTCATTCAAAGCTAAAATAACCTTTATTTGAAGTATTTTCAATATTTACATACGTTTCTCATATGTAAATTCATTTTGTTAATATTAATGCTTAGTCTAACCACCAAGCAACGGACACATATCGGCTGAACAATCGTGACTACTGATTACACTAAAATATACGTGGGTGCAAGCAGTTGTGTGGAAGGCTTGCTAACCTTATCTTAGGCCACTATGTTTAATTTTCTCTGTTTTAGATCAGAGGCGGAGAAAAACATTTAAGAGAAAAAACATTGAGCCTATTTTTGGAAAAGTTAATGAGGGCAGCCAAATTAAAAAAAACAATGGACAAATTGCTAGAAAAGTTAATGAGAGCGACAAAATATAAAAAATGGACCTAAAAAAAAAAAATAATGAGGGCGACGTGTAAAACAAGCATTAAAAAACATAGCTCGAAAAATACTTTTTATCTCCTAAAATAAACTTGTTTTTTTTGGAATGTTTTTTTATCTCCCGAAAATAACTGGGCTTTTTTGGAAATCTGCAACATTCCAATGCGCAAATGCGCTGCCTAAATCTAATGCGAGCGCTCATCTAAAACAGAGAAAAAACATAGTGGCCTTCCCAGGTAGGCCTGTGGTTACAAGGCCAACTATGACTCGGCAAGTGACGGCGTCGCTGAATCAACAAGCTTGTAAACAGCAACGACATCAGCCTATGACGTATCCCATCATTTCATAGTACAGCAGCGACTCTAACAGCCTTCACATCGACCGGAAAGACATCAACACACCCGCCCGCCTGTACCATCACACCATCAAACTAATATGACTGAAACTAAGCCGTACCAACAAAAAACATTCCTCAGCCCAATTTTCAAGTAATTTAAGATCTTTTTGTAGCTGCAAAAAGTCATTTAAAATTTCAATTTCATTGTACACAAGGCAGTCATCAGCAAACAGGCGACATTGTGATTTAACGAGATCAGGCAGGTCATTGATGAAGACCAAAAACAGTATTGGACCCAAGACCGATCCCCGAGGCACCCCTGAGTCTACAGAAATTGTATCCGAACTATATCCATCAATCACGACCTTTTGGTTTCTATTGTTAAGGAAAGATGAAATCCATTTATGGATGTTTCCTCTTATACCATAATGATCTAGTTTGGACATCAGTCTGCGATGAGAAACCATGTCAAATGCCTTCGAGAAATCCAGGATGGCTATATCCACACGGTTCCCCACATCGGCTGACATGCTAACAGATCATTTACGATAGTAATCAACTGGGTTTCGCAAGAGTGACCCTTTTGAAAACCATGCTGCTTGTCTGAAATTATGTTTTCGTCATCAAAATGCCTTAACATGTGTCTTACCAATATATTCTCCATGAGCTTACAACAAACACATGTCAAGGAGACCGATCGATAGTTTGAAGCCAGGCCCCTATCACCCTTTTTAAAAATTGGGCTAACGTTGGCAGAGAGCCAATCACCCGGTAAATTTCCAGTTTTTAATGATTGAGTAAAGAGAGCTGCAAGAACAGAAGCAGACTCTTTCGCTGTCTGTTTTAAAAATATATTGGGGATCCCTTAGTTGTAATTTTCAGGTCACCAATAGTTGGGGATTGTGGTATCACCCAATTTTGGTACAGGAATTTTGTGGTCTTCTTTGACAAATACAGATTGAAATTGTTTGCTTAGAAGGGTTGCCTTTTGGGTAGGGTCACTATGTAGTTTACCTTCCACCTTAATATGGGCCACCACATTATTGTCATTCCTCAAGGACTTAATGTACGACCAAAAAGGTTTTGTATTATTGTTTTCTAAAGCATCAGATAATTTACCATTTACGTGGTGTCGATGTGATCTCTTCAAGTGGTGCTTTGTTGATTTTTTGACATTCCGGTATTTCTGCCAATCATTTGTGTTACCGGTGAGTTTTGCTCTGTTATATATTTTTTGGTTAGACTTAGCCTTTTTATCAAACCAAGGTAAATTGTGCCGGGTAGATAGCTGTTTAGATGGTACATATTTTGATAACATTGCCTAAACATGATTTTTAAATAAAGTCCAATTTGTATTGACTGATCTTAGAGTATGTTTTTTTCAGATAATTAAATCTAAATTTTGCTGTGTCCTTTTGGATCTGATCCCAGTTTACCTTAGAAAAAATATTAATCTTTCTAGGTTTAAAAAAAGTTATAGTCTCCTGTTGTGTACAGACCAGTAGCTATGACTTTCCTGAAAGAAAGAAGATCAGATAGTGTATGAATTTCCTCTGGTGGATTTTACTAGGTGCCAAAAAAAGAAAATGAATTTGTTCCGTGTCTAACTCTATTGTAAAAAGGTATTTCTAGGGCTTTCACATAATTTCTATGAATTCAAGTAAATTTAGGAGTTGTGATTAGACCCTGAAGGTATGGTGGCGAAAGGTTATTTATCATTTCGAAGGTCTGAATAGTTATTTGTTGTTGTCGTCCCTCTTCCAGGGAATGCAAGCTGGTCTGACACAACAACAAAAATCTGTAGGCGTATGTATAGCCATTTGTGATATACCGCAGAGCCAGTTCCTAATTTTTTTTGAGTGTTTAATACCGAGCAATGGTGCCATATTGCTGGGCAGTACTGTAAATTGATCGAGATGAAAGCTCTGAAATGGCCATCTTCACATCTGGACTGATGTGATGGCATAGTCCCTTCAGATCATTCACTTGTCTTCCTGTTTTGTTACACAATTCATTGGTGTGGTGAATAAAACTAGCCGATTGTCCAGTTTCACTCTTTCTGGCTTTAATGCAGTTTATGGCAAACAACCAGATACATTTTTCTGCTTCCCTTTCCAGCTATAAGTTAACAATTTAGAAATTTTTATTTGCATAAGAAAGAGTGTTATCATCTGCATAATTTGTAAGCAGGACAGTTTTGACAAAATAAAAAAGATCAATTATAAAAACATTGAAAAATATCTAGGACCGAGAACAGATCCTTGTGGAACTCCTTTGTTGGTGGTTTGCCACGAACTGTACTTTTCGCCAACACGGGCACGCTGTTGTTTGTTGGAAAGATATGATCAAATAATTTTAGACTATTTGGGCTGAACACCATAGGCTTACAGCTTTGCCACCAGCAGATCGTGAGGCATATAGTCTAACGCTTTGCTTAGATCCATTAGAATAGCTCCAATTTTCATTTTGGCACGGTCTTTGTGCCAATGCTCTAATAGACCTAGCAAGGCGTCCTGACAGCTATAGCCCAGACGAAAAGCAGAGAGGTGTGGAGAATGTGCAACTTTTAAAAAAAGGAGAAATCTGGTGTGCTAATACTTTCGCGAAAATTTTCCAAAATTCGTGGAAGGCTTGTTGGACGGTAGTTACCATTTTGTAGATTTTAAGCTTTTTTACAAATTGGAACAACTGATGATTTTTTTAAAACGCTGGGAAAACACCCCTGATCAATAGATTTAACTATGTACGCACACGTGTTGACAGGCCAACCACTGGATTCCTATGTAATTGTCACTGTGTAGGGCTAGTTTCGTTGTGCATTTATGTAGTAGATGGGGCTATAAACCATTGCAGCCGAGAAGAGAGCATGTTTGTACCCGCCGTCAGATTAACTTGTATCGCATGTTTTTCGCCAATTTCTCAGTCAATTCTCAACCGATTTTCATGAAATTTTGTATGGACTATTTGCGAGTCACTCGTGAAATTTTCATCGGAAAATAATGTTTAGCTAAAAAGTTAGACCATCTGGCATGTAATGCAATTCAGGGCTAAAAACAAACTTTAATTTAACCAGTTTAATTGGTTTATAGAGCGACGTCGTAATTTCAAATTTACTACATGTCAAATGGTCTAACTTTTGAACTAGATAATATTTTTTTATGAAAATTTCACGGTAGTCGCCGCGTCGAAAATAGTCTTTGCAAAATTTCATCAAAATCGGTTGAGAATTGATTGAGAAATCGGCGAAAAACATGCGATACAAGTTAATCTGACGGGTATATATGTTTAGGCCTACATAGTACCGGTAATTGTAAATTATTGCTTCACATCACTTTTCGGCACAAAGTCATTTAAGTGACATTGTAATCAGGTGGTCAAATTATGCGAGGAAAGATGAACAGATGTTGATGTGGGGGTGGGGGTGATAGGGCATGGCGGGTTATTGAAAGCGTCTGTATATCTATATTCGCTATATTACTACACACTGTGGGCTGACTGCCATAAGTGCCCTGAGGGCACGCGCCAGGGCTTCTTTATGCCTGCTGCATTTTCACAGGTGGACCGAAGTCGCCAGTACCCGTCAGTGCGCATGCTTGAGATTACTTCACACTGTCGACCACTGCTGTGGCCATTGATCAATGTTGATCAACAAAATTTTCTTCAACCCACACGAAATAAAACATCTTTTACAGTCTACTGATTTCTTTAATCATCACAAAAATTTCCCAATTAAGCAGGTAAATGTTCTATAAAGCCGATTCGATAAAAAATATTGCATTCAGTATCAGTTTTTGGATGTTTCGGGCGATTTCTCACCCTTTACAATGATTTTCGATCAGCCTGTATTAGAGCTGTAGTACGAAGCGCCAGCATGTATTCGTACGGAAGCTCATTAGAGTAAAGGCTAAAGGCTAAGAGAATTAAATATTTGAACTGAAACAGTGGGTGATTATCACTAATAGGCCCCCTAATAAAAATCACACAGCTGATATATGCTAACCAACTCACCTCATTCCAAGGACATCGGTGTAAAACCCGAGTGATTTCTTTGGATCTTTTACCCTCAGCATGGTTTGTTGGAAGATAAAATCCTAAAAAAATACACTACAATTATTATCATTCACAGTAAAATTGTAATAACCGATGTAAGTTTCACTTAAATCACACAAAAAAACATTTATAAAAAGTACATTACCTGATTACCGCAACGAATCTGTTTCTATTTTTTATTGGGGCACTAGTACGGCCTACCAGGGATGTACCAGGGATCGTTGACAAACCTTGCAGATCGGATCTTATTTTTCCAGAGACACTTGCATGTCATGAATCGTTTTTAAGGTGCATACACATAGCAAACAAACAAAAAAATAAGGAGCAATTCACGCATCACGTTTTAACAGATATAACCAGCTTATCGAATGCCACATTTTAACACGCACTTAACCATGTTAGCCCGTTACCATGGTTACAATAATCAGTGATTACTGTCACCACATCATGTTTATGAATGTGGGTGTGTTGCAGCTCATAAGTGATCGCTGGTTCGATTCATGTGTAGTTATTTACACAATATTTTAATTTACTCAATGGCTAACCATAACTGAACAAATGCTATTCAAAGTGAAAGTGACAAAATTGTTAGATAAAGGAATACATGTAATAGTTAATTATTTTATTGCCATCGCATCTATTATGTGCCTAGTGGATCACCTTTAATGACTCATGCGGCTCGCAACATGCTTCCTTCACGTCAGCTTCAGACAATCCACTAGCTGTTGCTCCACTGTTATCAGCCATGACTCATTCAAAGAATGATCTAAAATAATGTATAGTATGGTTTACAAAGAAAAGTGCAGCAACTAGTATTGATAGCACAAAATAGACAGTTCTGGCGTAGAACTAAACAACAGGCTTATGATGACCTGACTTTCTGGTCTGGTAGTTAAAACTGTAATAAAACCCTGGTCCCAATAATTTAAATTCCTCTTGATACAATGAAACGTTTTCGCTATCATAACAGTAAAGTACGTCACTTTTTGACCAAAACGATCATTCAATCGACTTATTTTATTGGTAATGTAATTATTGGAAAGTAGGGCCTAACGTAGCCACAGGTAGGATGAGTGGGCGATAACCCTTCCCTCTGCGTCGGCGGCTTCAGTGAGAGCTATGCCTAGCCATAACTCAAAATCATGACTCGGAATTTTTTTTTTCAAGGTGATCGATATTTGTATCACCCACTATATTTAATAACCATGCAACAATGCTGGTCGGCCTAAAGGGTCCTGAAGAAGACCGTTGTCGGGATAATCGTTAGCTAGTTTGAAAAAATCAAATAGTTAGATAAGCCCCTACAAATTTCTTACGGGGGGGGGGGGGTCTGTATTATACCATAAATTGCCCAACGGCAAAGTAATACTACGAGTCATATTATCAAATGTTATAATATAACATTTTATCAATATTATTGATAAAATGTCTAGACTAGGCCATAGTCATATATTGTAACTCCCAAGAGTTAGAATCTATGGCCTATGCCTACTACAGATATTCTCAAATGTTGGATCAACGTTGGAACAAATTTCTAGACGGTGGATCACACTTGATCCAACGTTGGGTCAATTATAGTTCATTCTCCACACATAGTAGCCGAGTAACTTAACAACGGCTCTAGGCGAGCGCAGCGAGCGAAACAATTTTAATAGTGACATGAGACCTTAGAATCGCAAATATGGGCGATAATAGACTCTTTAAAATTACATGTCAAGTGTGAAGTGTCCATTGTAAATATACAATATGCTAATTTGCCCATAAGTCTAATATAAAAACATGCTATAAATAGACTTTAATAATTTAGTACTCACAGCTTGTGTGTAGCAGAATTTCGACCTTTAGTTTTCTATTTATAAGAGAGTCTAGTGACAGCTGGTTGGCAGGGTCGTTGTGAATGTACAATTGTGCCGAAAATTATTCAGAAAGAAATAGAAAACCTGATGGAAACAGTGACCAACAGTCTGGTCGCAGTCCAGTGACCTGTACATTGATGTTTAAAAACAAACACAAACAGATGGCGAATGTGCTAGTACGATGTCGATGTAGAAGCTAGTCTACTAGGCCACCACCTGTCTGTAGGCCTATTATACAAGCAGGCTATATATTATAGCATACAGGTGTATAAATAGAGAATCATGCATTTAGGCACATAGGCCTACTGTGGATCTGGTAATGTTCGCGAGGGTTTAATTTTCGCGAATTTCGCGTGATGCACAATTTCGTGAATTCAAGAATCTCTCGAAAATTATTATTATAATAGCGCCACTAAAGAAAAATGAAAATTCGCAAATTCTAAACTTCGCAAAAAGCCCCAAAATAAGAAATTCGCGAAAAATTAAACAGCAAAAATTACCAGATCTACAGCATACGCCATATCGTGATTGAGGTGTGATCAACACTGCCATGTGATCTGGTTTATATTCACAACAAGGTGTTGATTATAAAAAATAATATATATTCATATCAGAAACAATATGTAGGCATATAAAAAAAATTATCGCCTCCAGCTTTTAAAACGGTACCTTTAAAATGAGAATAATTTACTTCTAAAATATTTTGATGCATTCAGTATCACCCTTAACTCTGAAATCAATATTCATAATACAAGAAACCAACATTATTTTCGTGTAGGTATACATTTTGCTAAACATAATTTTGCGAAATCTCATGCTCGATATGAATTATCAAAAACTGTAATAAACAGCATGCCACGATCAATATACCGATATAGTAGGCCTACACAATCATAGTTTCAACGGGAACTAATATATACCATGTTTTGTTTAATACAACTTTTTTTTATATAGGTTACCTATTTTGTTTGTAAGTTTATTATAACCTTCCCCCTCGCACGCATCACTCACGAAGAGCCTACCGCTTTCAAAATGTTATTCTCCATGTAAATGATATCATTGATGGCCGTCAAACCACCATGTATATATTTTCTTCTTCTTCTTGGAAAAAGAACTGCAAATATTTGCCTATTGTCTCACTCCAGGGCCTAATAGCCTATGTGTCAAAATAAAAATATCTTAATTATATTTTTCTTATTTTCCATTAGAAAAGTTAAGATATAGGCCTACATAATTTTTTTAATGGGATGAGCCCAGGGTATCGACAATGAATTTAAACTGGACTCTGGTCTGTAGCAGCTGTGGCTGGATGTATTGTGGTTTTGCTGATAGATCTCAGTCGTCCTAAAGAAAACTTATGAAAAAACTTGGAAAACATTGCAATATTGGTTGAGAACTTTACCTAGAAACGTGAAATTTGTTGTCGAGGCGGCACCACCTCTACATGAATTTCTGATATTTCTTCACTACTACGGGGTTCAATTTTACCAGCTTCTGTAGGCCTAGGCCTACTTCCCCGTCAGAAACCACTTCCCCGTCAGAAACCAAAGGGTCATGCTCGACTATATTGGTGTCCAGAGCTAACTGTTCTGTGTCGCGCTAAAAAGCAGGCCTGGCGTGAGTGGGTGAAAGCTGACAGGCCGCGAAATGATGATAGCCCATTATGGCTCCGCTACAAGCTGACTAAAAGATAATTGAGGGCCAGACAGAGACAGCTACATTATCAATATGAGCTTAACTACATTAATAAACTTGACAAAGCTGATAATATCGACCAAAAACTGTTTTGGCACCTGATAAACCGGAGACTCAAACCTAGGGCAGGTAACGAATGTGCTTTTAAAAAGCCCGATGGACAATACGTAACCGACCCTATAACCATTAGAGATGAATGGCGTAGTTATTTCGAACACATTTATACACCAAATTCAAATAACCAAGACAAAAAGTTTGACGAGCATGTAAAACAGGTGGTAGCTGATTTCTCTGCTAATATAAACACTGATCGCGAGATGCACGTTTGTAATGATGTTATAGTTGATGTTATGAAGTTGAAATTGAGTGTAAACAATTAAAGCTTAATAAAGCTTGTGGTTACGATGGTATTCGTGCAGAAAATCTCCGGCACGCAGATAAAACTACTTACTTTGTGCTTAGCAGAGTTTTCTCCGCAATGTTTTTAAATGGATACAGACCTGAATGTATGAAACGTGGTATTATCATTCCTATACCCAAAAGTAAAAAAGATCATAGTGATCCGAATAACTACAGAGGTATAACCCTCCTTAGTACACTTAGTAAGGTATATGATGAAATCCTACTAAAGAGATATGAGAATTGGTTCAGAACCACATTATCTAATCTGCAAGGGGTAGCAGAGAAGGGTGACTCCAGTATAAATACTGCTCTGTTACTACACGAAGCTATTGCCCATACTGAAAACACCTATGTAGCACTCCTTGATGTAAAGAAAGCGTTTGATAGTGTCTGGATAAAGGAACTTATGTATAAACTCATTAATCTAGGAATGGATAAGCGGCTGTGGTCAGTTATTTACGATAGCTACAATGGGTTCAAATGTTCTGTTAAGATACCTGGAGGCCTATCCAATTGGTTTTGTCCGCAACAGGGAGTACATCAAGGTGATGTCATGTCTATGTACATTTTTTGCATATACAACAATGACTTGTTAAATGAATTGGTAAGCATAGCCTGTCCTATTTCTATTGCTCATACAATACTTACATGTCCAGCCTTTGCTGATGATATCGCTGTTGCTGCCAAGTCAGAATCTACTTTACAATATATAGTTGACGAAGCTGTTAAACACAGTATTAAATGGAGATATAGTTTTAATTTGGACAAAATTCGAATACTTGTTTTCTGTAAAAATAACAGAGTGCGTATTGTTAATATCACAATAAGAAACCAGTTATTAAAACAGGTTGACAGTCACCTTCATGTAGGTATCCCACTATGCAGCACAAAAAAAACAGATAAAGACTTTTGTAATGAAAGGATTACCTGTCACAAAAAGCTAGTAAATATGATTTTAAGTATTGGTAGCAGTACTGGTGGGATTAATCCTATCAGTGGTAGTAAACTGTACTGGGCTGTGGCAGTGTCTAAATTACTATACGGGTGTGAGGTGTGGTCAATGAGTGAACAGAGTGTATTAATGATGGAGCAGGCTCATGTATGGGCAGCACGCGCCCTGCAGAGTCTGCCAAATCACAGCTCATGTCTAGCGGTCACTGCTTCACTTGGATGGCTAAGTATTGAGTCACACATTGACATAAAACGGTTATGTTATGTACACAGGTTAATTTGTGCTGAGCCTCGCTCCATAGCCCGTAAATTGACTGTTCATGTTTTTATGCAAATGTATATAGATAAAGATATTTCTACATATGAGGGACCCATTGCTTTTTTATATAAAACTTGTAAGAAATATAATCTAATGGATATCGTGTACAATGAATTATTTTTTAGTGCAACTCCCATGTTATCTACACGTTGGAAAAAATGTGTTTATAACTCTGTAAGTCAACAGCATATTGCGCGTTGGAATATGTCCCGCATAATGTACACAAGTTTATATTTGTTTAACAAATGTGTGAAATCTGTGAACTGTTTATGGATTTGGAAGGTTGCAAAACGTAATCAGGCTATTTTAGGTAAATGTAAAACTGTTGCTAGGATTTTAATCGGTAGCGGATGTATCTTTTATAGTTTTTCAGGTGATAATGTCCGACATTTACAAATATGCTCTCTGTGCGATTCTTATGACAGATTAACTGTTGCTCACGCGTTGTTGAGCTGTGCGAGTCTTGAACCTCTTAGAAGTGTCAGCTGGGCCGCCGCTACTCAGTCTATGCCCGGTCCCCTGGCTGAGTCGTTAGGCTCGCTTTGTGACAATGAGAAAATGATTATGTTATTGAGCGGATTGAATTGTCCTTACATTACAGAGTGGCAGGTTATATATGAGGACATTATCACTTTTCTCGCCACAATGTACACCAAGTTCAAGGCGAATTTAGATCGACTGTGATTTCCCACGAGCTGTTCACAATACCTTGAAATGTCACAGTAATCATACGAATTTGAGCCATTTTGGGATTAGAATTGGACCCACCCCGGCCGGCCCAGTGCGTTGGCCCTGTGTTGATCTGATCTTGGGCCAACGTCGTATACGCTGGACCAGCATTTGATCGACATGGGACCGACGTATTGTGCCGGCTGGGTGGTTTCAGGCGGTGTACCAGCCTTGTGCCAATTTCTGCTGTACTTTTTCGTTTGTACTTTTATAATCACATGCTGCAATGTTTCACCCTCTGTACATAATGTTATTAATGTGTGTATTTGGTACGTTTTTCAATAGAAGTTCTGACGCATTTATGTAATGTCAAATAAAAAAAGAAGATTTATTAACATTTATAATTAAAATTAGCCATGCAATTAATTATTTATTTATTGGTTTTAATACTATGTAGAATTGTATTTGTATTGTCTTAACTGTATACCATGTATCACACATGTACTTCAATATGGAGGTGAATAAAGACATATATATAGGTGTTGTAATAGCTGGTTCGTCTCGCCAAACCGTTCGTTCTCTGTCATATGTCGATGCCTCGCACTGTCTGCGTGGCCTCCCCAGAGGGAGTGAGCTTATGTAGGCAAATTTGGAAGAATCAGGTATAGGTTGCGTTTCCATTGATGACGTTAAATGCCGAGTGGGCGACCATGTGCGACAGATACCTTTAATTCCATTGCCGCATGCATCTGTGGTGCCCTTGGTCTGCGCTGTCCTCGGTAATTACAGAATTACATTACATGACAGATGGTCTAACTTCTGAGAACACCGCATGGGAGATAAGCGCGACCTGCAGAAATAGCTACATGTATGATTTTTGGCAACACGATAAATTATGTTGCCGCACAGCCAGTAACGTCTATGGAAAGGTTACTTTGTGATTGTATCGGATCAAATATTAATTTTATCGCGCAACCGTTAGAATGCATCGTGTCGCTCACCAAATCGTGCCAATGGGATGGAAGTCTTAAGGTTTAAAATAAACGAGATAGATCTCATTATAAACTACAGAATCGTATCACTGAATTAGTTTCATATATCATATATCATATATTGGATATACATATATATATATATATAAATCAAGTTGTAGATATTTTGGTATCCATAAAATTATTATTTCTGAGAGGCTGCATCATTTGAAAAAATAAAGTTACTCAAATATTCAGAATGGTCTGAATACGATAGACCATCGATGAGGACGAAGAAGCAAATATCATCATGTCACAATAAGGTAGACCATCTTGATGTCTTCTTCTATATCTCCAAATAATAGTATCAGAAAACGTCATGGAATTCCACCACACTTTTCAAAGTGAATAATTTTGAATCAATCCCATGATCATATACGACAACTAACTATATATATGAAGCAGTGTTAGACAAAAAGTTGCATGTGATGAATCCGGTTAAAAATGGATGTGAAATTTATTTAAGGCTGCCGATTAAGTTTGAAGATTTTGTTAAAGATTAATCCAAGATGGCTGCCATTAGAGCTTTATTGGGAACAGCATATTCTCATTTGTTTTGAAATACACGTGAACTTTTTAATATATCAACTAGAACCAATTAGCACACCGAGTCTGCAGGGTCCTAGACAATGTCTCACATTCGAGCCGGTATAGTCCTGGGCAAAGACTTATACCCGAGCCTGTAGGATCGTAGGCAAGGTCTAACACTCTCTCTCTCTATATATATATATATTTAATGCAACCTGAATATGAACACGAATAAGTATGTGTTGTTTGTGAAATAACGACAGTGGTATAGCTGACTTAATGACTGGTATTTTGTATTGTTGTTAGCAGGGCATATCCTAGAAAATCAGTTGTCTCGAGAGACATTGATATTTTGTAAATGATGTTTCTTTTGACCCTGCTTCGTGTGTGTCCGTTTTAAATTGATAACGTTATATTTAGCAAGAACAGACAAACCCCTGCTATAGCAAGTAATATACTTTAAAACGCAGCACACTATGCTATGATAAAACAGAATAAATACGCATATCACTATAATGCGCACTACTCGATCTACAACAACAATCCGAAAGAAGATGTAGCCTACCAAGTCTGGACCATACTCACAATAATAATAATATATGTTTGAGATTACGTCTCTGACTTAGAATCAATGGATAAACACACAATCATCTCTGACGGCTATGCGACCCGAGGTAGTGTGGCTAAGCGAAAGACAACATTGTTTCAGTATTAAATAACACAGCAAAAACTGTATGAACATGTTTGGATGATAAATCCCCCCCAAAGCATGCTCAAAACCCCTTACTGGGCAAGTGAAGAAAAATCCTTTTAATAACCTATCCAAATCACTCAAACTTAACGTCATCATCATTCGTTTCATCTACAAAATGAATGCATAAATGAAAAAATGAATGAATAAATGAATGAATGAATGAATGAATAAATGAATGAATGAATGAATGAGGTTTTAGGTCTCCGTTGTGCACATATAGGATAACACTGGTTCAGGTCTGAGACAGAGCACGATGCCTCTCGGTAACGGAGGCTCCCCACAATATTGAATCTTTGTGAGTGAGCGGGGAAAAAACATTGTTGTTTCTTTAAAGCGTGAAGGCCAGAGTGGAGCTCGAACCTGCGATCTTCGACTTTCCAAGCAGGTAGATTTAACCACCGCAACAGGGCCCCCGCATTTTTTCATCTACAGAATGCACGTATTCAACGTTGTACAAAGTAACTTAACCTTTCAAGCCTGAATTTACCATAGTCATCTTCATCCACTACAAGTCGCGAATTGCTGCCGCAATTCTCGACTTGTAGTGGATGAAGATGATTTGATGTGGGTGAAAAAGTACAGACAATTGTCATGTATTGGTAAACCAGTTTCATGGAAATTTTCATTCTAAAACCACTAGTTGTAGGAAAATTAGGTCTGTTTTCACGGATGTGAAATGATGCTTTAATGCATCGTGAGGGTTTAAAGGGTTGAATAACCAGCTCAGTCAAAATGTGACGTTAAGCAACAATTCTACTTACTCAACCCTTACTCACCCAAGACTTGTCCACTACCCGTCGATTTGAAGTCACAACATTATCATGAGTTAATTCCAGCAGTGTAAGTATCGCCACATTTATGTTTCTGTCACTTCCCACTTCTGTGAAGCTTGGCTGGTCACATCTGGTAATTTTGATTTTCACGAATTTCGCGAGAAGGACAAATTCGCGAATTCAAGAATCTCGCGAAAAATATTATTATAATAGCGTCGATAAAGAAAAATGAAAATTTGTGAATTTTAAACTTCGTGAAAAGTCTCAAAATCAGAAATTCGCGAAAATGTTAACACACGCGAAAATGACTAGATCTACAGTATTATGTATCTATTAAAATACATGATTAACTCATTCAAGCCTGAAATTACCCCTTAGCTGCCAAATTATTTAATTGGAATTTTTTATGTCATATTAGGTCACATATGGAGCTGTGGTACAAATATTGCAAGATTGACAAAATTCAGCACGATTATGCTGCACATAATCTTTCATTTACAGAAATATAATCGACATTAACTTGTCTTCGTAGAAACGCTGCAAACATTTACAGAATGAGGTGAACTGTTTATAATACTGCAGCATGAGCTTGAAAGCTACAGTTTTGCTGTGGATCCCTTCATCATTATGGTCCAACACATTGACTCTGGCATCAACCACAAATCTGCCTGAGTCTGTACAAGTAAAGTTAATGGTGAATAAATCTAAAGATACAATTCAAGTTAAAATGTATTTATCGATCCTTGATCCCCTTCCCCTTAAATGTCTCAGTATTCTCGCACTCACGAGGTACAGTAGGCCATATAGTGTGACCTACTGCCACTGTGTCTGTATATGCTATGCCTAGAAATTCTCAATAAGATTTTAGCTACCTTTTTTGTACACCAAGCACATGACTGCGCGTGGAGCTCAGACCACAGATTATTAGCGCCACAAAGGGGAGTGTCGAGCTGCACCCCCTCCCCCTTCTGAGAACTGCTGCGGAGTTCTCAAAACAAATCGATCAGCAGGAATTGTTGGACAAGATGACAGTGTATGATGGGGTACACTTTGCATTGTAGGGTGTTTCCAAATCCTTCGTGTACATACATACCAGCTTGGCCTCAATGCCAATCGCTAGGAAGGATCAGTCTTAAAGCAGCTGGGTCGTTTTGCATCTCTGAACCATAATATTTATAATGCGGCCCATATTTACATGTGGACAATGTTTACCACAATATATTGGTGTAGGCAAGTGCTTATTTATGATCAAAAAATAATTACAGAATGTTCAAATATATTATATTTATTGTGCATTTACATGTATCGTTGATAAATCATAGCCAAATGTAACCCTTATTTCAAGTGTATATTTTCCTTTCTTTTAGATGCATTCGTATGTTGGAGTGTTAAACTCCGTAGGTTTAGGACCTGGATGTACATATAGGGTGAATATACGTGTTATTATATTACCTTGATCACATCACTCATCTTGATATGTATTACATCACACATGGAATGCTAATACATATGGCAAAAACCCTTGCACGTGTTTGTTTCAATCGGTCACACCTAAAAAGGATCATTTTCATTATGTTTTATTTGAATTGTTTATTGCAATATGTATAGATAGGTCAGTAAAAAAGGATTGGAATTTCCAAGTTGATATACTTATATATTTTGTGTCTAAGTGTTCTTACCTTTTCTATGTCCCAATAAATATAAATATATACATATATACAAAACTTACTAAACGTAATCTTATATATATTCCTATACATGCATTTGTCTACAGATTGGAATTACACTCCACGAAATAGGACACGCTGTAGGACTACACCACGAACATCAAACAAAAAATAGAGATAAATATATCCGTGTACTGTTGGAAAACATATATAAGGACGACAAAATGTGGTACAGGAAACTATCATCACTTGACAACTATGACATCCCATATGATATGTCGTCCGTGATGCACTACGGCTCTCAAGTAAGTTTATATTGAAATAAAATAAAACAAATTACAAGTGTTAAACAAATCGTCTGTAGTCCTATGTGGACAATTACCTCAAAATATTGTTCATCAACTCAACCAATTTTCCTTATTTATATAACCTTTAGCAATGGTTTCCCTTTAAGTATATACACGTACACCATTAAAATACATTATCAAAATAATCCTTTTTGTTATTTTATAATGTTGAGCTTAGTATACATAAAAATCGCCACATGTACATGTGTTGTGGCTATTTTGATGTAATCTATGCTCAGCATTATAAAATAAATTAACAAAAGATAATATTTCGATAATGTATTTTGAAATTATACCGATAATGTATTTTTACAATGCACGTGTATATGCCGTCTCAGATAAAACACACCGAATATCTGGGGTCGCATGACGATAAATGCATTAACCTGCAAGATAAACATCTATGTAACATGCACAAGAAATCAGTCATACCTTCAAAAAATGTCAAATTTATCCTGAAATGTAACTTAACGTCATCATCATTCGTTTCATCTACAAAATGAATGCATAAATGAAAAAATGAATGAATAAATGAATGAATGAATGAATGAATAAATGAATGAATGAATGAATGAGGTTTTAGGTCTCCGTTGTGCACATATAGGATAACACTGGTTCAGGTCTGAGACAGAGCACGATGCCTCTCGGTAACGGAGGCTCCCCACAATATTGAATCTTTGTGAGTGAGCGGGGAAAAAACATTGTTGTTTCTTTAAAGCGTGAAGGCCAGAGTGGAGCTCGAACCTGCGATCTTCGACTTTCCAAGCAGGTAGATTTAACCACCGCAACAGGGCCCCCGCATTTTTTCATCTACAGAATGCACGTATTCAACGTTGTACAAAGTAACTTAACCTTTCAAGCCTGAATTTACCATAGTCATCTTCATCCACTACAAGTCGCGAATTGCTGCCGCAATTCTCGACTTGTAGTGGATGAAGATGATTTGATGTGGGTGAAAAAGTACAGACAATTGTCATGTATTGGTAAACCAGTTTCATGGAAATTTTCATTCTAAAACCACTAGTTGTAGGAAAATTAGGTCTGTTTTCACGGATGTGAAATGATGCTTTAATGCATCGTGAGGGTTTAAAGGGTTGAATAACCAGCTCAGTCAAAATGTGACGTTAAGCAACAATTCTACTTACTCAACCCTTACTCACCCAAGACTTGTCCACTACCCGTCGATTTGAAGTCACAACATTATCATGAGTTAATTCCAGCAGTGTAAGTATCGCCACATTTATGTTTCTGTCACTTCCCACTTCTGTGAAGCTTGGCTGGTCACATCTGGTAATTTTGATTTTCACGAATTTCGCGAGAAGGACAAATTCGCGAATTCAAGAATCTCGCGAAAAATATTATTATAATAGCGTCGATAAAGAAAAATGAAAATTTGTGAATTTTAAACTTCGTGAAAAGTCTCAAAATCAGAAATTCGCGAAAATGTTAACACACGCGAAAATGACTAGATCTACAGTATTATGTATCTATTAAAATACATGATTAACTCATTCAAGCCTGAAATTACCCCTTAGCTGCCAAATTATTTAATTGGAATTTTTTATGTCATATTAGGTCACATATGGAGCTGTGGTACAAATATTGCAAGATTGACAAAATTCAGCACGATTATGCTGCACATAATCTTTCATTTACAGAAATATAATCGACATTAACTTGTCTTCGTAGAAACGCTGCAAACATTTACAGAATGAGGTGAACTGTTTATAATACTGCAGCATGAGCTTGAAAGCTACAGTTTTGCTGTGGATCCCTTCATCATTATGGTCCAACACATTGACTCTGGCATCAACCACAAATCTGCCTGAGTCTGTACAAGTAAAGTTAATGGTGAATAAATCTAAAGATACAATTCAAGTTAAAATGTATTTATCGATCCTTGATCCCCTTCCCCTTAAATGTCTCAGTATTCTCGCACTCACGAGGTACAGTAGGCCATATAGTGTGACCTACTGCCACTGTGTCTGTATATGCTATGCCTAGAAATTCTCAATAAGATTTTAGCTACCTTTTTTGTACACCAAGCACATGACTGCGCGTGGAGCTCAGACCACAGATTATTAGCGCCACAAAGGGGAGTGTCGAGCTGCACCCCCTCCCCCTTCTGAGAACTGCTGCGGAGTTCTCAAAACAAATCGATCAGCAGGAATTGTTGGACAAGATGACAGTGTATGATGGGGTACACTTTGCATTGTAGGGTGTTTCCAAATCCTTCGTGTACATACATACCAGCTTGGCCTCAATGCCAATCGCTAGGAAGGATCAGTCTTAAAGCAGCTGGGTCGTTTTGCATCTCTGAACCATAATATTTATAATGCGGCCCATATTTACATGTGGACAATGTTTACCACAATATATTGGTGTAGGCAAGTGCTTATTTATGATCAAAAAATAATTACAGAATGTTCAAATATATTATATTTATTGTGCATTTACATGTATCGTTGATAAATCATAGCCAAATGTAACCCTTATTTCAAGTGTATATTTTCCTTTCTTTTAGATGCATTCGTATGTTGGAGTGTTAAACTCCGTAGGTTTAGGACCTGGATGTACATATAGGGTGAATATACGTGTTATTATATTACCTTGATCACATCACTCATCTTGATATGTATTACATCACACATGGAATGCTAATACATATGGCAAAAACCCTTGCACGTG
This sequence comes from Flabesymbios commensalis, assembly GCA_964017125.1. NCBI lineage: Eukaryota > Metazoa > Annelida > Polychaeta > Terebellida > Flabelligeridae > Flabesymbios > Flabesymbios commensalis. The sequence goes on from OZ024906.1 coordinate 87,428,079, forward strand.
TTTGTTTCAATCGGTCACACCTAAAAAGGATCATTTTCATTATGTTTTATTTGAATTGTTTATTGCAATATGTATAGATAGGTCAGTAAAAAAGGATTGGAATTTCCAAGTTGATATACTTATATATTTTGTGTCTAAGTGTTCTTACCTTTTCTATGTCCCAATAAATATAAATATATACATATATACAAAACTTACTAAACGTAATCTTATATATATTCCTATACATGCATTTGTCTACAGATTGGAATTACACTCCACGAAATAGGACACGCTGTAGGACTACACCACGAACATCAAACAAAAAATAGAGATAAATATATCCGTGTACTGTTGGAAAACATATATAAGGACGACAAAATGTGGTACAGGAAACTATCATCACTTGACAACTATGACATCCCATATGATATGTCGTCCGTGATGCACTACGGCTCTCAAGTAAGTTTATATTGAAATAAAATAAAACAAATTACAAGTGTTAAACAAATCGTCTGTAGTCCTATGTGGACAATTACCTCAAAATATTGTTCATCAACTCAACCAATTTTCCTTATTTATATAACCTTTAGCAATGGTTTCCCTTTAAGTATATACACGTACACCATTAAAATACATTATCAAAATAATCCTTTTTGTTATTTTATAATGTTGAGCTTAGTATACATAAAAATCGCCACATGTACATGTGTTGTGGCTATTTTGATGTAATCTATGCTCAGCATTATAAAATAAATTAACAAATATAATATTTCGATAATGTATTTTGAAATTATACCGATAATGTATTTTTACAATGCACGTGTATATGCCGTCTCAGATAAAACACACCGAATATCTGGGGTCGCATGACGATAAATGCATTAACCTGCAAGATAAACATCTATGTAACATGCACAAGAAATCAGTCATACCTTCAAAAAATGTCAAATTTATCCTGAAATGTAACGTACAATGCATGAAGTACTGCCATGTTAAATGTATCATGTTGCTAATCCTACTGTATCTAGAAATAGTATATTCATCATATTTGCAAACCGGTATAATCACTATCTATCTATCATAAAATGTGATGCTTATTTAATAATTTCAGGACTCTTCTAAAAACGGACGTAATACAATCGAGCCTTTGGATAAGGGAGCGGGGCTGATACGAAATTTGAGACAGGAATCTCAGTTATCTTTTACAGATGTTAAGACTATAAATTTGGCTTACTGTACAGGTATTGTTTCATTTGTCCAGAATATAGCGTGATATCCCAGCAAACACGAGGCGTTGAGCCAATGTTGTTTTAATGTTGGGCCGACGCCGAAGACATTAAAACAACATTGGTTTAACGCCTCGTGTTTGCTGGGATGCTTCTTTTCTACACTTCAGATATAATTATTAATTTCTGACTCATACAAGGACGGTTGCCTACAAAGACACGGGTCTACCATCAGTTTGTTAGTGTAGATTATAATGCCTACAAAGACACGGGTATATCATCAGTGAATTGTTAGTGTAGATTATAATGCCTACAAAGACACGGGTCTATCATCAGTTTGTTAGTGTAGATTATAATCCCTACAAAGACACGGGTATATCATCAGTGAATTGTTAGTGTAGATTATAATGCATACAAAGACACAGGTCCATCATCAGTTGATTGCTACTGTCGATTATAATGCCTAAGTTGGTTTGTTAACATTGTATGAGATAAGGCTCAGCTGCAAACACTCGAGTCTATCATTAGTTTTTTGTGCACATTTATACAAACACTATCATTAATTTGTTTGTGTCTACCATTAATTTGTTTGTTAACAGTATAGATCATTGCTTTTGAACAATATATACCTTCCTTCATTTGCCCAATTCTACTTCACATGTATAAGTATTCACGTGCACCTTAGCGTCTTATTGTTATTGTTATTAAAAACTACTTTCCATGTAAACAGCAACATATACGATCATATACGACATATTTTATCGGATTATTAAATAAATACTATTCTATGCCTGATCCAGTGATTCTGGATCCGCCTGTGTAATTATTCAGAATAGTTGTTATTGTGCTAGAGAACATAAAACAGGTAGATATATTTGTCAACCCTTCTGCTGCTGCACTGTCTGTTTCAATTTTTCGTTTATTTAAAACTGGAATTAATAAAGCAATTTCAAGATTCAAATGACGAAAATAATTTTATGACTGTATGAAACATATACATCTCCAATATTTATGTATTAGATTAATGAAGCATCTACCAAAAACTATTTTATCAAATTTAGTGATATTGCTATTGATTTAAAATCTGCTTGGAACCGTTAGCATACGGATGTAGCAGGACAAAAGCTACGTATTGATTCGTTTGAAGCTCCACGTATTGCTGGTACAATACATCAGCTTTATTGGAATTAAAAATACAAAGTTTTTTTACTATATATGTTCAAATGAAGAAGATGGTTTATTTGATATTGGCCATTAGATATATTGGATATTTTGTTTTGTTTACTGTTTTTTAACAAGCAGTTTTAATCCGTCCGTTCTGACAATGGTATATGATTTATGTTCTCCCGTTGTTTTGTTATGAATATTAATATGCATCATATTATCCAAGAAAATAAAAAAGTTAGCAAATCTGCTGCATCAAATCAGTTTTTTTCGGTAGCATGTATTTCAAAAATTGACGGTTGTACGACGAAACTGAACAAGAAAAAAATATTGTTCCGAAAAAATCAACCAAAAATATTCTAAATTCGGATCTAATAAAGAAACCAAAGAAAGAACTCTCAGCACTCTGTCAACAGTATGATTCTGTCACAAATACACTCCTGTAAGTTACACAAAGACTCCACCCAGAAAACCACCAACTCCATGGATGGCTCGAGAAATATTGAAGGCTAAAACTCTTCGCCACAATCGCGAACGAATACACCTTTCACAATAGCAAAACGCCACACAGTGACTAAATCTGAACTATTTAGTTAGGAGTCCTGTCACACTCTTTTCTATTACAACACGCCACACAGTGATTAAACTGAACTATTTAGTTGGGAGTCCTGCTTATGCGAAAAATCGTGCAAACAGTGTATATGGCGCAAATCTCACACACATCTAGATCGTTCTCGTTACAAACATCAGTGCCACCTGTGTAATAGAATGATGACAAAAGATAAATCGAAATATTTAGCTGATGTTATTTCATATAATTCAGACAATAATCGTCGTCTATGGAACTCAATAAATAACATTCTGCAAAGAATTCCACCGCCGGCTCTGCCAGAATACACATCAGTAAAATCACTTTGTGACCGTTTCTCTAAATATTTTGTTGATAAAAATTAAAACTATCCGTTACAAACATCTCTTCCTAAAAACGAACTGAAAAAGTACAGGCCTGTATCCAACTTGTGTTTCATTTTCAAAATCTTAGAAAAAGTAGTTGCCAATCGGCTGCAAGCTCATTTAAAAATAACCTATCTAATCTAAATATTCTATCTAATCCATTATAACCATCTATCTAATCCATTACAATCAGCCTAAAGGAAACATCATTCTACAGAATCAGCGCTACTGAAATTATATAACGATATAATTATCGGTATGGACCAGGGTGAGGTTATAGCTCTGATCTTTCTTGACTTGTCGGCAGCTTTCGACACTATTGACCATGCTACATTAACAAATAGACTTTCAGATTGGTATGGAATATCTGGCCAGGCTCAAATTTGGTTTTCTTCTTATTTGCAAAATAGGCACCAATCCGTAAAAAATAAAGACACACTATCAGATAAAGTCACACTCTCATATGAAATTCCACGGGACTCTGTGCTGGGACCAGTGCTTTTTACCCTATTCACTACACCACTCAGCGCTATCATCTCCAGTTATGAAATAAACCACCATCTTTATGCCTATGATACTAAAATTCACATGTCTCTATTCGTTTCCAACGCTAAGGAATCTCTTGAGCAGTTCCAACATTATGTAATGGCCGTGTCGGCCTGGATGAGAGGGTCTAAGCTGACGCTTAGTCCTAGTAGAAAATCTTGGTGTAGTATTCGACAGTAGCTTGTATTCCCGGAAACACATCTCAAACATGTAGGTCATGCTTCTATTATATCCGTGATTTTCGTCTTCAGATATTGCCAAGCAAATTGCAGTGGTACTGGTCAGTAACAAGATTATTGTACCTCATATTTTTACAATATACCAGAAAAGGATATCGCTAGATTACAACACGTTCAGAACTGCCTTGCAAGAGTGGTAACCAAGGCCCCAAGTTTAAGTCGTTCCACTCCTATTCTAAAACGATTACACTGGTTTCCTGTCAAGTTTCGTATTCATTTTAAAATATGCACAATAACTTTCCGAACCCTGAGAAACAACCAACCTGCATATCTGGCTGACTTACTTGTTCGTCCGATATTCTCAAAATATCTACGCTCCACAAATTCAAATAGATTTGTTGTTCCTCGTATAAAAGGCCCTGCCTGTGCCAATACGTAATGCCGAAACAATTTTAACATTCCGGAAATTACATAAATCTCACCTATTTGATCTGGCTGTCCCACCCTAGCTCCTCAGCAGCCCGGCTCCCTGTTGACGAACCTGCTTTTGCCTCGATTATGACATAATTATGATCACGCTAAGGATATGTGCGCCTCTAAGCTCGGTCCGCTGAGGATGTAGGTTCTATAGAAGTTTTATTGATAGAATATTGATTGATTGAACAATATTACCCGAATGAACATGTTTTAATGCTTGGCCATATGGAATAATACTCATTTTAAGGCTATATGTGCCCCGAAACAATATACATACAAACATTGTCGTGATTTTTATCATAAATGTGTTATATTTTTTGGAAATAAAATCAAAGTAAAGTAAAAATTGTGTTTATTTCAATAGCATTACATATAGTTTTAAAAATCACAATAAAATTGGCTTGAGAATAACGAGCTTCTATGTTAAGAACTTTGAAGAAAATAGTTGGATTATTGAATAAGTTATGATCGCCTTCTATGTTAAGAACCTTAAAGAATGCGCATGACCGCAAGTTGGAGAAGGTCACTTCCCCGTGAGATCAATACACCAAACATCCCATTGATGTCATGGCTGCAAAAAGAAAGACAACCCGAAAAATTCGAAACAACAGTCTATATCGAAACTTTTCAAAACGTTCACGCTCATAATGGAGCCTAATATAATTCCAAGCACCCTGATAAATGTCATTTGTGACATGATCAAAAATTAGCATTTGACAATCACCTTATGCCTAGGATGTCTGGAAGCCCCCACAAAAATAGCCCCAGAATTTACCTCAGAAGTCTCATATATTTAACACAGATATCGATCCTCCACTTGGAAGGGATCTGTATGCAGACCACATACTTTAACACTTAACCAGTACCTTTACCTTTATTTAACAGCTACCGTCCGAGGTTGTTAAAAGAGTAGCCAGAAAGAGGACAAAATTATACCGCAAATCGTTTTGAAAACTGTTGGGGAAAAAAAACGGGGCAATAAAAGTCAGATTTCTACATCTTCTATACAACAAGGCTAGGCTTCGCTAGGTCGAAGGCTGAGCCTTGTTGAATTAGCCATATAAACCTTTTGGGGGCAGGGAGGAAAATCGGAAAATTTAGATATTGGATATTCGTTATTTTAAAACAAAATGTGGATTTAATGTTGGCCCGCTGTCTGTGACGTCGGCTCGACATTAATCAAACACTAGCGTGTTGTGTCTGTTAGGATGTCGCCACACAGACAGTTGACGGCTAGCACATGTCCGGTGAAATCCTTGTGTAGGGCCAGTGTCGTAGACATTACCCTACATTAAACCAACGCTCTTTTGTAGCCCACCCCTCCCCCCCCCCCCTATTGCCAGGGGTCAAACCTCGGTAAATCAGATTATTAGGAAAATCCCAATCCAATTAAATGGGTGCTCATGTAATTGTTTCAGCAGGCCTCTGTCCGCGATCTCATAAAGCCTAGCCTTGATGTATGCGTGGAGAAGATGGATTTTTTAAATGACAGTATTAAAACCAGAACCTCCCACCTGTCTATTCTGAAAACCGGACTCTTTACAAGTATGCGGGTTGTCGTGAATAAGTTACAAATACTCAAGTCACACTTGATTTAATCTGTATAGTTAATAGTCTAGTCACTTGCTAATTATGTCAAGTGAGATCAGATATGATATCAGATATGACTAATTGACTTCACAACACTACTTATACTCTTATTCCACTAACTTAATTTATTCAAATCTTCCATCACTTGCGACACACAACTTCAGGTGGATGAACATTGCCCATATTCGTTTAATTTGACACTAAGCATTTGTAAATTATGTTATTTAAACATGATGTTAAAAGCGTTAATAACATACAGATATTTCTAATTTCGGTAATTGCTCATATATCGTGGTTAATGAAAAGTATCGCCGAGGTGTTATAAGGTTCAAAACGAAGGACAACAATTCAACTCAACCTTTACAATGCTGAAATATTTGTGTGCAACCCACGGAGACCAAATGGTTTTTATCAATTTGAAACCATCATAAATGTTTTAGCTGGCTATTTCCACTTCATTTGAATACTTACGTTATGGGTCTACGGCCATTATACATATTTTAATTTTTTCAGTGTGGGGACCGTCTTTATACGTCAGAATCTGACGTCTACAGTCAGACGTCAGATTCTGACGTATAAAAACGGATAGAGTTATGCGAATAATTCGTTACAACAATCGTCTTAAAAACTGAAAAAAAAGTTTTGCACATTTTAAGCTGACGTGGTTCTCATAGGGCCTACTGCTTTCTAAAGCCGAGATGCTTACTTGTAAATTAATGCATTATTTCCATTAGAGCTGTTCCCCCATTATATTGAATTTTATGATATCCATGGGCACCAATAAACTTATTATGTGACTTCTATTTTTTAACGTCACAAGACTTGCGTAGAACAATGACTTCACAGAGTAGCAGAATAAAATAACAACGTTTTGATATCGCAGTATCTCCTTTCATATTATTATTATACACGTTTTTCACAATTCTCTTCTCTTCCAAATACAGCCCTAGTATCAGTAAAGACCATGTTCTTACTGCCGTATACTCCATGAAAAGCTTCACAGAAGGAACAGGGAATCCAGTTAAGTACACAACTATATGAAGATCTCCAGGCAAAATACTCATTGTACAAATCGTCATTTCTGTAAAAACGTAGTAAATATTTCCCTAGTTCTTGTGCAGATGAGAAATCATTAACATCAATATAAGATTTTGGTGGTAGTAATTGTTTTAAATTTTTAACGCCACCCATTATAATAGGGACGGTGGTCATGTGTTGCTCCAGAATCTTGTACACCTTTTCTGTGATGTAATCTACGCAGTTAGTGTTTCGGTTAACTTTGTTTGTTTTACATGGTTTTCCTCGTGAATGCAGCTTTGTGTCTTTACATCCACCATACACATTAACTGTTATATATTTCTTCAACTTAATCACAAACTCCTTTCTCTTGTTCGCTGTGTCACAATGAGTGACAAACCAACTCACCAGACCCTTTTTACCTCTTGCATAATTCCTTTTCAGCGTTTCAGAAGAATTCGACGCAAAATAGTATCCATATCGTGTGCGCACATCAGATTTGTGGTGATACGATGAAGATAAATTATATAAATTATTCAGTTTCTTCAAACCTTTGAAATTACCATACGAAGGTATGAAAGTGCCCAATCCAGTACTGTTTGGGGTTTCTGGAGTTTGGATGGACAGATTTGACAGTAGCTCCGTGTAAATATATCTTTGGTCGAATAAAGAACAGCAGTGCATCACTAGTCTTAGCCAATTTTTTGTCGTGTGTGTACTGACATTTAAATCCACCACAATTCACTATTGACGTATGGGGAGGAAACCACCAATTATCACTGCACCATTTCGTCCAAAACAGTATTCTGAGTGTTTTGGAACCAATACTAAATCTTGACGTAACTTTTTTCGCTTGTGGAGAAGTTATGTACTTTCGATGAATTTTACTTTCTTGTTCCCATGTGGACGATGCATGTGTTTTCCACGAATTCTACTTTTTTCTCCAGTCCCATTGGGATATGTTTCTGCTTGACATTAGATGTTTGGGTTAGTCTGATCAGCGTATTCTCCTCTTGTACACTGGACAATGTCAACCTGAATGCTAGGACAATACTCACAATGAACGAGAAATACATCAGGTTCCTTAAAAATAGACTTCATCACTTGAAGTTGGTTTAAACTGCTGCAAATCTGTCCCGCCATTCCGCAGACTTACACAAAAGAACACAACATCAAAAGAGGGATTAAAATAAAAATAAAAAAATGTTTGAGTTGAACTTTTGCCTGCTGATCACGACTAAGGTCGTTTTTAATCCGTTTTATTAGCCGAATAAAGAAATCACGGTTAATGGGAATGAAATGAGTGTACAAACATCAATATTTTCACATGTTTTGTATCAAATCAAAGAAATATCAGTAATTTTCAGTAAATATTTAAACAATATTTAAACAAGATAAATTGCCCCAATTCTGGGGTAATGTTGGCCCATCGTCTACGACGCTTGCCCAACTTTGCCCAAGCATTGTGTCAATGTCGCGTGTTTGCTGTACAGCCATGCAGGGGACAATGACAACAGTCTCCAGCGCACCAAATCAAGCAGCAAGCATTCAATCCCAATGTTGAGTTAGTGTTGGAGAAGCATTGTAAACAAACTAACGTTGTGTCACCCTGTGCATCCTTCCTTCCTTCCTTCCTTCCTTCCTTCCTTCCTTCCTTCCTTCCTTCCTTCCTTCCTTCCTTCCTTCCTTCCTTCCTTCCTTCCTTCCTTCCTTCCTTCCTTCCTTCCTTCCTTCCTTCCTTCCTTCCTTCCTTCCTTCCTTCCTTCCTTCCTTCCTTCCTTCCTTCCTTCCTTCCTTCCTTCCTTCCTTCCTTCCTTCCTTCCTTCCTTCCTTCCTTCCTTCCTTCCTTCCTTCCTTCCTTCCTTCCTTCCTTCCTTCCTTCCTTCCTTCCTTCCTTCCTTCCTTCCTTCCTTCCTTCCTTCCTTCCTTCCTTCCTTCCTTCCTTCCTTCCTTCCTTCCTTCCTTCCTTCCTTCCTTCCTTCCTTTCTTACTTCCTTCCTTCCTTCCTTCCTTCATTCCTTCATTCATTCATTCATTCATTCATTTATTCATTCATTTATTAATTTACTTAATCATCCATTCCTTAATTTTTTCATGCATTTATCATTCCTCTATTCCTTCATTCATTCAATCATTCTTCCATTCCTTCATTCCTCTATTCATTCATTCATTCATTCATTCATTCATACATTCATTCATTTATTCATGTTGCTGTGATCACTCACCGTGTGGTGTGTTATCATCTCACGCGGACAATCACAAAAATCCTAGATTAAAATCCTAATTCATCACCAGATAACAAGGTTTGTGTCTGTGCTATAAGTTCCGTTCTGTGGCACAATAGTACCTGTTTTAGGTAACGTACTGTCATGTGAGGTATATGTCAGTGTTCAGCCAGCTGGATATATTGTATGAGCGTCTCTGTCTAAGCCCATTATATTTCCCAGACTTTACGTCTTACATGAGCGGTAGAACACGCATCGTGCACACAGCTCCCAGTATGTCACTAGATAAAACATAAACAAGTTCAACAAGTTTATTGTATCTCCATGAATTGCACTAAAACACAGGTGTTCATTTCTATGCGATTCATGTGCTGTATTTTCCCATAACTAATGTGATACTCATAACATAATATACATGTAATGTTCTAATGTTGGTACAATATGTTAAGTTGTGGCACTACATTCTTTCTTACTCAGATAGACCGACTGAACAATAAAAACGTTGGTACTAATTAAAAAAAGGGATATTTTAGTCATTTGTTTCATATACAATAAATTCACGCCAATGCGGTCAAGAACGGCTCAGCATTATTTGACCGTAATAACGGTCTGGCCCAATTAGTTAACGAACAACAAATGTCACATGATCTCCAGGACTGGACAGTCAATACGATATAAAAAAAATTCCATGATTCAATTAATCAAATAAACAACACCTATAACAATTATTTTCTAATACACTTCATCAAAGGTAAGAATTGTTATTGTTATTATTAGAGATCGTATGTGCTATAAATAATACTAATACAGTTTAGTAAAGCAGATTTTACTCTAACATGACAGCTTTGTGAAATGTGATTATAAACTAGATTATAAACTTGCAGTATTTTCTACATCTGAGACACTAAGCCTGATGCATTTCTTAAAGTTAACTGGACCACGATCAAACAATTTTTTACTTATCAGTAAGATTACTGTGAAAATGTAAAATAACCATCCATAGACTCCGGTATGCGTTTGCTTTTGAACATAGAGTCGAAAGCAGTGCGAATGATTTTAGGATATCTTGCTTGTTTAGAAGCTTAGCCAACGCTAAGATATCTTACTTAGAAGTTTTGCGGGCTAATTTCACCCCCATATAGCCAGAGGATAAAACTTGATCACAACAAAGTTGTGGTACGTCCATACAATATACAAAACGTAAAACTGACAGCTTGGGACAGATTTGTCAGATCCATTTGTGAGCACCCCCCCCACTCTATCGATTTTAAAATACACAGTCTGAAGCATGGACGAAACTCTAACGAAGTAGAGTATTTCAGTAATCGGATACTTTGGTTATATGTCGCCAATAATAAAAATTAAAATAATGGTGAGTTATTACATAGCGCACATACCATGCTCTGTGCGCTTCACAAATATTACCCCTGGTCACTGGCCCTGTTCATTTATGCACCATCTCAATTCTCGTTTTTGGAGCATACAGCACTTGCAGCCATTTCGGCGCTACTAACTTATCGCACACATTGCCATCTCTGTCCAAACAGGTACTCATTTACACCTGAGTCAAGTGAAGGATGTTAGGGTGAAGTGCCTTGCCCAACGACACACCATTGAAATAATGTCCCAATATTGAGAGGGGAGAAACATGATATTTTTCTGAAAATCATACACCAAGCGGCTGACAGTGATATTGGCAAAGCTCTGCGCTCTAGCCATTGCGTCACATCCCTTTCGACTATTAAGTAGTAATACGCTTGGTCGGCTAAAAAAAGGATTTTTTTTATATACATAGTAAAAGATTTGGCATCTCATAGTCAATATGATTAAAAATAAACTTACTGTGTTCAGGGGAGGAGTGATTGTCAAACTTAATGTGAATACAGATAATGGTATTTTGGTGAGTGGAGAAAATAAATATTTACAATGTGTAAATATTTAGATATCGTCTTCTCTTCATCATTGCAGTGATATATAACAACTGAGGCATTGTGTATAGCAGGGGAAATAAAGCGTTGTACAATTTATACAAATATAACTATATGTTTGATATGCTACCAATAAACGTTTCTTAGCACTATTTAATACGATGGTAATATTACTTATTGTAATATTACTGATTGTCAATATCACTTTATGGATCAGATATATGGGGTAATACAGATTGTGAAGCTTTCGGATGTGTTTATTAAAATTTTGTGAACATTTGCTGTGAGTTATTAGCACAACATCATATGTTGCTGTACTTGGTGATTTTCATACATTATAAAAGTATACATTTTAATATGACACAGTTCCTAAACAGTCCCATAACTGCAGAAGAAATTAAAAAGGCAATTCAAAAGTTGAAATGCAAGAAAGCAGCGGGTGTAGATGGTATTTCTGCCGAATTTTACAAATATGGATGTAATGAACTTTTGCCAGCATTAGAATTGTTGTTCAATACCATTCTTACCAATGGGGAATATCCATCTAGATGGGCTACCGGTATAATCCACCCTGTCTACAAAAAGGGGGACCATGGTGTTCCAGATAATTACAGGAAAATCACAGTCATGCCGTGTATTGGGAAACTATTTGAATCTATACTTAATAACAGACTCTCATTTAAAAACGAAGTGTGTAATGATAATGATCCTTATCAAGCTGGTTTTAAAAGCAATTCGCGAACTACGGACAATATATTCATACTATGTGCCATCATAGATAAACAAAGGTGTCTTTCTAAACCCCTGTATACATGCTTTGTCGATTTCACAAAAGCATTTGACTATATTGATAGAACAGCATTATACTACAAATTATTGAACAGGGGAATAGACGGCAATTTGCTAAACATAATAAGAAGCATGTTTTCTAAAGCAGAGTGTCGTGCAAAATGGGACTCGCGTATCAGTGACATATTAAAAAGCGAATATGGGGTTCTACAAGGCGGTATGCTCAGTCCCAAACTATTCACGGAATTTTTACAAGACATATCCGCAACATTTGACCAAGATCAAGGTATCCCTGTGGACACCTTACTAATGGTATATCTGTTATTTGCAGATGACCTTGTCCTTTTTTCAGAATCTGCTGAGGGATTACAAAAACAGCTAACTGCTCTGTATTTATATGCTTCCCTTTGGCATATCATAGTAAGCATTCCTAAAACAAAAGTTCTAATCTTTAATGAGCGTTACACAAAAGTACACGGAAGCTTCCACTATGGTGATAACACTATAGAAAAATCGGAACAATATAAATACCTGGGTGTGGTGTATAGCACCAAGTCTGTTAATAACGTGTTAAAAAAAACTTTTTCTCATCTTGCTTCCCAAGCTGGGAAAGCAATTTTTTCTCTACGTAAACAGTCCCGTCCTGTGGTCGGTAAATTGTCACCCACTATTGCGTTCAAGGCATTTGATTGTCAAATATTGCCCATACTAGAATATGGAAGTGATATATGGTACACAGGCGATGATGTTAACGATCTGGAAAAAATCCATCTAAAATTTATTAAATCTACACTTGGAGTTAGAAAGCAAACACCTACACCTGCAATATATGGGGCCACGGGACGATTCCCACTGATCATCCGACAACACATAAAAGCCGTGAAATATTGGTGTAGAATTCTAAAACTATCTCAGAGCCATCCAGTCAGAAATGCCTACAATATGCTTCTTGAGCTAGATGGCATTGGCTTCACGAATTGGTGTTCCCGTATTCGCTCTGTCCTCGAACGAGCCGGGCTTGATCAAATTTGGGAATCACAGAATATTGAGGATACAAATTAATTCATCCTTTTATTTAAAGAATCAATTGTTAGAATATTTACACAGAAGTGGAGAAAAGATATTGAGAGTTCGAGTAAGCTGCGCACATATGCATTAGTAAAAAAATATTTCTGTGTTGAACCATATATCTTACACACAAGGGGTAACCATCTCATAACATCAATGGCGAGATACCGAATGAGCTCACATGATCTAAATATAGAAAGAGGACGATACAATAATCCAATCACTCCAATAAACCAGCGAATATGCACAAGGTGTGAATTAAACGAAATTGACGACGAAATACATCTTGTTCTCCACTGTAACGCTATGAATAATGAACGCAAAATCTTGTTTAACTCGGTAACCGCAACTATCAAATATACAGCCGACAAATGAAATGTTTCTACAAATTATGACATCTAGAGACATAACAGTGGTGAAGTCACAAGCGCAATTTATCTATGGCTGTTTTAAACAAATTAATTGTTAAGAACACCGAGTATAATAAATCAAAGTCACCTATCGCTATATTATCCATATTATCATGCCTTCATGATCTGACTTGGGTATTACCACATATCAGGACGGCTGTTGCTCTCGGATTTATTATTTGGCTTTTTAGGGCCGGTTAGGGACGTTTCCGTCGCCTTTGTTATCAGACGAGGTGGGGCCTTATGGAGGAGTTCAGAGTTGCTAAGTCAACTGATTTTATCTATGAGGTCGGGAATGTTTTTCTTCGATTGTAACTCCGAGTATGTAGTACTAACTAGGTCGTGAGTGAAATGGTATGAAATAAACAATATAGTGAATTAAAATAAGCTGTAATGTTTTTTTGTTTTTTTTTTGTGCGAGGGCCAAGGGCGGGGGCCCTGGGGCAGTGGTTAGCACCGCTGCCTTTCACGCCAGAGTTCGGGGTTCGGTTCCCGGTCTCGGCGGTTTGAAAGAAACAAAAATGTTTCTTCCCCATCCACGTGTGAAAGTTAGTATTGTGGGGAGCCTCCGTGACCGAGAGGTAGCGTGCTCGGCCTCAGACCGCCAGGACTCGAATTTCGAATCCTGTGTCTGGAGGACAGTGTCATCTCAATCATCTCACCATCCTCAGGAGGTTCTCCTGGCCCAGTTTAGCCTATATGTGCACAAAGGTGGCCTAAAGCCCGATTCAGTTCATTTCATTTTGGCGAGGGCCATATAGGTAATAAATCACTAGTTAATTAAATAAACTTTAATGTTATTGTGTGAGTGCTATGTCCTGCGTGAATGGCACACATAATTATTATCCGTAATTGTCATTGTTATTACATCACTAAGTCTGCAACACTCGATAATATGGATGGTTCTGATGCTATACTTTGTTGGCAGTCGACGAACCACAATGTCCGACTTTTATTAGTATGTATATATTGTGTTACGGTAGTAGTACTGTTATTACGTTGTTAAGTTTACACCACTAGTCATTATCAGGGAATCTCCGAGTTCATAGCGACTGTGCTTGCATGGTCACATGGCTCGGAACTACCTGTTTCGCGGATTGCCACATTAATTTTACTGCTTTATATTAAATTAATATTATATTAAACATAGTAGCTATTTTATCTCTGGTTTTGGTGCGGGAAGCAAAATGATAGACCCCCATGTTATCTTGGCTATGCCTTTTAATTTTATATTAAGAAGTAGTCATTTGTATTAACGAAATACCCTGTTTTTATTATGGCAATGCCACCTAACATGATTTTAGTTCTTTATCATACCATGTATATTGTCTTATATGATTTTAACAAACTAACATTCTTGTATATACATGTACATATATTTCTCTTATTACTATGACAAATAAGTCTGTAATGACTTTTATTTCTGTCAATAAAATATCTGTCTGTCTGTCTGTCTGGTTGTGCCAAATCCCGGTTAAATTGTTAAATCTTCCTGATCATAGAATGACAATGGTTTGTTATAAGCTGTTGAAACATTTTGCTAAAAATGGAAGGAAATCCTGGGACAATGATATTAAACTTTGATTAGAAATGTTCGAATTTTTAGATGCAGCAAGGAGTGGGAGATGAATCGTTATACTACTTATCTTGAGGTATTTTAGAATAAAAAAAAACAGTATTTGAAAAACGAGCGGAAACAAGACAAATGTTTGCGAAGTAAATTAGCAATATAGCACACTTTGAAATCTTAATTGGAACTCGAAAGATTATATGTCTGTCCATTTCAAACTGAAAAAATTGTATATTCAGCCTTCTTCGTTTCAAATGTTCAAATAATAATTTTGGGATAGAAGAAGTTAGACAAAGTGCTATTAATTAAGGGCAATATGACAAGGCAATATTAAGGGCAATATAAAAATAGTGATATAACTTTACTTTTGAACTGATGCTTGTCTCAATATTGCCCAGCAAGTGTACAATGACTTACGTACACAATTAAGCGATTCTTTACAAATGGATAACAATATAACGGAGAGCATTTAATCTACATGACTACAAAATCTTACTAGCTATATTACCTGAATTTTTATATGTTTAGGCATTGTGGAGCCTAAAGAAATTGAATAAATAAATACCATACATGATATATTTTGGAACCAAACATACTATTTGAATTCATAAAACACATGTATCAAATAGCGATTTGCAAAAATTAGCATTTTCGTCACCCTGGTGATTTATTTCACAAAGCCCTAAAATGTTTCTAGCAGCTATTTTTACCATGGGTTTTTATGTGATATGTAAAGAATAACTCGTATTCAAAACGCCCGCCATCTTGGGATTGACCCTTAGATGTCCTTGAAACATGAAAATATGACTACACCCACCCTACATGATATTTTGCAAGTTTTACGTTTTGTATTATTTATTGGTGTACTACTTTGCTTTTGCAATGTTTGGCCTATGGGTCAAATGGGGTGGGCCTATAATAAAATCGATGGATTGGGTGGTGGTTCTCACCTACAAGAGATCTGACAAGGCCTTCCCAATCTGAGTTTTTGTCAGTTTTACACTATTTATATTGTATTGATGTACTACTTTGTTGTGACCAAATTTTGTCAATGGGCTAGTTGGGATGAAATCAACCCGCTGGGGTGTTTTTTTCTTGAGGTTAGGCCTAGATTTGACTTCTATGACACGAAAGACAAAATATTTTTTGAATCACTTCGATAAGCTAATTATCAGCAGCAGGTCAAATTCCATGAGACTGATAGGGTGACATATTCTGTCACAAGCACTTCTTCTATAATGCAAATGATGACGAAAAACATTTCCTGAAGTGTAAGACCTCTATGCCTCCAATATGTGAATGGGCAACGTACGTCTTCAGCCGCGCATTGGCTTTAATAACTTTCTGACGCAGCATGTTGAAATCTAAATGGCAAAACCACTTTTGGTCCGACGTAAAATGAAATGAAATGAATCGGGCTTTAGGCCACCTTTGTGCACATATAGGCTAAACTGGGCCAGGAGAACCTCTTGAGGATGGTGAGATGATTGAGATGACACTGTCCTCCAGACACAGGATTCGAAATTCGAGCCTCGGCGGTCCGAGGCCGAACACGCTACCTCTCGGTCACGGAGGCTCCCCGCAATACTGACTTTTAAACTTTGATTAGAAATGTTCGAATTTTTAGATGCAGCAAGGAGTGGGAGATGAATCGTTATACTACTTATCTTGAGGTATTTTGGAATAAAAAAAAACAGTATTTGAAAAACGAGCGGAAACAAGACAAATGTTTGAGAAGTAAATTAGCAATATAGCACACTTTGAAATCTTAATTGGAACTCGAAAGATTATATGTCTGTCCATTTCAAACTGAAAAAATTGTATATTCAGCCTTCTTCGTTTCAAATGTTCAAATAATAATTTTGGGATAGAAGAAGTTAGACAAAGTGCTATTAATTAAGGGCAATATGACAAGGCAATATTAAGGACAATATAAAAATAGTGATATAACTTTACTTTTGAACTGATGCTTGTCTCAATATTGCCCAGCAAGTGTACAATGACTTACGTACACAATTAAGCGATTCTTTACAAATGGATAACAATATAACGGAGAGCATTTAATCTACATGACTACAAAATCTTACTAGCTATATTACCTGAATTTTTATATGTTTAGGCATTGTGGAGCCTAAAGAAATTGAATAAATAAATACCATACATGATATATTTTGGAACCAAACATACTATTTGAATTCATAAAACACATGTATCAAATAGCGATTTGCAAAAATTAGCATTTTCGTCACCCTGGTGATTTATTTCACAAAGCCCTAAAATGTTTCTAGCAGCTATTTTTACCATGGGTTTTTAAGTGATATGTAAAGAATAACTCGTATTCAAAACGCCCGCCATCTTGGGATTGACCCTTAGATGTCCTTGAAACATGAAAATATGACTACACCCACCCTACATGATATTTTGCAAGTTTTACGTTTTGTATTA
This sequence comes from Flabesymbios commensalis, assembly GCA_964017125.1. NCBI lineage: Eukaryota > Metazoa > Annelida > Polychaeta > Terebellida > Flabelligeridae > Flabesymbios > Flabesymbios commensalis. The sequence goes on from OZ024906.1 coordinate 87,445,649, forward strand.
TTTATTGGTGTACTACTTTGCTTTTGCAATGTTTGGCCTATGGGTCAAATGGGGTGGGCCTATAATAAAATCGATGGATTGGGTGGTGGTTCTCACCTACAAGAGATCTGACAAGGCCTTCCCAATCTGAGTTTTTGTCAGTTTTACACTATTTATATTGTATTGATGTACTACTTTGTTGTGACCAAATTTTGTCAATGGACTAGTTGGGATGAAATCAACCCGCTGGGGTGTTTTTTTCTTGAGGTTAGGCCTAGATTTGACTTCTATGACACGAAAGACAAAATATTTTTTGAATCACTTCGATAAGCTAATTATCAGCAGCAGGTCAAATTCCATGAGACTGATAGGGTGACATATTCTGTCACAAGCACTTCTTCTATAATGCAAATGATGACGAAAAACATTTTTCCCCATCTGCGAATCACGGATATTGTTTTACACGTAGTCCAGGACTATTTATCATCCTTGTTTAAATGTATCCCATCGCCAGACAGGTTATGTGAAGTGGAATTCCTGAAGTGTAAGACCTCTATGACTCCAATATGTGAATGGGCAACGTACGTCTTCAGCCGCGCATTGGCTTTAATAACTTTCTGACGCAGCATGTTGAAATCTAAATGGCAAAACCACTTTTGGTCCGACGTAAAATGAAATGAAATGAATCGGGCTTTAGGCCACCTTTGTGCACATATAGGCTAAGCTGGGCCAGGAGAACCTCTTGAGGATAGTGAGATGATTGAGATGACACTGTCCTCCAGACACAGGATTCGAAATTCGAGCCTCGGCGGTCCGAGGCCGAACACGCTACCTCTCGGTCACGGAGGCTCCCCGCAATACTGACTTTTACACGTGGATGGTCCGACGTATAATATAACTGACTAGGGACAGGGGTAACACACGATCAAACTGTCCAAAAAAATGTATTTTATGCTTTCGCCGTGTACAGCTGACATAAAAGCAAAAGCGGAACGAACAAAATCAGAATGCAGGACCTGAAAATCACATAAGTCATTGGTGCCAATTTCGATACAATATCATATCAGGATTCACTAACATTTTATGCTTAGATTAGATCTAAACGGGAAACGAAAAAATGCATTAAAATTAGTACATACATTGTACACTGTTAGTTTTTCGACAATGTCGACACCGGCAATCACATTTTTCATCATAAATCAGAGTTGGAATAGAAAACCGGTATGGACGACAATATGAGACCAGATTATCACGAGGCGCCGATACTCGGAAACTCTTAAGTTAAATAAATGATAAACTATAGAGTGAAACAACACTTATCGATCGAAAGTAGATACTAAAAACTATATAGATAAATATTTTAAAATAGTAAATCAGAAATGTAAACTGTTTTTGGTTGAGTAAATTATTTTATCTTCCGAAATGTGTTTCCAGCAAATAATTCTGAACAAATTAATGATGTCATCAAACTTCTGTGGAATTAGTGCAGGAAGCATTCCCTAGGTGATAACAGGTACTCAAGATTAAAATCACCTTAAGCTAAGTTTCATTTACGCTACGTTTGTGCACACACCGGCTAAACTTGGACAAGAAACCCATCCAGCATTGCGACAATGCTGGGCCAACATTGAGACAATTCTGGCTAACATTGAAGGTCAACAATGAGACAACACCGGCCCAACATTGAGCCAATTGAGCCAATTTGCCTCAACATTAAAATAATTCTGGGCCAACATTGCGACAATGTCGGCCCAACATTGGAAGAATGCTAGGCCATAATTGAATGAATGCTGGACTAATATTGAGACAATGCTGGGCCAACATTGCAACAATACCGGGCGTGCATTGAGCCAATGTTGGTCCAGCGTCCATAAAGCTACTTCATTATTATCAAAGTGCATTTGAAATTGTGGGGATTTGAACCCCACACCTCTCGTAAACGACACCTACAGTAAAACCTGCATGTCATGTGATTAATGACAGAGTTAGCGTTTACTACATACATAGGCCTACCTATGTTATCAGGTTATGGGCATGTATGCATATTAATTATTGCTATTTTCACAACATAATTGGATCAAATCGACGGCGAAACGCTTAGGACAAAATATTCTTGACTAGAATTCAATATTCAGTGTAGTATTGAAGAATTAAACTGTCCTTGAAATATTTAAAACCCGCACACAAGTAATAAACAATAGCTGGTCACCGAAGCGTGGAGTGCTGTCGCTGGCAGTTGACTATTTAACTGTTTCTTGTAGCCTGCGCCCTGACATGCGCAATTAACCCAGGCGTCGTGATTCTTAAGATCATTTATCAAGCCTGGTCATGAATACAAAGAATGCTATCTCAAATTTATTAATTCAAACAGCAGGCCTGCAGTATATCGTGTATACATATTACATTTAACGAATGTACAATTTTTCGTTGATCGAAGAACATAATTTTGCACAGGAGCTGAATTTTGTGGCCTCCATTTATATTGATCGACTGGAGTAATCTGAATTAACCCTTGTGATGCTCGAGTCGTGTATAGTTAGGGCTCGTGCTGCTACGGTTCTAAATTTTTAACCTTTGTGCCAATATTGTTTTGACCCTGACTTTCTCCATATTCTGCCCTCAATTCATGCACCAGGGGCTATTTTGAAGCTATTGAATTTGTGCGGCTCCTGGTGAGGAATAATTTCGATTGGATATTTTTTGCGGTGCTCTGTCACTTTAAACTAAAAAAAATAAATAATAATTAACAGCGCCCGTTAGACCCTCCCGTGCGAGATCATCAGTAGATCATCAGAAGGAGATAAAATGTGAGGTGGATTGTGTAAGAAATATGCACTATATTATCCAGGAGTTGACACGAAATACGCTTAACATTAGATTATAAAACCAAAATTTGATAATTATTAATAAAACGGAATGGAAAAGTGAAAAACATCCCTTCCGTTATGGCTAATAAACGTGGGGGCAGTTTAAATCGTACACACATAATACAAACTGTACACCATTTTGTTCGTGAGATTTCAATGAATTACATAGGCCTACACTCACTGAGGAATTATACTATGCTATCGAGACTGTAACTTATTTGGTTTATTACAATCAGATCTAGATAAAGCATTACTATTGGAGAAGTTGAATCTTTACTATTGTAATCATTATACAATCTGTTGGTTTCAATCATACCGGTCACAAGGAGTATCTGTTAAACTCCAGGGTACCACCAGGATTGATGCTAGGTCCCCTTTTGTTTTTAATTTATATCAATGATATGCCACTATTCAGTCAGCAAATCAACACAATAGACCGCCTTACCCCCTGAAAATAACAAAAGGTCCAACAAGCCATTATTTCGTGACCAACCTTTGGCAAGTAAGTTTTGATGATTGTTTTAGATAGCTTAACGTAAGACATACTTTTGTGTCCATGGTTCATACAAACACTATTTCAGCACTGTTAAGGCTGAACCAATGATGGTTTATTATTGTTGGTTAACCGTCTGCAACGCTGGCTGAACAATAAACCAGCATTAATTCAAATTCTCGTGATGTGTCTGCAGAAAAAAGGAAGTCACAATATCCCGCCTCGCTATCAACATAAGATAAAAAAAATCCCTACTTGTCTCGCTACCGTGATCGGCAAGTGACTCTTATACCGGCACCTTCTTCAACCCACAACGGCCTTGACCTCTACAGGGTCTATTGTATGTTGCATTATCAGTGTAGCCTAGCTTTTGTGAGGCTTGGCTGGTCACATACGCAATTACCATGATTAATAAGCTAATATCACACATGTTAGATATATGTACTATATGGCTGTTATCATGATTAAACTCAAGCCTAGACGACAAACCGAGAATTGCTCTCTCATTTTTCAATGACTATGAGTTGATGAAGAAACCTAAATGTGAGTGACAAATAAATCCAATTTGCAATATATTGTTAAGATACTCAGCAAATTTATTTCCAAAACCCTTAGATGCACGAAGATTCCATTTTTAGGTCAGGTACGACAAATATTGTTTCGTGAGGGTTTAATGGTTACTCACACATCATCATTATCACGTTTAGAATCACGGTGCTGCCTTGACGATGTCCATGTAATGGTTTTAAACATGTCCCTATACTTGTCAGGCAGTACTGTAGTCATCATTCTGAAGATTGTAGTGATTTGGTAAGTCCAGTTTTAAGACTGGAATTACTCGTGCGATCTTCTCGCTTCATAACCTTTATAACGCTAAATTATTTTTGTATAAACATGGAGACCACATTTGAATTTGAATTTATCCCCCATTTCTCAGTTTACTTTTTGCGATTCATTTGAATACCTGTGTTACGACTACACATAGTTTAATTATTTATTTACATTTTCATTCTATGGATATGCTAGCTAATTGCTTTGTTGTTGTTGGCATTGCTATTTTTGTTCTAGTAAATTATCCTTCTTCTAGAAAAAAAATTGTCACTTTTTAAATTTGTATTATTAATTATAGCGTCTCCTAAAAATACTTCATCTGAGTGAAAAATAATCAGGGTATTTTATAACGTGTATGCATAGGCCTACTGGACATTGACATAATAACATGGCACATCATTCCACAGCAAAGCGATGTCAAACAACTAGTGGTTAAAATTCAGGTGTCAAGAGAAACACTGTGTCACAATGGACAATCTCTAGAAACGAGCCTTTCTGCTGATTGGGATCATACTGCTGTGCACCGTGGTGAGTAGACTTGTGTTTTTTTTCTGAGTCAGTTTTTTATCTGATATAACGTTAGAGCGTGTGCACATCACGTAAATATGCTTAAATGTTTTTGCTGTTGATTATTTCTCACTGGAGTGTTCTGAATAAGATCGAGTGGTGTGTAATGCTGACACAGTTGGACATTTTTTTTAAGATCAATGCCATTTGTTATAATAATTTATATAGGCCCTACCGCCTATATACTTTTAACATATTTTAAAACATTTTAACACAATCAATCGCGCTTACTAGGGAACAAAGACAAGCAGACGTCTTGGGGACAACAAAAGCCGTCTATGGAGTCCTATCAGTAGTACAAATCAATATTGCTTTGCTAGGTATGTCCGAAGAAGTCATTTTGGTGTTTTTTTCGTGTTTTTTTCAGAATTTATGTGAATTTGTGATACACTGCAATAAAAGACATATTTTTCATTGTTTGTTTGTTCTTTATGCTCACTATTACTGGTATAAATGAAGCCTTCCTTGTAGAATTAAAAGTGTTTTTTTTGTTTTGAATAGCACTTTTATCACCTGTTCTGGGGGTTCCCATCATTAGATTTCTCGCAATTACGAAAAATGAATCAGCGTATAGATTTCAGCCATAATTGGAGGGGACAGGGTCATAACCAAAGCTACCATTTAAGAGGATCGTAGAAAACATTCAATGGTTTGGTACACTTTCTTATGCAAAAGAGACAAGCAACTCACAACCACAAACATGTTTCGCTAGGTATCAGTAAATCAGTTCAAATCTAAATTATTGATTGAGTGTGAAAGAAAATACGGGAAAAGGGAAGCGTGGTAATTGTTTTCAACTGGACAACATAAGCAAGTGAAAGTTTGAATTTTGAGGAAAGGCCACAAACTTTTAAAGCTTTTAAACGAGTGGTTTTAAGCTTTTTAAACAATAATGTTTTTAAATATACTGTTTACATGAGAGGTCTTGTAGCCTACCACAGATCATTAAATTGAGAAATATTACAAATGATGTTTCATAATAAGAGAGTTTGTTTGCTCAGTAGTAAATAGATATGTTATGCTGTAAAAAAGTGATAATGCAATTAGATCACCTGCGAGAAGGCATTCTAGAAAGGCAGAAGTCAAGATTGCTGAAAAACTGATGATTACTTTTACTAAGTACTGTGTATGTACATTGTCATCCCAACCAAATTGTTTAAATCTGGTTCCAGCTGAGTTGAGTTTTCTGCAGATTGATGCAAGTGACACATATCAAACCATGAGAGTAGCTCGTGAAGTCAGAATTTTATAAGGTGTCCCAATGATAGGCACAGATATAGGACAGCTTTATTGGCCACGGATCATGTGTTAGAGATTACACAAGGGATGCTTCATCATGACAAAAGAGTGATACAAAAACCACCTCGGACCAATAATTTGGTGGAGTCAGCACTTGGTACTATGCTTGATGATGTCTCTCTCTGAGTTACTTTCACTGAGGGGAGCGTACTCTAGAACATCTTATCATGACCAGAGGTCGTGTGTCTGATAAATCTGTTAATTGTTTCTTATAATGAGTTGAGCTTGTACTAGTTTCTCCAGGACAGGTGAGTTTATTTTCTTTCTGCACAGGATACACTAACAGGAGCGGCATTCCACAACAGGTGTGATCTGAACCAAATAATATATTCTGGTAAAATACTGACAAATTCTGAATCTAGTACTGATGCATTAACTGGGTAATGGATGATTTGATGCATAAGTAGATCAGATATGTACTGCAACAGAGTAGTCAAAAAGTAATATTTTGGAAATGCCACAAAGTTATACACAGACAGACAGACAGATATTTTATTGACAGAAAAGAAAAGTCATTACAGACTTATTTGTCATAGAAATGAAAGAGATATATGTACATGTATATACAAGATTGTTAGTTTGTTAAAATCATATGATAATATACATGGTATGACATACACAGCTAAAATCATGTTAAGTGGCATTGCCAAAATAAAAACTGGGTATTTCGATAATATAAAAGACTACTACTAAAAATAAAATAAAAGGCATTGCCAAGATAACATAGAGGTCTATCATTTTGTTTCCCGCACCAAAACCAGAGATAAAATAGCTACTACGTATGACATACTAATATACATAGTAGCAAAAAAGACACTCTGGAAAGCGTAGAAACCTAAAATATATACAATTGCATGATTATGCTACAGTAACTGGAGTATGCAATAAGCCAATGGTAAAAATTATATGGTATTTTTTAAAATTAAATATAATATCATGCAAGTACAATAAATATGGCATAAACAGGTAGCTCCGTGTCATGTGACCATGCAAGCACAGTCGCTATGAGCGCGGAGATTCCCTGAGATTGACTAGTGGTGCAAACTTAACGACGTAATAACAATAGTAATGGCGGTTAAAAATTATTTGTGCAATTCACACAGGACATGGCCCTCGCACAAAAACATTGGGCCTTTTTATAATTCACTATATTGTTTAATTCATACTGTTTCAATCACGACATAGTTAGAACCACATACTCGGAGTTACAATCGAAGAAAAACATTCCCGACCTCTTGGAGAAAATCAGTTGACTTAGCAACTCTGAAATCCTCCATAAGGCCCCACCTCGTCTGATAACAAAGGCGACGGAAACGTCCCTAACCGGCCCCAAAAAGCCAAATAATTAGATCCGAGAGCAACAACCGTCTTGATATGTGGTAATACCCAAGTCAGATCATGAGGGCATGATAATATGAATAATATAGCGACAGGTGACAGATTTATTATACTCAGTAGTTTTAGCCCTTAATTTGTTTAAAGCAACCATAAATAAATTGCGCTAGTCACTTCACCACAGTTATGTCTCTAGATGTCATAATTCCTAGAAACATTTCATTTGTCGGTTGTATATTGATAATTGCGGCTACAGAATCATACAAGATTTCGCGTTCATTCCTTATAGCGCAACAGTGGAGAAGAAGATGTATTTCATCGTCAATTTCGTTTAATTGACACCTTGTGCATATTCGCTGATTTTTTGGAGTGATTGGATTATTGAATCGTCCTCTTTCTATATTTAGATCATGTGAGCTCATTCGATATCTCGCCATTGCTGTTATGAGGTGGTTCCCCCTTATGTGCAAGATATATGGTTCAACACAGAAATATTTTTTTACTAATGCATATGTGCGCAGCTTACTCGAGCTCTCAATATCTTTTCTCCACTGCTGTGTAAATATTCTAACTATTGATTCTTTAAATGAAAGCATGAATTTATTTGTATCCCCAATATTCTGTGATTCCCAAGCTTGATCAAGCCCGGTTCGTTCGAGGACAGAGCGAATACGGGAACACCAGTTCGTGAAGCCAATGGCATCTAGCTCAAGTAGCATATTGTAGGCATTTCTGACTGGATCGCTCCGAGATAATTTTAGAATTCTACACCAACATTTTTTTCAGCTTTTATGTGTTGCCGGATGATCAGTGGAAATCGACCCGTGTCCCCATATATTGCAGGAGTAGGTGTTTGCTTTCTAACGCCAAGTGTGGATTTAATAAATTTTAGATGGATTTTTTCCAGATCGTTAACATCATCGCCTGTATACCATATATCACTTCCATATTCTAGTATGGGCAATATTTGGCAACAAATACCTTGAACGCAATAGTGGGTGACAATTTACCGACCACAGGACGGGACTGTTTACGTAGAGCAAAGATTGCTTTCCCAGCTTGGGAAGCAAGATGAGAAAAAGTTTCTTTTAACATATTATTAGCGGACTTGGTGCTATACACTACACCAATGTATTTATATTGTTCAGCCTTTTCTATAATGTTATCACCATAGTGGAAGCTTCCGCATACTGTTGTGTAACGTTCATTAAAGATAAGAACTTTTGTTTTAGGAATGCTAACTATGATATGCCATAGGGAAGCATATGAATACAGGGCAGTTAGCTGTTTTTGTAATCCCTCGGCAGATTCTGAAAAAAGGACAAGGTCATCTGCAAATAACAGATATACCATTAGTAAGGTGTCCACAGCGATACCTTGATCTTGGTCAAATGATGCGGATATGTCTTGTGAAAATTCCGTGAATAGTTTGGGACTGAGCATACCGCCTTGTAGAACCCCAAATTCGCTTTTTAATATGTCGCTGATACGCGAGTCCCATTTTACACGGCACTCTGCTTTAGAAAACATGCTTTTTATTATGTTCAGCAAATTGCCGTCTATTCCCCTGTTCAATAATTTGTAGTATAATGCTGTTCTATCAATATAGTCAAATGCTTTTGTGAAATCGACAAAGCATGTATACAGGGGTTTAGAAAGACACCTTTGTTTATCTATGATGGCACATAGTATGAATATATTGTCCGTAGTTCGCGAATTGGTTTTAAAACCAGCTTGATAGGGTTCATTATCATTACATACTTCGTTTTTAAATTGGAGTCTGTTATTAAGTATAGATTCAAATAGTTTCCCAATACACGGCATGACTGTGATTTTTCTGTAATTATCTGGAACGCCATGGTCCCCCTTTTTGTGGACCGGGTGGATTATACCGGTAGCCCATCTAGATGGATATTCTCCATTGGTAAGAATGGTATTGAACAACAATTCTAATGCTGGCAAGAGCTCATTACATCCATATTTGTAAAATTCGGCAGAAATACCATCTACACCCGCTGCTTTCTTGCATTTTAACTTTTGAATCACCTTTTTAATTTCTTCCGCAGTTATGGGACTGTTTAGGAACTGTGTCATATTGGATTTATCGTGCTCTACCTTATGTTGGAATGACGTAACTTGCTTTATAATATTATTCATGTGTTCATAGTCAAAATAATCCACATAGGGTGGGTAGACTTGTTGGTCAAAATAGTTCACAAAGTCTTCCAAGGTAGGCCCTGTAGTGACATTTCTAGGATTTAAGGATTTCCAGAATTTCCAGTAAGAATTAGGATCTTCTGTTCTCATATTTTCCAGCTCACTAAGTTTGGCTTGCTGGTATTGTCTTTTCTTTCTTTGGATTGATTGCTTATATTGTCGTAACAGTATATTATATTTGTCTTGCTGTGCGTTAAAGTCTCTATGCTTAGCGATATTATTAACAACATACTTCAAGGATTTACATTCTTTATCATACCAAGGGTTAGAGGGGAAATTATTTTGCGTGCACTTCCTTTCCTTCGAAATATGTTTCCTTGCTGGGAATAATGGCGAAATTACAATTTCTAGCATACCATTGAACATGTCACATAGAGTGTCAGTATTACACCCCTCGGTGGCGGCACACAGCATTTCCTCAAATGCATGACATGCCTGCTCATTCCGTAGAGCTATTTGATATTCTTCCCTTTTCTCGTCTCGCCATATAAAAACATTAGACCGAGATGATGTGTCATTTACACAGGTGTCTATTTTTAAGGGGTTGCAATCGGGTTTAGTGTTGGAAATATTGAATTGTATGGGACAATGATCTGATTCTACCAATTTCGGTAGAACGTCAAATTTGCTGATTATGTTATTTTCATTAAAGATCAGATAGTCTATTGTGCTTGAACCATTTGGAGAGTAGTATGTATAGCGGCCTATACCATTATCATTAAACATGCGCCCATTGGCTATTTTGAAACCTGTGTTTATACAAAAATTTAGTAAAAGTTGACCATATTTGTTACTGATTATATCTTTATTAGAACGTTCACTTGGAACATTTGCATTGATATCTGTTACCCCCGATTCATAGTCTGGAGCCTGACCAGTACGACTATTAAAGTCACCACATAATAGGATGTGATGCATTTCAATATATCTAGCCACTTCCTCTTCTAGCATAGCAAAATAATCATTTCTTACAGCGACATATGATGAGTTTTCTGGTGGTCTATAGGCACAGCTAATTTTAATGTTTTTCTGACAACAGTCTGTGGCTAATGTCAACCATACCAAATAGTCGTAGGTATGATCTATCCTAGTTAAATTAGCATATTTATTTGAAATAAGTATGCCAATACCACCAGAAGCTCTACAGGCATTTTTTTTATGTTTATGTTTTCTATTCACATGATGGAATTTATAACCAGGTATTGCCAATGTAAAATCGTTCCCTTTCATTGTTTCTATAAAAAATATTATATCGTAGTTTCGGATAAATGCCACAAGATCAGGGTCTGTCATTTTGTTTCCTAAACCATTAATGTTCCATGACAGTACACGTATATTTCTGTCCTGATCATTATTAATTACTCTATTTACATCGGCTATGTCCGTGTGATGATTGTTCTGATGGGAAAACACTGACCATTAGCAGAGTGATTGTTGAGCACTTCAGCCATGGCAGAAGTCAGTTTTTGCTGTCCTTCCTCATTTAAGTGGATCCCACCACGATAAAGATGGATTTTGTTTATGGGAGTGGGCAAATAGTCGGCGTTGAACAATTTTACACATATTTCACGTATGTGGAAATTTATGTCGTGAATGTGGGCATTATATTTCTTCTGGCTCCTAGGGGGGATTTCAGCCATGTAGAAATGTGTATTTTGAATCCCTCTATTTTTTCAGCTAATTTGTTAATGTCCTCCTTTATCTTGTTTATTGGTCCACTAATATCGTTTGTACCGAGGTGGAGGACAACTGCATCGGTGTCCTCACATATATATCCTTTTAATCGAGGAATCAAGTGTCCTATTCTCATTCCAGATGTTTTATATGCACAGACGGCATCTGGGTTATCAAGTTTCGGTTTTAGTTGTTTGGCTAGTCCGCGCATATTAGAGTCACCAATGACACACTTTTTTTTAGACGTGACGGGAATCTGTCTGGTCAAGTTTGTATTATTGTTATTGGCGGATAGTTCATTGATCGTGTTAATAGATTGTGTTTTATCTCTGCTGCTGTTGCTGCTGCTACTACTGCTGCTACTGTTGCTGCTGCTATTGTTGCTGCTGCTAGTACTAGTGATACTGCTGCATTCTGTAGGGCTACTACTACTTAAACTACTATTATGCCGATCTTTGTTGCCATTTTGGTTATTCCTATCACTTTTATTTGGTTGTCTTTTATTCAGTTGTGTGACTTTTTTAGCTGGGTATTTATGGCTGGTTTGTTTTTTCAGTTTCTTATTTTCTCTCACTTTTTTACTTTTCGTCATTTTATTTTGAGAACCAATTGAACCAAAATAACTAATGACTTCTGTGCGAGTTTTTATCCTATTCTTTGTTTTTTTTGGCACACAACGGAATATGCTTGGGTATGTCCATTCACCGTCGGTGGGAGCCTTCACTTTGTTGCAAATCAGTTTTAATATTGTCCAGTATGTTTGCCGAAAATTGTGGCATATTTCTTCTTGAAGTATGTTTTTAGCAACCTTTGTACATAGGCTTATCGCAGATGATCAAATATCTTTACCACTTTTTTCTGGGTAACATATCTATCTATTGAGCACACATATAAAAATGCATTCAAGTGTACCTCTTGAAATGTGGTTGGTTTTTGTGATGATGAAGCATCTTGTGTAATATCTCTTAGTTAACTGGTCTGTGGAACGACCGTTAGTTTAACACGTAAACAGATTATATCCACATATTATTTTAGTGCTTCTCTCTTCAACATACTATTTTTTACATTATGAAGGAGCATATGGAAGCTAGTAGCCTTGTGCCAAAAAAATGTCAACACACTGGTTTCGACCGGAACTCGACGAGGCCGCCATTAATGTGATCACGTAGTCACATTGATAGGGAATAAATAAGAAAAATTATCTGAAAGAACCCCGCAACATCAGCAGGGTTTAAACCCCGGACACATGCGGGAATAACATGGCAATCTGACACTTTTATCGATGCGGTACCTCCCATTTACTAAATTTGTACATTGAAAGCCTGGGAAGCATTTGTATGTCAAGCGTACTCATCCTCTGACATACACCTACCTGAGCTGCCCTGATGCTACACCTTATGAGCGCCAACTACATGTCAATGAGAGACAAGACCTGCTTTATCGGATGGCCAAACCACCCACCATTTGAACAAAATGTGTGGGGAGTGAAATATGGCATCTTCATTCCTGTCAGATGTTCTAGTTCGCCTGCACCAAGGGTTATTATTGAGCTCACCAAAATTGGATGCAAATCAGACTGCCGTGGTATCAGATATAGTTAAAATGCTCAACATTGCAGACGACTCCTGTACAAATGCAACAGTGGGTATATGACAATTACAGCAAGCATTCAATGGCTTGAATCATCGAAAAGACAATGAGGTTTTGGTTCAAATTTAATGATTTTGATTTATATGTTACCATATTGACATTTTTTAATGACACAATGACACATGCAACAATACCTGGTTTGATTGTCATATATCCACAGACAAGTTAAGAGCTATTACACAAGATGCATCATCACAGAAACCCTCAAAATTTCAAGAGGTACACTTAAATGTCTTAAATGTTTTTTTTATATGTGTGCTCAATAGATAAATATTTTATACAGCAAAAAATGGTAAAGGTATTGGATCATCTGCGATGTACAAAGCTTTCAAAAAACATATATCAAGAAGAAATAAGCTACAATTTTAGGCAAACATACTGGATAATATGAAAACTGATTTGCAATAAAGTAAATGGTTGAATTTATAGGCATTGATCTATGCCAAAGTTCCACTGACGGTGAGTGGACATAACCAATCATATTCTGTTGTGTATAACATTGTGCCATTACACAAATTATTACTTAAAATTGAGCTGGAAAGAGCAATGACTACCCTGTTGCAGTACATATATATGATCTACCTATGCTTCGAATCACCCATTACCCATTTAGGGATCTTGTCAAGTTAAAAAAAAACAAAAAATCCGAGAAAAACTCGGATTGGTGAGACGTCACCCACCCACCCCCCCTATGTAATTTTTTTTTAACATTTGCAAACATGACAACAACACAAAAAACACAAAAAGACACTAATTGTCCAAAAAAATACAAATCCGCGTTGAGGCTTGACCCACCCACCCACTTTCAAGTTTTTCTCGGATTTTTTTTTTTAACTTGACAAATCCCCTTAATGCATCAGTATTAGATTCAGAGTTTGTCAGTATTTGACCAGAGTATATAATGTGGTTCAATTCACACCTGTTGTGGAATGCCACTCCTGGTAGTGTATCCTGTGCAGAAATAAAATGAATTCACCTGTCCTGGAGAAGCGAGTACAAGCTCAAAATATATTATATGAGACAATTAACAGCTTCATTAGACACACGACATCTGGTCACGTTGAGACGTATTAAAGTATGCTCCCATGAGTGATGTGAGCTGAGCAAGATTTTATTCTGATAAAGTTAGTGAAATCTATATGTGCCTGGACTGGGTAGTGGATGACTGGGTAGTGTAAGTACCTCAGAGAGACAGACATCACTAAGCATAGTGCCCGGTGCTGACTCCACCAAATGATTGGTCTGAGATGGTTTTTGTATCACTCTTTTGTCATGATGAAACATCCCTTGTGTAATCACACACACGGGCCGTAGTCAGTAAAGCTGTCCTGAATCTATTATTGTCTATTATTGGGACACCCTTCAAACTTCTGACTTTATGAGTTACTCTCATGGTTAGATATGTGTCACATGCATCAATCTGCATAAAACTCAACTCACTGGGAACCAGTTTTAAACAACTTGGTTGAGATGGCAATGTACATACATAATAAAAGTGATCATTAGTTTTTCAGCAATCTTGACTTCTGCCTTTCTGGAATGACCTCACAGGTGATCTAATTGCATTATCACTTTTTACCGGATATCATATGTATCTACTACTAAGCATACAATATGCAAACACATTAAAGTGTATCTGTGAACATGGGTTGGTTCAAAATATATTTTTCCGTTCTGTTATCATGAAACATCATTTGCAATATTTCTTAATTTCATGATCTGTGGTAGGCTACTGTCAAAACATTATTGTTTTAAAAAGCTTGAAATGACTCGTTTTCAAAGCTTTTTCTCTCCTTTCCTCAAAATGCAAATTTTCACGTTGATTATGTTGTCCAGTTGAAACACTTACCACGTTTCCCTTTTCCTGTATGTTCGTTGACACTCAATAGGTAGTTTAGATTGGAACTGATTTACTGATACCTAGCGAAAAAAACATTCGTGGTTGTGAGCTGCTAATTTCTTTTGCATAAGAAAATCAACCAAGTCATTGAATGGTTGCTGTAGATGCCAGCCATGGTGATGAACCTGTCCCCTCCAAGTATTGGCTGGAATGTATACGCTGATATCTGTCATAGTCTGTGATGAATTAAAAGTCCCCCTTTTATTTGTTATTGTGTATCATTAATGAATTTGAAAAAAAAAAATACAATAATTTTATGGAGGGGATGGACCACAACTACCCTCCAAGAATAATTTTGATTATATGTTTACCAAATATGAAACATTTCGAATAACCTCAACCTATTCCACCCACTTCTCAAAATTATTAAATGTGTTTTTAAAAGACACATCACCGTCAATAATTATCCTGTGTGACTGTTGTAATATGTTCAGTTTCTACGATCGCTTTACGTCACTTTCAGAAATCATCAACAATTTACTGTTTATCATAATATACACTAAACAACGCTATTTTTTAAATTTGATATTTTCAATTTCTCATACTTGGTGAAAATTATAGGTATAAACGTGATTTAACAACAATATTGGCAGCCATCTTGAAATATGTAAGGAAATTTGCTAGCTACTGCTCCCGAACAAATATTGCCTTTCGTAATAAGTTTATGTTCAGTCCTCTTTTTGCCACTTGACTTTTGTGATATCATCATTTGGACTCTTGCGTGATATTTGTAAATAGTCACAATATGTTACAGCAGTATAGCAGTATGAAGTGTACTGGACGTTTTTCTCTTGTCATAAATGTAATTGCCTCTGGTAGTCCTTGCATTGGTAAACAATAATAATTTAATATTTAATTAATATATATTTAATTCCATATCTAGCCTAACTGGTGAATGCGCAGCAGAAAAATTAAAAAACTTTTACAGTTCTAGTCTATGGACATGTTTACATCATATGATCATATTAAAGAATCAGTCAGCTTCAAAACGCGCATGCCTGGGACGGTCAAGTGTAGGCCAACAGTAGCCTACTGAGTACAGATTGACGGCATTAATATAGCCACTGAACTGATTACAAGATACTACTCAAACGAGACATTGATCCAATGCTGTTTTAATGTTAGGCCAACGTCTGCGACGCTGGCCCAACATTGAACCAACATTAGATAAATGTACAATGTTTGAGAGAAAGTCCTCCTGCCCAGCAAACGCAAGACATTTGTATGACATTTATGCAATGTTGGACCAACGTCTTCGACGTTGGTCCAACATTGCATAAAGTCATACAAATGTTTTGTGTTTACTGGGTAACAATACAAACTTGGGGGTCAAGCAGTTTCCAAATCCCCGCAGTAATACAGTCAGTTTGTTTGCAAGTAGGCGACCAAGTAGGGGCAAAAGACAAGGGCTTTGAATTATTACCTCATAGATGTCGCTCAAGTATATATGAACTTGCTGTGATTTGAGAACTTGCTCTTAATGAGGCTTTGGGTATGAAACGCATATTTAGTATTATTATGGAATAGGGCCTTGGCTTACCCACGGGCACTATTGCCTTCTGGGGGACCCTTGTCCCGCGAATTTTGACAGTTGACTACACCTTTAAGAAACCAAAATAAAATCACCGATTTTTTTATGATTCTAGTCAAGGCCAGTCCCTTTAAGGGGTAAGATTATGTAAGCGTCTATCGTTACTGTTCTAGTTCAACAATTTACACATGTGATATGTCATAAAAATAGATAATTAAATGTCCGTTCTAATAATATATGGCACGAAGCAGTTGAGTAAACAATGGTTTCTCCACATAATGTTCAAACAATTTGTTTATACAAAATAATCCAAATCAACAACAAACCAAACTAGTGAACATGGTGAAAAGAAACGACAGTTTATTTATTAAGAAAAAATCCCAAATGGCCCCTTCAATCCCTTTCAAATGAGCAAATAACAAAATGGCTTTTAAAAAGTAAATGCGCACTTTATTTTGGTTTTACGCACGGAAATGTTCAATTGTGTTTGTATGACAAAAAAGATTCATTTCTGATTTTTCTTTTTCTTCGTTTGACATGTATTTTATTGTAAAATGGCCGTTGTTTTACACATTTACAACTAAAATCATGGCGTCCTTTTTTCTCTTAAAATATGCGTTTTATCATATATGTTAATATGCACTAAATATGCCTATATCATGTTGTTGCGGTAACCATTTTTGACGTGAGGGTCAAATATAAGTAATTTTGGTCAAATAACATGATATATAAATTTACTAACTGCAAATCATGCAGAAACCACACATTGTGTATTAATAGACAAATAAAATAAAAGAAAATGTGGTTTTGAAGGCCATTTTTGTTTTGCTATTTTGAAGGCGAAGCAAGGCACCAAATCTAGAATTTTATCTGACTGATTCGAATGCAGCACACCCAAATTATGTAAAAAGAATTGGGTAAAAATGTAAACACTTAAATACTGATCAAAATTAAATGTTTCAGATTTCAGTCCAGGCATTTATAAAATGCCGCAACATGAATACTTCCATTAAAAAAATATAATTTTTTATAAATCTAAATATATCTCGGTTTCAAACATATACACAGCGAAGTTCAGACAACATAGGTCAAAATAGATATGGTAAATTATTATGTTTTATTTGGTGGTTTCCATTGACCATGTTGACCAGTTTTTTGTTGATTTTGATTGATTTGTAATTTTTGTTTGAGAGTATGGGCAGAGACGAATATGTACGCCACTTAACGTGCGATATATCAGAAAGAACACACATTTCATTCTCTGTGATATGATATACGTATGTGCAGGTCGCTTAACTAAACTAGTCAAGACAGACGTTTACGTAACCCTACTCATCAATTCCGGACAACACCGGGGCATTAGCTTATGTACTGATACACCCCATATGCCGGAAATAAATCTTGAAAGAAGGGCTATAAACACGCTCACTCATCATAAATAGGATATTTATATGTATTTGAGTTGGGAAATGGCGATTTATTAATCTTATGACTTAAAATAAATTTGTATGAGTACGTAGTAACAACTGGGAATTCTTAAAAAAGATATAGCATACAGCCTGACCATCTGAGGAACATTGTGTTCAAATTGCAAGTTGATTGCATGCAAACCCAGGGAGAAATAGTACTCCGACATAGATCAATAAAAACAATAAAGAACCGAAGTAAAGCCCAATGATACTCATAAAACAGAAGGATTTATATCAAAACGAACAAAGTTATTAGTGCATGGCTATTTATATTTGATATTTTTTGTGATTTCCTCTAGAAAAAGATTAAATTGACAGCAGGACCATTTACAACAGATCAACCTTATACGTTTCACCAAGCTGTGTGACTAATACTACTTTACATATTTCCAAATTGGACCTTCAGTTAGTGGCGGTGGCTTAAGTGAAGTCTACTTTAAAGGGTGTGTGCAAGTACGCAAGTACTTGCGCAACTACGCAAGTGCGCAAGTACTTGCGCAAGTACGCAAGTATGTGCTCAAGTGTGCAAGTAAGCAAATGTGCAAGTACTTGCACAAGTGCGCAAATATGTGTGCTAGTAGGCAAGTACTTGCGAAAGTGTGCAAG
The DNA here is from genome assembly GCA_964017125.1 of Flabesymbios commensalis. NCBI lineage: Eukaryota > Metazoa > Annelida > Polychaeta > Terebellida > Flabelligeridae > Flabesymbios > Flabesymbios commensalis. The sequence goes on from OZ024906.1 coordinate 87,464,067, forward strand.
TACTTGCACAAGTGCGCAAATATGTGTACTGGTGCGAGTGTGCAAGTACATGCTTGAATTACTTGACCCACAAAATGTTAGTTTACACACCAAAATCATGATTCTAGGTGGCTTAGAAACAATATATCATACATAGTGATTTTACATGGCGGCCTTTGTAAATTCAAGATGTCGGCTATATAGAATTGAGAAAATGTTGGGTGCAAAACTTTATATGAAACTACATATTATACCCACATCTGTGCCAATTTTTATGAGTTTGTCAACTTTTGCACGAATGGTTTTATATCTGATTTCTTCATATATGGTTTGTACCTTAACAGCTGTACTACAAAGATTTTTGGTGTTCGACAGAGCAATTCACAGATTATTCATTTCACCAGCCGAATATGGTTTAAAGCCTCAAGTGTCTTGTGAATAATATTTTACATGAAGTACTGTAAATTACTATATTTTTCTCTAATTATTACATCAACGTTGATAATTGATGTCACATTCAATTTGCTATATTGACATGAGTGTTTTAATAACCTCACATTTGCAAACTTCGCGGTCTTTTGTGCCGAAAAATGACGTAAAGCAATGATTTACTACTACTTGCAAACTTCGCATGATTATTAATTTACACCAGTGTTCCCGTTAGAGTAGTCGAATATATTTGCCAAGATGGCTGCACAAAGAAGCTTATGTTACTTCTGCTGCTATTTATAAAGCAACTATTATAAGCCTTAATCACAAGCAACTTAATCACAAGCAAACATTTATCACCCTATATTATACCCTATATATACAGATCCTATAGCTCTTCCATGAGAAATACATACTGCATCAATAGTATTTTCAAAAGTCATATTCTCATATAAAATGCTTCCCAAAGATGTCTTGTTAGTGCTTCTGTTGCTTCTGTTGCTAATGTTGCAGGTAGTACAACTGCTTCTGATATAGTAGTAGCAGAAATAGTAGTAATAGTAGTAATAATAGTAGTAGTAGTGGTATTATTATTATCACTATTAATATTATTATTATTATTACTATTATTATTATTATTATTATTATTATTATTATTATTATTATTATTATTATTATTATTATTATTATTATTATTATTATTATTATTATTATTATTATTATTATTATTATTATTATTATTATTATTATTATTATTATTATTATTATTATTATTATTATTATTATTATTATTATTAATATTGTTATTGTTATTGTTATTGTTATTATTATTATTATTATTATTATTATTATTATTATTATTATTATTATTATTATTATTATTATTATTATTATTATTATTATTATTATTATTATTATTATTATTATTATTATTATTATTATTATTATTATTATTATTATTATTATTATTATTATTATTATTATTATTATTATTATTATTATTATTATTATTATTATTATTATTATTATTATTATTATTATTATTATTATTATTATTATTATTATTATTATTATTATTATTATTATTATTATTATTATTATTATTATTATTATTATTAGTAGTAGTAGTAGTAGTAGTAGTAGTAGTAGTAGTAGTAGTAGTAGTAGTAGTAGTAGTAGTAGTAAGTAGTAGTAGTACCCATTATGTACTTCACCATTGGATACAGCATCAACACTCCGTGGTCTTTTTCCATAACACATACTTGATTTGTTATGACAATGACATATTAGCCCATATAACTGATATTGTAATGATTATGTTCTTGACACCGTACATTAATTTGTCAAAAACATTATTTAAACAAAATGAAACTTATCAATTCCATTTCTTTTTACAAAAATAAATTTTCGCAATCAACATGTTAGCACATGAAGCTGCTTTAAACCCATTTTGCTTTGCGTATCACAATATATAATACCTATTTGTTTTTACATGTTATTATAGAGTGTATTCCCACACCTGGCAGAATAATTCTAAATTCTGATGAAACAAGATGAGTGCAATCTCCATTTTTTATCACTTAAAAGTCAAAAGGAAAATTATGTTATGGAAAGTATTTATTTGGACAGACTTGCTCCTGGGAAATTCAGGTATATCAGCTAACACTTGAGATATTTTAACGAGCTACTTGTACTAATTTCTAAGTATGCACTTCGTATGTTTTGTCGATTAGACGTGCATTAATGACCCTTTGACGGACACTAATGTTTTAGTGACGTGTTATGTTTGTTGATGTTGCCGGGTCAATCTCGCGTGATTTTTTAGTAGCCTGGGCAAAACCCAGGAGGCACATTTGGCGTAGGGGGAGGTTGAAGCCGGTAATACTGAAGCAGGAGCAAATTTTACAATTCAAGGGAGCGCAACTTCTCTTCCCCACACAGGCTATGACCCTATAGACATATGGGTAGTATGTACTGCCGTAGGCTATATTATTCTTATATTTTTCAAGTATTTATAAAGTTTGACAACACAAGACATGTTCCATTATGAATCAGTACTACTGACATTGTTTGTGGATCATATGCATGAGTGCACATATTGATGGTAGGGAGATGACCAGGCACAGTCATTTAAAATGGTGGTGCAATGTCGTACACGTTGGGATAACCATACACACTAATAGAGTAGACACATGTGGCTGTTACTCATTTACTTATCATTGACCATCTAACCCTTACGTTATCCAATAACAATTGAACATTTCATCAACTTTATGTTGTGTGTTTCGTTGAAGCTATCCATAATTTGAAGTGAACTAAAATTATTACGATTTATACAACTATTTGCAAAGGTTGATGATGTGGGGACCACTTCGGTTTCGTTCGCCAGGGGTCAGCACCTGACGAGGAGCTGCACCCCCTGGCGGGCGCTACCAACGACGCTCAGCCAGGAGGCACGCTTCAACCAGACACTTGTGATTCAACCAGCAGAGCGGGTGGTCGTCTCCCGCTGGATCAGCCATGAAGCTGCCGCCGCGTTCGACATTCCATCACCATCCTGGGGTCCATCTGAGACAGTGCACAGCGAAGTTGAAGTTTTATCAATAAAGCATCAATAATCATCATCGAGTCAAATACGAGTTATTTATGTACCGTCGCCCAGACGGGAGTTAGAATAGGCTAGGAACTTCGACCCAAGTTAATTAACCTATTAATGATATAAAACACGCTCAATCTTGTAAATGTGCTATTAAAAGTATTAATAGAAATATTACATTTGCGATTATGCTCGTGATTAGTGTTTAACGGGTTCGCTGTCCCTCGGACATTATGGGCTTGGTGAGAGGTGGGGAGATGGGTGCTGTCTGAATGAGGGTGCAAAGTTGTACGAAAACGTAGTAATTGCCCCCCCCCCCTTTCCATGAGATTTATTTCCTGATTTCAGTGTTTTGATTTATAAACTATCCGACAGCGCTAGTTATTTTATTTTCTGTTCTATAGTATAGCATTTTTAGCTGTGATGTTACACATATTCTTCGGACTTTAGGCTAGATGTAACAATTAGATAATTATTTGGAATAGTATTCTAGACGACCATGTTACAAGCGAAAAGATTTGTTCCCCTTATGTGAAAATTAAACATATTAGTATACTCACAAGCGAGCCACGTGGGCTGGTTTTAAAGGACAAACATATAATATTTTTGTCGTTTTGGGGGGGGGGGGTGTAATTGTCAGATAAATGTAATTGTTGATCTGTTATATCTTTAACAATTTTCTTCGTTGCAATTGCATTTCAGGCACCTAATGGATATCGAGTCAGTATGTGGTTCCCATTCAAGACAGATTCAATGGACATTGCATACGGATCATGTATGGACTGGGTAGAGCTTCGTTACTTGGGAGAGCGACATAAGGACAACGGACATCGATTGTGCTATAGGAGTGATTTTTCAAAATATCAATCTGAAAAAAACATGATTTATCCTCCAGTGGCAATATTGTACGTGTGGTATTCGAATCTCCTGATAGGACTAATGACTGGCCACGAGAAGAGTTCCACATGTGCTTCAGAAGAAGTAAGTGTGATCAAATCAGTTGCCAACTCTATTTTAGGCAACCTCGCATGAAAGTTTGAATAAAATGATATACAATGCAACTTTAATGAACAAAATACGTTATGTTGGCTATGCTCAGTTATTCATATAGGATTATACAATTCGGAATATGTTTATTTTCATAATTAAATATTTATCGTCTGCGTTATGAATTCCAGCCTTAAATGGATTGAAAAAAAAACAGTGACAAAAATAGGATCCTGAAAAATGATCTATGTTTTTAAATATCGACTGTAGTGAATGGCTAAGTTCTGAGTTGTGCATATAGTCACAGGAATATATAACATACAGTGATGATACATATTATTATATAAATGTTATATTTTTACTTTTTTTCTCATGTGAATTTAGTCCTTGATCCATATGCAGCAAATACAACGACTACTGCACGCACTACCAGACCTACCACCACTACAACTACAACGACCACCACCACACCTCCTACCACCACCCCAAAGAAAGGCAAGAGGAAAAGAAGGAAATTGTGCAGACAAAACCAATGATAAAATCACACATTCTGTCTTCAAGATTATGCCGCCAGCATTTTATACCAACAGTGGGATACAATTCTTATGAAATCATGTTATTGAGTGTAGCCTATATTCTATAACAATACTGCACTATTTTAAATTAGTATGGTATCGGTATGGTATCGGTGATATTTCTCAAGAAGAGTAAGTCATAAGTGCATATAATTTTGTAACTAAAATACCATTATGATTATTATTGTTCATGTTGGTATGTTATCAATGAGTTATTTATTCAAGATCCTATTTTTGTAGCATTTTGCGATTTCGTCACATTTGTTCACTGTTTTATCTGTCGCCACTTTCTTTATAGTCATTGCATCAAGATATTTTCACTTTGATATCTACGAACTCGCATCTCCGATTTACTTAGTATTCAATATACTGAACACTTGTATCAGTTTCTAGAATATATGTTTTTTAACCCATTATGGCTGTTATCTGTGATTCACTTTAACAAAATCACGAGCAGTTGCCACTGAACAATTTTCAAATCTATTCAGCATTACATTAGTTGCTCTGTTCACAGATTATAGTAAATCGTCACATTATTATTATAATGTCGTATCTGACACTTTTATTTAAAATACTACTAAAGGCCTGATCCAGCGGAGGGGGGGGGGTGCAATTGCACACTCTCTTTAGATACTGGAGCCGCCTTGTAATCATTCAACATATTCATGTATGTTATTTATATATGTTAAAGCAGGTAGACATATTTGTTGAATTAGTAACTCACTGTGTACGAGCATTGGGACTAATCTTTACCCGGGAAGCACCACTCTGATTACAGTAATAGAGGAAACTGGGGTAAATCAGCTTCATTGGAATTAAAAATGCATAGTTTAAGCATGTTTAAGTTAAGAATGATGATTTATTTAATATTAGAAATCGGCAAATATTTCTTCATAATATGATATACAAGCAGTTTCAATATGCTCGTTCTTACAAGGGCATATCATTTGTGTTCTTGCGTCCTCTGCTGCAAATACTTATATTCAGCATTTTGTCGAAAAAAATGAAAACATTCTCAAATCTGCTGCAAAAAAGTCACATTAATGAGCATGTTTGAATGCTTGGACTGTGTTATCAATAAAAAAAATAAAAAAACATATTGGCTTAATATCATGCAGTCTAATAGATTTAAGATTGTACATAGTTTTAAATAAGACATGCCTTAATTAAGGAATGAGGCTTTATTTGATGTTAGCGATTGATTATCTGACCGCTGTAAAGAGACATTATTTAGTTCTTGGACGGCCTTATTTATAAGCGGTTTAAAATGGTCCGGTCTGTCGATTCATGGTTGTGTTGTCTCGTTCTCCGTAATACTTAATATATTGTTTTTCTGCGACTCTATTTACAATCAGTTTAAAATTGTCCGCTCTGATGATGGAATATGGTTTGTGTGCGTTCTCTTGTTGTAAATTTTTATATTCACCATGTTATCCAAGAAAATGTAAAAGTTCACAAAATCCAAAATATTACCTTAATGAACATGGTTGAATGCCTGGTCTGTGTTATCAATTAACAAAATAGTATACATGCTAGTTTAATATCAGCCACTAATTGATTTAAGATAGTATATGTACATATTATTTAATCAGACATGTTTTAATTTATGAATGCTGCTTTATTTGGTATTGGTGCATAGCGATAACGATATATTGTTTGCGCTCTCTCGTTATCCGTAATACCCTTGAATTAGTTTTCAAAATTAACATATTTTTTATATTCTTTTCGCAATGTATATAAAATTGGAAGATGCTTGAGAATTAGGCTTTTCTAAAGGGTTATTAAAGTTATTTATATCGTTGTATGTCGACGACGCCGTACTTTTAACTTGAAAACATGAAGATTTACCGTGCTGATTGAATGTTTTATTTGAATTTTTTAACGTTGGAAACTGGAACTGAATATTTGAAAAACTAAAGGTGTTATATTTAGAGCTGGTGGAAAATTAAGTAAACTAGATAAATAGTATTAAAATGGTTAATCACTAGATATTGTTGACTGTTTCTCATACTTGAGCATTATTCTCTTACTTACATGAACTAAGTCATGAACAACATTAGTTCATCAAGTGTTCATCATGATTTGTCATAAATGTTTTTTTATGAACAGTTCATGGACACAGTTCATAAACTGGTTTGATGACCCATTGATGAATGTTCATGAACATTCATCAACGCTTATCACTTGATGAACTTCATCTCACCACTGTGGGGTTTTGTTTATTGTGAAGATTTTGTCGCTGCGATCAAAGCACGAACTGGTGACATGCACAGTCAGGAATGGTATGCTAAATAATTTGTGTGATTGTAAAAAAAGCAATATTTATAGATATATCGTATTTTTTTTATACCTTCAGTTTATTTAAAAGTTTTATGTAATGCTCGTCATCTTACTGCTCTGACAAGATTAGGAATTCGAAATGCCGCCACCCATCGACATGTCTGAAGGACATCCCAAACAACAACATAATAAATATGTGGGGGGAGGGGTGTGGTGAGGTATATAAAAAATGTAACATTTTACTTGGCTGACTTTGGGATAGAACATTTAAAAATATCCAAAGGATATTTTTACATATTTTTGCAACAGTAATGCCACATTTTGTCATTACATATATTTAGGACGAGACATAGGTAAAGTTATGATTTTTTTCACAAAACATAAACCCACACTTGGAGCGCTGAAAGTCAATATTTCCCCAAAAAGTTTGTAGAATGTAACTTTCCTGTTTGCTCTACCTGTCTTATTATTATGAACATGCAAATGTCTGTTGATTTCATTTGGTATATCGGTCATCTGGTTCTATCATATCAAGTTAGAAAAAACATGCCTTGCTTCATAAAGGACTTATGAGGCCAAAAGAATGGTTGAGGTACTCTCACAAGTAACATTTTTTCGACACCATTTAATAACATAATCCTGATTTGTATAGTTATAAACAGCTTTGATACCACTCCTCCCACATTTTGTCTTTAAAAACATTCAGGATCAAACATAGATGATTTTTTATACACACTCTTAGAGCGCTGAAATTCGATATATACCACAGCTTTAGCACTGGTCGAACGTGTTTTAAAGACCACCAATAGGTGGCATACAAATTTGTCTTTGTCAGTAAAATCTTGTGGATTGTACTGTACAAATTCCTAAGCCTAGTGCCTTGTAGTGCCTTGAAGTATAGGCTGGGAGCCAAGGAGTTGAATGATTTCACTTCACAATTCCCTATACACCTTCATTTTCTTAGATGGCATCTTCTGAAAATCTACAAAATGATATTTTGTCTCGCTCCCAAAATATATGCTTTATTATAATGTATAGTTGTACAAATAATTAAATTTGAGGTCGTCCAGGAAGTAAATATTTTCACTTTAACATTTAAAAAATATATTTAAATCTATAAATAGTATATATCAGGTGCATATCCATACATACATGTACGTTCTGAAAACGAAGCAGCGACTGAGATATATTATGTCAAAATACACTGCTCTGTGAGAAGTAGCCATCACAGGCATGTATTTCTGATTATCATATCTCTTTACAGCCTCTTCGCATCCATAAGAAATGATTTCATATCGTGACTTGGTAGCTTCAAGTAGTGTTGTCCATCATTCTTCAAACACCACCAGTGGCGCCATGTCCTCTCTGGTAATTGACTCAATTCAATTGCTGTTCCATGGCTGAAAGTGTTTGAGCCTTTCCTTGGAGGGATCGTACTTTCTTAGCAAAGTGTTCCTTTCTTACCTGATTTATCTCAGAATAATGTGCAGGTGCGGTTATACATGAGTACCACAAATCCTCCCACAATTTCAGTGGCGTAGATCCCAAGCTTTTCACACTGCTGTTTTTCCCTTCGTCCCGCTAAAGCTTGATGTCGTGTCCCAATTTTTGATTGCATGACAAATTGATAGTTCGTCTGAGCTCATTTACCACCTCATACATATCCTGGGTGAGCCTGACAGCGAGAACCACCACATCGATGTCCATAATGCAGATCATTATTTTGCGATATCCAGATTCCATAGCAGCTGCTGCACAAACCATCATATGTGTATCTGGTTCTTCTTGATTGCACAGAGAGAAACAGCTGTCTTCATATGGCTATGGCCACATACGTAGATGGTGATGACTGATGGGCCTCATCCTGAATACTTGCTCCTCTAACACCATTGAATCTAATGTCAACAGCATTTATGGGAAATATTTTTTTCTGTGAACCAGCCATTAAAACGGTGAGATGATTTAAACATAATTATATAATAGTATGTGCATCTCTTGTTAGCATCACTTGTAAGCAGCGCTACCATCACAATTCATGTTCACCCAAATTATCCACATCACTGTCATTATCCTCCTTAAATACAAATTATAATGGTCCTGTCTATTGAATAAGTCATTATACGCTTCCTTGAGAGGGGTTGTATGGCTCAAGGACTATAGCCATTCTTGTCATGTAAGTTTAGTGAGGTATGCAATCTTTGATAGAGAAGCAGTACATTCATCTCATGTATAATTAAAATCCAATGTGCTCTGATTTTCCAAAACAGTTTCTTTTGTTGCCCTCACGTGGTTGTATAGGGCTGTGAAAAATTCATTGTTGTATTTGGCATTTATTGCCCAAAATTAAATTGAGATAAAAAGGTGGTTATCTCAAGGAACATGTAGCTTAATGTAATGTTAGATCTTGGTGAAGACGTAAGTATTAATGTTGGCAACAGAAGCACACATTTTCATATAGCCGTCTACACAAGGTGACAGAGATATAGCCTAGTTATCATCTGGTTGTGTACTGGGGACATGGCTCTCGTCATAATGATCTATTATTCCTTTCTTTTTCAGCTTAGTAGGTATATTTTACCCTATACATGATATGTGTCACTTGGCTTGGTGGGCTCTCAGAGTGGTGACAATCTATCGGCCGTTGTCCATTATAGTGCACATCCAGTGGCAGTTTACCCTACATAAAGAAAGCTCACAGATTTTCAAGCTTCTGAATATCCAGTAATTAAAGGCACCGCGACGTGATTGAAAAATATTTTATGAACGGGTGTCCTATTTTATATGGATCGTCACGAACCTTCTAGTTGCGTAGTGTCGTTCCCTCATGAGTTTGTTGATGACTGTTATGAGAAAGGTCAAAGCACCCTGGTAAATACTGGTCTGTAATTTAGTCGAATTCGTTGGTACATTTTTTGAATTTATATTATTTAGGAAGCATATAGCATAATGTATCACAATATTATATCATAAGCTAACTAAAATATATGGCTTGCATTTTTTGGCGGCGATCTTACATTATAGACGGCCATTTTAGATAAAGGGGCATACTGTGATGAACCCCTTTGATGTGTTGTAAAGCACCATGCCGCATGACCCTTCACCTACCCTTTATTTGTGTTAAAGTACCATGCCGTAGCCCCTTTATTAACTCATGGTCTGTATTACAGCACCAAGCCATATACCCCTTTATCTACTCATCATATATTGTAAAGCATCATGCAACATACCCCTTTACCGTATCTACCCATACTCTATGTTAAAGTAGCTTGCTCTATGTCATTTTACCGCATGCCCTTTTATCTACCCGTAATCTATGTTAAAGTACCTTGCTCTATGCCTCTTCACCTACTCATGGTATGTTGAGAAGCAACATGCCGTATGATGCCGTACACCAATGATTACAGTTAAAGCACCAGGCCGTATACCCCTTTATCTACCTGATCTTATGTAAAGTACAATGCCGTATACACCTTCATCTACCCATGATCTATGGTAAAGCAATATACTGTATTTCACTTTCTCTACCCACCATGCCGTATGCCCTTTTATCTAATTATGATCTGTGGTAAAGCACCATGCCACTTCATCTACTCTGTGTTGAAGCACCAGGCGGCATGGCCGTTTACCTTATGCCCCCTTTTCTACCTATGATCTGTATTAAAGCACCATGCCGTATACCCCTTTTAGTCGGGTCTGTTAGTCGAAGCATTGACTCATCGTGACATCAAAGACTTATCTTTGACTATGGATCTATATAAGAGATTATGAGATGGTCGTGAATTGATATACGTGGTACATGCAAACCATTGTTTAGATATTCAACTGGTTGAATCACTGCGTATGCTTCAGGAAGTTGTGGCACAGAATTGCGTCTGTTAAATTCAACTGGATATGGGGCTGTTGTACTCTTTGGTTTTCGAAAGATATATGGTTCGTTACACTGATAGCTGTGACATGAAACGCACTCTGTGAAAAGTTACCTCGGTTATTGTTATCAAGGTTGTCCACATAGACATGATAAAAGGTCACAAATACACCAAAGCGTATATTTGTGGGTAGCACAACTCCATCTTGGAAAACCATTTTACCAGACATTGAGATATAGAAACCCTGAAGGCATTGACATTGTTGATGACCTTCTTCCTCTTACCCTCACCATGGCTCTATGCAGCTTGAGGGCCTGGTGCAAAGGGGTTTCGTGTCCCTCACTATGACGGATGTGTGTAGACTTAATGCATGATATGTACAAATGCGTGTATTATAAATAATGTGAGAAATTGTGATTACCACTTTTGCTCTGTGTTGTAGCTCTGCCTGTAAAGTGCATATAAGGGACAGACGTCGGTGGGCACAGTAGAGCGGCATTAATGCGGGGTTGAGGCGGGGACGGAGTGCTGTCTAATGCACAATGGTGTACGCTCTAGTTTATAACCGAGCTGGTTTATATTCTCTGTCATTGTTAGGCAGAGTGGAAGGACTATGTAACTGTATCTGTATATTATATGTGTTCTACACAGATGAGGAAAAATAAATACGACGTTTTTCCTAGAAGGAGGGAGTTGCTGAGTGAACCTGGAGTCTTGAGTTTTATAACCAGTCCTTCACCGTCTGCCTTGTCGTGTTGGCGTCACGATGGGGTCAAGGGCTGACGTCTTTATAAGGTGCTCGAAAAACAGTAAAATATTGCGAGAAAGAGATTTAAATAATTGTCATCCCTTCCAAATGCGTAGATAACGATTTTTCCTCAGCTACATGTAGCAACATGCAGAATGCACGACGTGTCAAATATTCCCGTGAAGTATGCTGAAGTGGATACTGAGTTACAGGCAGTGGTAGGCCATGGGCTATAAGCACCATACGTGCACCCCCCCCCCCCCCCACAACTCTCCCACAGCAACTTTTTTTAAAACCTTGATATGGCCAAAACACGAAATGAGAAAACAGACCCCCAAACCTGTCTAAAATTGGGGGGGGGGGGGTATGGTTACGCAAACGTCTGTCTTTGTTATTCTAGTTTACAAATATGCATAAGCAATATACCACATAAAAGTAATTAAATTTCCGTTCTAATGATGTATTGCATGATGCAGTTAAGAGATTATCTCTAGAAATACGTTGACACAAGTTTTTTATCTCAAAAAAACGACAAAACAAAATCGACAACATAACAAGCTAGTTATCATGGTCAATGGAAACGACCTTATAAAACATTATTGTTGGCCATATCTATGTTTGACTTGTGTTTTCTGAGCCCAGATGTGCACATGCTAAAAACCGAGCGGTATTTAGATTTGTACATGACATATATATTTTTAAGTGCAAGAATATTGCAGCCTTTTTTTGAAAATGTGTGTATTTATCATTATTTTTTACGCTTGTTTTTACATAACTTGGGTGTGCTGAATTCAAATACGTCGGTTAACATTCTATCTTTGGTGCCAATCACCTTCAAATGAGCAAAACACAAAATGGCTTATTTAATTATTAATCTTTCAAAGGCGTACTTATATATGTAACAGAATTATTGTATTACTAGTAGTTCTATTGATGCCCATAGTGACACAAATTCCAAACACACGATGTGTTTTCACTAGACCAACATTGTAGAGGGCGTGTCGTCCTTATAACAACAGCTCATGTTTGCTGGGAGGCAAGGCCGTTGCTGGCATTATATTTGTTTTTACAGCTCAATGTGTGAAGAACAACGCACTTTAATTACAGTTATCGATGGTCAATGAAGCGCGACTTAAACTCTTAATGCTCAAACAGTATCAAAACAAATCATTGCCAGCTAGGGCCCCTTGGTCAAACACCTTTGATCTTTTGGTCCTGATGGTCAGGGCAAATGTATGGTGTACAGAGGGTGTAAAGACGGCGATAATCGCCTGTTGGTGAAACTTAATCAACTTAACGGCCTTAGAAACCACATTAAACTACGCCAAAACTAATTTTACCATGTTATTAAATACAAACATATCATTTCTAGAAAAAAACCATTGTATATATTATCGCACAATGTTTACCGATCGGATAACAAACATGTTATTGTCTATATAACTAATATCCTGGCTATCTGAATCTGTAGATAGCCCTAACTAATATTCACGCACAGTGTTATCAGGTTATCATGGCTAACACGTCACATTGCAATAACGTTGTGCGGCAAAGCTAACGTAGTGTCTAGATATTATATCTGAACAAAAAATGCCAATTATTCATTAAATTAATACAAATATTTTCAAAATTGATATGATTTGATGTTTGTTATTATAAAATATATATGGAAAATATATGAATATATGATCGGTAATGGTGACAAAATTGATTGTAATAGTGATAGTAATAGTAATATATGGTAGCGTACCGTAATAGTAATAGTAATATAACTCAAAAACTGTAATAGTAATAGTAATAGAAGAATTTCAAAGTAAAAGTAATAGTAATAGAGATTTCATGTAATAGATCACATGTCTGATGTCAAATCACAATGTATCTTATTTGATCATGGCAGCCTCTTCTATAGAAAAATAAGATGCATACAAGATTCTGTAAAAATGTAGGAAGATTCGCCTAGCCTAAAAAACTGGGCTGCTAAGTAGGGCATAGCATGTAATGCACATGTATCCTGCATTATCTCAACTAAGCTTGATCAACCCTGTCTAAAAACTATATGAGCACATTACTAAACATGTAAAATCAGACCTAGTTTTTCTAAAAAAAAAATTCAGATAGTTTAGCCACCTATTCAGTTGCCAATACTGGAAATTAAGCAATTGACAACTTGACTTTCTTAGATGGAATTTGAAGGGTTCCCTAACCCGCCCAATGAAACTGATTTTTTTTCACTTGTTAAGTTAACCCTTGAATAATCCGCATTCATTGTCATGGTCTTGTCTTTGTGCCCAATTCACTTTATTACCCAATGTTCACCTATTTACATATGTGAAATATGTTAATTGGCCTGCAAACAGTTGGTCTACGTTGTAAAAAGTACAGATTCAAGCAACACCAAAAAATAGACTCTAAAATGTAGTAAATCAGTTGATTTTCTCCATTGATACGAGACACAAGATAATAAACGACAAATCAGATGTCGGTCATCTTCAACTAATGCACAGTATTCAAGACTAATGCTGGTGTATCAGATTAATCGTGTTCGTTATTTCATTTATTCCACAATTATCAGGCAGAATGGTGTGATTGGAAAATCAGTATGTCGTCCTTAATTACAAAAAATAGTTTTTTTATTATCATAATATTCATTTGTTCCAAAGTTATGAGGCATAATGTGGTAATTTGTAAATCATATGATGGCCATCCGGAATTGATATAAATTAGCAATTCGATATTATCACATACATACACGGCCGTATGTCCCTTCATTTACACATAATTCTGTGTTAAAGCAATAAGCCGTATGCCCTTTTATCTACTCATGATCTGCGTTAAAGCCCCAGGCAGTATGCCCCTTTATCCAACCGTGAACTGAGTTAAGGCACCATGCCGTATACCCTGTTCAGCTGTAAGCACGAGGCGCCGAAACAATGCCGCTTCAGTGCTGTGCCACCTTCTACGACGCTGGTGCAACACTGCGACAACACTGTGTAAATGTCTCGTGTTAGCTGTAGGGTGTACATGCCCCGTTGATTTAGAATGCAAGACCTAGCGTGCTAGATCTTAGCCTACGGGATCAGCTGTTGTGGCCTCACCAAAACTAAGGTGAGATCACAACATCATTAAAAGGCACCACATCACGACATATATTCACATGCATGAACATCAAGACATATTTAATAAATACAAAATGCACTACAGCATGCATGTGCGTAGAAATATATAATTATTGCTGAAAGCCAGATACCTTATTTACCATTCCTCTTTTCGATTTTTTTATATAATTACGTACAATTAAATCGCTGATCTCTGCCTGCTTTGAAAGTCAGAGATCAGGAGTTTGTCCCCATTTCAAAGAAACAAAATGTTTCTTCCCCGCTCACTCGTGAAGATTCAGTATTGTGGGGAGCCTCTGTGACCGAGAGGTAGCATGCTCGACCTCAGGCCGCCAGGGCTCAAATTTTGAATCCTGTGTATGGAGGGAAATATCATCCTCATGAGGTTCCCCTATTGCAGTTTAGCTTATATGTGCACAAATGTGGCCTAAAAAATTAACTCGCTTGAAGCTGTTGTGTCTGGCTACCGCAATCCACAACTTAGGGTGAGGAAACTGACTTTTTTTGTTTAATTCGCGTCCAAACATTGGAAGTTTTGATTCTCAAAAACACATTTAATTGCAAATAATTGTTTTAATCTGCTGATGAAAATAATTTAAAACGACTACAGTTGTCATATTGCTTATACTCAGATATTGTTCAACCTATACTAGCCTTGACCTCTATGGAGTCTATTTTAGGTTCACATTGTCGTTAATTGCGGCAGTGTAAGTATCGTATATTGTCGTCATTGTCATCTATCTAACTTCCACTTCTGTGAAGCTTGGATGATCACATGAGCTATTAACATGACTACCTGATTAAAATCACACACGTTAGATATATTATGTCTCTATTATCATGATTAGAACCTTCAAGCCTAAACATTGTAAGCTACAAACCAATATCTGCTCTCTCTTTTTTCGACGACTATAATTTGATGAAGATGACTTAAAGTGAGTGACAAATACATAAAATATCCAATATATTGTTATTGCGAATGGTAATTCTAAAACCTTAGGTGCATGAAGATTCGATTTTAACCCTTAAAACGCTGAATTTTTTAGTATGAACCATGGAGACCAAAGTGCTTTTTTCAATCTCATATCATCATAAATGTTTTAACTATGCTACGGGGTCCGCGGCCATTATGAATATTTTTACTATTACAGTGCGGTGATCGATTAAAGACGTCCGAATCTGACGTCTGCAGACATCTGATTCTGACGACTTAAGTCGATCCCCGCACTGTGAGAGTTAAACCAGGACGACAAATGAGGTTTTTACGCATGATAAGGGATCAGGGGTTAACACCACGTCACCATTATCACGGTTGAAGTCAGCTGTGCGCATGCTCCATTACCGATCCCCGTGTAATGGTTTTCAACACTTCTCTATACTCGTCAGGCAGTACTGTAGTCATCATTCTGAAGATGGTAGTGATTCGGTAAGCTCAGTTTTACAATTGGAATTAATAGTGCGATTTACCCGTCTCTTAAAGCACCTCAATCAGGCAAAAATCGTCAAAAAATCGGTGATTTCATTTTGGCTTCTTAATATAGCCATATGACGTAAACATTTTTAAAATTTTGTGCTGCGCATTTACCAGTTAAGCGAGATAATCGAGACGAAATTCCCGTATTTCTCATTTTGGACATTCATGTCCGAAATAAGAAATCGGGAATTTCGTCTCCATATCCAGCCTAACTGGTAAGTGCGTAGCACAAATATTTTCAAAACTTTTGCAGTTCTAGTCTATGGACATGTTCACGTCATTATGGTTATATTAATAAGCCAAAATAAAGTCACCGATTTTTTTATGATTTTAGCCTGATTGAGTCCCTTTAACTAAGGCATTTAACGCTTACACCGCTGATATATTTGTGTATACACCTTGGGGACTGAAACGTTTTTGTCTGCAATTTTCAATCATCATAAATGTTTTATTTAGCTTTTTCAGCTAACTAAGACATTTAATTTGAATACCTATATTACGGGTATACGGTTATTGTAAATATTTTAATGCTTTCAGTGCGGGAACCGTCTTTTTACATAAGAATCTGACATTTGACGTAGAAGGTCACCTTGCTTAACGTTATTAAACGTTTGACAATATTTGGTTCAACGCAGTTTCATTCTGTGAATTTAACGCTTTGTTGTTGTTGCCATTACAACTTTTTATTCTAGTAAATAACCCCTCTTTTTGCGAGAAATGTGTCACATTTAGAATTTTTTATTATTAATTTTAGCATCTTTTTGAAATATTTCATTCCCATGGTGAATATTCAGTGTATTTTATAACGTGTATGCATACTGGGCATTGACATAATAAGATGGCATATTATTCCACAGCAACGCGATGTCAAACAGTTAGTGGGTAAAACTCATGTGTTAAGAGAAACACTTTGTCACAATGGACAGTATCTGGAAACGAGCCTTTCTGCTGATTGGAATCATACTGCTGTGCGCCGTGGTGAGTAGGCCCATGACTTTTATCTGAGTCGGTCTTTTATCTGATATAATGTTAGAGCGTGTTCACCGTACGTAAATATGCTTAAATGTTTTTGATGTTGATTATTTGTAACTGGAGTGTTTTAATTAAGATCGAGTGGTGTGTAAAGTTGCACAATTTGAACACTTTTCTATCAAGCCTAATGCCAGTTGTCATAATAATTATATATAGGCCTATATATTTTTACACATTTATTTTACACAAAATTTTGTGTCGATCGCGCTTACAAGGGAACGAGGACAGGTAGACGTCTTGGTGACGACAACAGCCTTCTATGGTGCACGATCAGTGTAAAAAAATATTGCTTTGTACGTTGCGTAGTGCTTTGTGGTACATTTCATTGTGCTTTGTGGTACATCGCATTGTGCTTTGTGGTACATTTCACTGTGATTTGTAGAACATTGAATTGTGTTTGGTGGTACATTGCATTGCGCCTATATTAGTGGTACATTTCATTGTGCTTTGTGGTACATAGTGGTATCCCTAGCAGTGCAAAGGCTCTCTAACTTTGGACTCTATATTTTAGGCAATCCCGATGGGCGGGTACAGGCAATACACAGGACATTTTCAATTGTTATTTTTTTAAAGTGTATTATAGATGTGTAAATTGGCTTTCTTTTTTAGCTAATTTGACCGAAGGCGATTTTGGATTTGTTTCCATCCCAAACAGAGATAAAGCCCATAGTAGCTTTACTTCTTGTGCAAAATGTGTGGACAATCTACAGCAATAATTCAGACCAGTCACAACAAAAAATGTGTCTAGGACTTTAATTCCCTTCAGCGGTCC